>OU744722.1:86516047-87116047 GCA_916613615.1 Steromphala cineraria
GAAACAACACCTTGGCTTTGCATGTTCAGAATAAATCAAGCTCTGTTTCAGTGTTATATTAAATAATCTTCATGTCCACGTACACGATGTACTTTCTTTGCGTAACTAATATACTAATATTGAGATCGTCTACTATATATACATAGGCTAACTACCCAATTGTAATACTTCATGTTGTTCTTCAAGGGTTATAGTAGTTAATATGTTATCTAAGTTTTTGCTTCTTTGGATATATTCTATAAAAAATATATTGGAAAAAATATCTATTTTGTATCAATCATACGCGAAAGTTTTTGTGAAAAGGGACATATATTAGAAAAGTTTCCATAATGGCAAGTCAATGATTCATTGTTGTTCAATGTTATTTAATCAGCACATTGATCCTCATCAAATGTATTTCAACCTTCTAATTGAACATTCAACTAAAAAAAATCACCACAAATAGAAACTTATCTTAGGTTGTTCGTGGACTGATTAAAATGTACGTTTCACAAAGCAATCCCTTAATTAAACATATATAACTTATTCAGACTGAAATCTTGATTATTAATCATCCTACTGATAGAAGGTTTGTCACGTTTACATTTATAGAAGAGGCTTAGTTAGATGTATCATTAAATACTGCAATTTGTCGATTTTGTCAAGGTTTGGATAATCGAGTTGTGAAAATAGGCCTTTGTTAGTAAATGTATCAAACGTTATTTTGTTATTTGTTGCATTCGTTAGGCCAATGATTTTTAATAAAGATATTATACAGGACAGTAAACACTAAGGTGCCCTTGTTACTGTCCTCTTCGCATCAGGGCTTACGTCTCCATTGGCAAAATGTGGTAAGCGTTGAATAAGCGTTCAGTAACATGTAAGGTAGCAGGTATGGTTCGTTATTTTGCGAAGCATTATTCGTTATGTACACCGAAAAAAATGTTCAGGTCCGTACAGGTTCCTCACCTGTTGAATAACACCCTGAACATGAAGATTCAGTCTCTCGATGTATGTGTTTGTGTCTTAGGGTCTGACTGTCTCTCTGGGTGGACTAACAAAAATGACCCCATCTTTGTCAATCTACCTGCCAAAATCTCTAACTCTTTCTTTATTCTAAAAAATATTGGCAAGTCTAGATGCCTCAACTGAAATTAAGTATTGTCCAGGGCTCCTTTTTATTTAATTTTTAAAATAATAAAATAAGTAAGAACTCCTTTTTTCAGGGACTAAATGTTAGTCTACTCTTTCGTTCTCTCGTCAATCTGTCTCTTCCTTCCCTTCCATCTCTCTCTTTGTCTCTGTCTCTCTCTCCCCCTCCCAGTCCTCTCTCTTTCCTCCACTCTCTCTCCCCCCCTCTCTCAACATTTTCTGTCACTCTATTTTTTAACTCCATCTCACTTTTTCTTTTTCTCCCTCTATCTCGCTCCCTCTTTTCCCCCCTCCATGTCTGTCTCTCTCTTTCTTTCTCTCCCTCTTACTCTCTCTCCCTCCATCTTCCACCTCCCTCACGTGTGGTGTAAATCTCTTGGCAAACTGACTTGACATAGCGACATAGTGCTGTAGTGAACCCCCTTCCTGTCTCGCCTCATGCCTGCTGGTATGTCCCCTTGCACCTTCAGGAGGCATGTGCCCCCATTTCATACACGAATACTTCATCGATGAAATGTTGCGAGTTTCGATATTGAGTACTAAACACGCAATCTTGTACTTAAAGGCCAAACTGGAAATATGTTCTTGAATAATTTTAAGATTTTAATGAACTAGTCGATGGCATGGCCAGGATAAGCACAGGACGAGCCAAGCATAACGTTACTAATCTGTCTATTCTGTAAAAGTATCGGTTAACTCACGTTGAATTATCGATATGCATCATGATAGAATTTGTTTGAAATATGGATTTTAGCTTTAACAAAGTACACAAAGTTCGATTCACCTTACTAAGTAGGCCAACAATTCACAGAGAAGGAAGGGCGTTTAGAAATGCATCACTCGTGGCAATTAGGAACTGTTGTGATCAATCAAACATATGTGCAACACTATATTAGCAGGCAGAATTTTACAGATGAGAGTTAATAACCTACAGTGACTGATGAGGCATTATTGCAGATTAGAAAGTTATTTATGATACGCATTGCCGTCTGAATTAGATCTTGTTGATGACGAAGATAAATCGGATAATCGTATTGCACGACGCTCTATGTACTTTTCAGTAAAAAAATAAATTAAAAAGAACAATGCCTTCTAAACGGGGTTTTATCAAATTGGTTTCGAAACATTTTGCAGAGCGCAAAGCAAAATGTAACAAATCTATAATGCTTTGTTTTAGAAATTGCATTACATTTTAAAAGTTTTGTTCAAATGTTTCAGTATTTATTTCTTAATTTGTTTCTAACAAAGCCTCTGGTATAGTCAGCTTAGAGTAAGACAAATCATGTTAGTCTGTCAGGAGCTGTGTGTGTGTGCTGACTAGTAGGCACGGTGTCCTCTCTTCGCCTCGACTGCTGCTGCATGGTTGATATAGTCGTGTTCTTGATAACAAACATATATCCATATCAACACTATTCGGTTTCATTTCCCCTCCAGCGAGATTTATCTACCGAGCACTTCCTCGTTGGTTTATTGTATGTCCGGAGGGTATTTGAGTTCATTTACTGACTATATGACGACTGACGTGTTGAATAACTGATCATTGACTTATCTCTGTAGGATATAGATACTGGTGGTGATATAAGGATTCATATAGCATAGGGTGAGTATAACATAGGCCATAACTACTGGTGGTGATATAAGGATTCATATAACATAGGGAGAGTAAAACATAGGATATATCTACTGGTGGTGATATAAGGATTCATATAACATAGGGTGAGTATAACATAGGATATATCTACTGGTGGTGATATAAGGATTCATATAACATATAGGGTGAGTAAAACATAGGATATAACTACTGGTGGTGATATAAGGATTCATATAACATAGGGTGAGTAAAACATAGGATATATCTACTGGTGGTGATATAAGGATTCATATAACATAGGGTGAGTATAACATAGGATATAACTACTGGTGGTGATATAAGGATTCATATAACATATAGGGTGAGTAAAACATAGGATATATCTACTGGTGGTGATATAAGGATTCATATAACATAGGGAGAGTAAAACATAGGATATAACTACTGGTGGTGATATAAGGATTCATATAACATATAGGGTGAGTAAAACATAGGATATAACTACTGGTGGTGATATAAGGATTCATATAACATAGGGTGAGTAAAACATAGGATATAACTACTGGTGGTGATATAAGGATTCATATAACATATAGGGTGAGTAAAACATAGGATATATCTACTGGTGGTGATATAAGGATTCATATAACATAGGGAGAGTAAAACATAGGATATAACTACTGGTGGTGATATAAGGATTCATATAACATATAGGGTGAGTAAAACATAGGATATAGCTACTGGTGGTGATATAAGGATTCATATAACATAGGGTGAGTAAAACATAGGATATATCTACTGGTGGTGATATAAGGATTCATATAACATATAGGGTGAGTAAAACATAGGATATAACTACTGGTGGTGATATTAGGATTCATATAACATAGGGTGAGTAAAACATAGGATATAACTACTGGTGGTGATATAAGGATTCATATAACATATAGGGTGAGTAAAACATAGGATATATCTACTGGTGGTGATATAAGGATTCATATAACATAGGGAGAGTAAAACATAGGATATAACTACTGGTGGTGATATAAGGATTCATATAACATATAGGGTGAGTAAAACATAGGATATATCTACTGGTGGTGATATAAGGATTCATATAACATAGGGTGAGTAAAACATAGGATATAACTACTGGTGGTGATATAAGGATTCATATAACATAGGGAGAGTAAAACATAGGATATATCTACTGGTGGTGATATAAGGATTCATATAACATATAGGGTGAGTAAAACATAGGATAGAACTATTGGTGGTGATATATGAATTCATATAACATAGGGTGAGTATAAAACATAGGATATATCTACTGGTGGTGATATAAGAATTCATATAACATAGGGTGAGTAAAACATAGGATATATCTACTGGTGGTGATATAAGGATTCATATAACATAGGGAAAGTAAAACATAGGATAGAACTATTGGTGGTGATATAAGGATTCATATAACATATAGGGTGAGTAAAACATAGGATATATCTATTGGTGGTGATATAAGGATTCATATAACATATAGGGTGAGTAAAACATAGGATATATCTACTGGTGGTGATATAAGGATTCATATAACATAGGGAGAGTAAAACATAGGATATAACTACTGGTGGTGATATAAGGATTCATATAACATATAGGGTGAGTAAAACATAGGATATAACTACTGGTGGTGATATAAGGATTCATATAACATAGGGTGAGTAAAACATAGGATATAACTACTGGTGGTGATATAAGGATTCATATAACATATAGGGTGAGTAAAACATAGGATATATCTACTTGTGGTGATATGAGGATTCATATAACATAGGGAGAGTAAAACATAGGATATAACTACTGGTGGTGATATAAGGATTCATATAACATATAGGGTGAGTAAAACATAGGATATAGCTACTGGTGGTGATATAAGGATTCATATAACATAGGGTGAGTAAAACATAGGATATATCTACTGGTGGTGATATAAGGATTCATATAACATATAGGGTGAGTAAAACATAGGATATAACTACTGGTGGTGATATTAGGATTCATATAACATAGGGTGAGTAAAACATAGGATATAACTACTGGTGGTGATATAAGGATTCATATAACATATAGGGTGAGTAAAACATAGGATATATCTACTGGTGGTGATATAAGGATTCATATAACATAGGGAGAGTAAAACATAGGATATAACTACTGGTGGTGATATAAGGATTCATATAACATATAGGGTGAGTAAAACATAGGATATATCTACTGGTGGTGATATAAGGATTCATATAACATAGGGTGAGTAAAACATAGGATATAACTACTGGTGGTGATATAAGGATTCATATAACATAGGGAGAGTAAAACATAGGATATATCTACTGGTGGTGATATAAGGATTCATATAACATATAGGGTGAGTAAAACATAGGATAGAACTATTGGTGGTGATATATGAATTCATATAACATAGGGTGAGTATAAAACATAGGATATATCTACTGGTGGTGATATAAGAATTCATATAACATAGGGTGAGTAAAACATAGGATATATCTACTGGTGGTGATATAAGGATTCATATAACATAGGGAAAGTAAAACATAGGATAGAACTATTGGTGGTGATATAAGGATTCATATAACATATAGGGTGAGTAAAACATAGGATATATCTATTGGTGGTGATATAAGGATTCATATAACATATAGGGTGAGTAAAACATAGGATATATCTACTGGTGGTGATATAAGGATTCATATAACATATAGGGTGAGTAAAACATAGGATATAACTACTGGTGGTGATATAAGGATTCATATAACATAGGGAGAGTAAAACATAGGATATAACTACTGGTGGTGATATAAGGATTCATATAACATATAGGGTGAGTAAAACATAGGATATATCTACTGGTGGTGATATAAGGATTCATATAACATAGGGAGAGTAAAACATAGGATATAACTACTGGTGGTGATATAAGGATTCATATAACATATAGGGTGAGTAAAACATAGGATATAACTACTGGTGGTGATATAAGGATTCATATAACATAGGGTGAGTAAAACATAGGATATAACTACTGGTGGTGATATAAGGATTCATATAACATATAGGGTGAGTAAAACATAGGATATATCTACTTGTGGTGATATGAGGATTCATATAACATAGGGAGAGTAAAACATAGGATATAACTACTGGTGGTGATATAAGGATTCATATAACATATAGGGTGAGTAAAACATAGGATATAGCTACTGGTGGTGATATAAGGATTCATATAACATAGGGTGAGTAAAACATAGGATATATCTACTGGTGGTGATATAAGGATTCATATAACATATAGGGTGAGTAAAACATAGGATATAACTACTGGTGGTGATATTAGGATTCATATAACATAGGGTGAGTAAAACATAGGATATAACTACTGGTGGTGATATAAGGATTCATATAACATATAGGGTGAGTAAAACATAGGATATATCTACTGGTGGTGATATAAGGATTCATATAACATAGGGAGAGTAAAACATAGGATATAACTACTGGTGGTGATATAAGGATTCATATAACATATAGGGTGAGTAAAACATAGGATATATCTACTGGTGGTGATATAAGGATTCATATAACATAGGGTGAGTAAAACATAGGATATAACTACTGGTGGTGATATAAGGATTCATATAACATAGGGAGAGTAAAACATAGGATATATCTACTGGTGGTGATATAAGGATTCATATAACATATAGGGTGAGTAAAACATAGGATAGAACTATTGGTGGTGATATATGAATTCATATAACATAGGGTGAGTATAAAACATAGGATATATCTACTGGTGGTGATATAAGAATTCATATAACATAGGGTGAGTAAAACATAGGATATATCTACTGGTGGTGATATAAGGATTCATATAACATAGGGAAAGTAAAACATAGGATAGAACTATTGGTGGTGATATAAGGATTCATATAACATATAGGGTGAGTAAAACATAGGATATATCTATTGGTGGTGATATAAGGATTCATATAACATATAGGGTGAGTAAAACATAGGATATATCTACTGGTGGTGATATAAGGATTCATATAACATAGGGAGAGTAAAACATAGGATATAACTACTGGTGGTGATATAAGGATTCATATAACATATAGGGTGAGTAAAACATAGGATATATCTACTGGTGGTGATATAAGGATTCATATAACATAGGGAGAGTAAAACATAGGATATAACTACTGGTGGTGATATAAGGATTCATATAACATATAGGGTGAGTAAAACATAGGATATAGCTACTGGTGGTGATATAAGGATTCATATAACATAGGGTGAGTAAAACATAGGATATATCTACTGGTGGTGATATAAGGATTCATATAACATATAGGGTGAGTAAAACATAGGATATAACTACTGGTGGTGATATTAGGATTCATATAACATAGGGTGAGTAAAACATAGGATATAACTACTGGTGGTGATATAAGGATTCATATAACATATAGGGTGAGTAAAACATAGGATATATCTACTGGTGGTGATATAAGGATTCATATAACATAGGGAGAGTAAAACATAGGATATAACTACTGGTGGTGATATAAGGATTCATATAAGATATAGGGTGAGTAAAACATAGGATATATCTACTGGTGGTGATATAAGGATTCATATAACATAGGGTGAGTAAAACATAGGATATAACTACTGGTGGTGATATAAGGATTAATATAACATAGGGAGAGTAAAACATAGGATATATCTACTGGTGGTGATATAAGGATTCATATAACATATAGGGTGAGTAAAACATAGGATAGAACTATTGGTGGTGATATATGAATTCATATAACATAGGGTGAGTATAAAACATAGGATATATCTACTGGTGGTGATATAAGAATTCATATAACATAGGGTGAGTAAAACATAGGATATATCTACTGGTGGTGATATAAGGATTCATATAACATAGGGAGAGTAAAACATAGGATAGAACTATTGGTGGTGATATAAGGATTCATATAACATATAGGGTGAGTAAAACATAGGATATATCTATTGGTGGTGATATAAGGATTCATATAACATATAGGGTGAGTAAAACATAGGATATATCTACTGGTGGTGATATAAGGATTCATATAACATATAGGGTGAGTAAAACATAGGATATAACTACTGGTGGTGATATAAGGATTCATATAACATAGGGAGAGTAAAACATAGGATATAACTACTGGTGGTGATATAAGGATTCATATAACATATAGGGTGAGTAAAACATAGGATATATCTACTGGTGGTGATATTAGGATTCATATAACATATAGGGTGAGTAAAACATAGGATAGAACTATTGGTGGTGATATAAGGATTCATATAACATAGGGTGAGTAAAACATAGGATATATCTATTGGTGGTGATATAAGGATTCATATAACATATAGGGTGAGTAAAACATAGGATATATCTACTGGTGGTGATATAAGGATTCATATAACATATAGGGTGAGTAAAACATAGGATATAACTACTGGTGGTGATATAAGGATTCATATAACATAGGGAGAGTAAAACATAGGATATAACTACTGGTGGTGATATAAGGATTCATAAAACATATAGGGTGAGTAAAACATAGGATATATCTACTGGTGGTGATATAAGGATTCATATAACATAGGGTGAGTATAACATAGGATATATCTACTGGTGGTGATATAAGAATTCATATAACATAGGGTGAGTAAAACATAGGATAGAACTATTGGTGGTGATATATGAATTCATATAACATAGGGTGAGCATAAAACATAGGATATATCTATTGGTGGTGATATAAGGATTCATATAACATAGGGTGAGTATAACATAGGATATATCTACTGGTGGTGATATAAGAATTCATATAACATAGGGTGAGTAAAACATAGGATATATCTACTGGTGGTGATATAAGGATTCATATAACATAGGGTGAGTATAACATAGGATATATCTACTGGTGGTGATATAAGAATTCATATAACATAGGGTGAGTAAAACATAGGATAGAACTATTGGTGGTGATATATGAATTCATATAACATAGGGTGAGTATAAAACATAGGATATATCTACTGGTGGTGATATAAGGATTCATATAACATAGGGTGAGTATAACATAGGATATATCTATTGGTGGTGATATAAGGATTCATATAACATAGGGTGAGTATAACATAGGATATATCTACTGGTGGTGATATAAGAATTCATATAACATAGGGTGAGTAAAACATAGGATATAACTACTGATGGTGATATAAGGATTCATATAACATAGGGTGAGTAAAACATATAGGATATAACTACTGATGGTGATATAAGGATTCATATAACATAGGGTGAGTATAACATATAGGATATAACTACTGATGGTGATATAAGGATTCATATAACATAGGGTGAGTATAACATAGGATATAACTACTGGTGGTGATATAAGGATTCATATTCGTAACACAGGGTGAGTAAAACTTAGGATATATCTATTGGTGGTGATATAAGGATTCATATAACATAGGGTGAGTAAAACTTAGGATATAATTACTGATGGTGATATAAGGATTCATATAACATAGGGTGAGTAAAACATAGGATATAACTACTGGTGGTGATATAAGGATTCATATAACATAGGGAGAGTAAAACATAGGATATATCTACTGGTGGTGATATAAGGATTCATATAACATATAGGGTGAGTAAAACATAGGATAGAACTATTGGTGGTGATATATGAATTCATATAACATAGGGTGAGTATAAAACATAGGATATATCTACTGGTGGTGATATAAGAATTCATATAACATAGGGTGAGTAAAACATAGGATATATCTACTGGTGGTGATATAAGGATTCATATAACATAAGGAGAGTAAAACATAGGATAGAACTATTGGTGGTGATATAAGGATTCATATAACATATAGGGTGAGTAAAACATAGGATATATCTATTGGTGGTGATATAAGGATTCATATAACATATAGGGTGAGTAAAACATAGGATATATCTACTGGTGGTGATATAAGGATTCATATAACATATAGGGTGAGTAAAACATAGGATATAACTACTGGTGGTGATATAAGGATTCATATAACATAGGGAGAGTAAAACATAGGATATAACTACTGGTGGTGATATAAGGATTCATATAACATATAGGGTGAGTAAAACATAGGATATATCTACTGGTGGTGATATTAGGATTCATATAACATATAGGGTGAGTAAAACATAGGATAGAACTATTGGTGGTGATATAAGGATTCATATAACATAGGTTGAGTAAAACATAGGATATATCTATTGGTGGTGATATAAGGATTCATATAACATATAGGGTGAGTAAAACATAGGATATATCTACTGGTGGTGATATAAGGATTCATATAACATATAGGGTGAGTAAAACATAGGATATAACTACTGGTGGTGATATAAGGATTCATATAACATAGGGAGAGTAAAACATAGGATATAACTACTGGTGGTGATATAAGGATTCATAAAACATATAGGGTGAGTAAAACATAGGATATATCTACTGGTGGTGATATTAGGATTCATATAACATATAGGGTGAGTAAAACATAGGATAGAACTATTGGTGGTGATATATGAATTCATATAACATAGGGTGAGTATAAAACATAGGATATATCTATTGGTGGTGATATAAGGATTCATATAACATAGGGTGAGTATAACATAGGATATATCTACTGGTGGTGATATAAGAATTCATATAACATAGGGTGAGTAAAACATAGGATATATCTACTGGTGGTGATATAAGGATTCATATAACATAGGGTGTGTATAACATAGGATATATCTACTGGTGGTGATATAAGAATTCATATAACATAGGGTGAGTAAAACATAGGATAGAACTATTGGTGGTGATATATGAATTCATATAACATAGGGTGAGTATAAAACATAGGATATATCTACTGGTGGTGATATAAGGATTCATATAACATAGGGTGAGTATAACATAGGATATATCTATTGGTGGTGATATAAGGATTCATATAACATAGGGTGAGTATAACATAGGATATATCTACTGGTGGTGATATAAGAATTCATATAACATAGGGTGAGTAAAACATAGGATATAACTACTGATGGTGATATAAGGATTCATATAACATAGGGTGAGTAAAACATATAGGATATAACTACTGATGGTGATATAAGGATTCATATAACATAGGGTGAGTATAACATATAGGATATAACTACTGATGGTGATATAAGGATTCATATAACATAGGGTGAGTATAACATAGGATATATCTATTGGTGGTGATATAAGGATTCATATAACATAGGGTGAGTAAAACTTAGGATATAATTACTGATGGTGATATAAGGATTCATATAACATAGGGTGAGTATAACATAGGATATAACTACTGGTGGTGATATAAGGATTCATATAACATATAGGGTGAGTAAAACATAGGATATATCTATTGGTGGTGATATAAGGATTCATATAGCATAGGGTGAGTAAAACATAGGATATATACATCCTGGTATCTTGCTTGGTTATTCAATGTGCAATGTGTCCACTTGAATTGGTTAACTATCTTCCCCCAACCATGAATAATGAAGTCAAGTTTTAGGACAAGGATCAAGAAGAAAAATATAACATAACTTGTGACTTGAGACTCTCCAGATTCATCAAAGTTTTCTAAACTAAATACTGCTGAGGGTCTTGATTAACGAGTTTGCCTTACTACAGTTTATGATAAGAGTGAATTGAAATTGTACGTACATCAATCTGATAACACATAGAACAATGTGAATGTGTGCTTAGCTATTTTAAACTGATATATTGTTGACGGATTCGATATGCATACACAGCTATGTCGTTTTTCCTACAAACAATTCAATATGAATTGAAAACATGTAAAATGTAAATACAGCTCACATTTGAATAGATATTACACTATGCCTTTCAAATCAATACTTTTAGTTTCATTTTGTGACTAACCCTTACTTGATCATGGAAACATTTATACGGAAATTGCAAAGGTGACTATGTTGTCAATCAGAAACCTAACGTGTCAGCTGTTTCAATATTGGTCGTATCGGGTTCTAATGCCTACCCCAACATATGCGATTGAAATCGATGAACGAATGCTCTACCTACTCGTAATTGATATAATGAAGGTATGGCGCGACTTTCACATGTTTGTATTGTAATATTATTCGGGGAAGCTGATAATGTGTGTATTTAGTTATATAAATAGTTGATATATTTGTCAAACCTAGGTGTTAATAGTTGTTATTGGTTACAAGGACTTTATCTCAGTTTAACAGAGGTGATACCGGTTGTCATTGGTGACCGCGACGATCTATAGCAGTTTGTATATGGTGTTAAACCTTACCTATCTTTTATCAGATGATGCAAAATACACATTCTAGGTGTGACAGGAAGGAGACAACAGTAAGATCATCACCTCGTCATCCCGGGTCTGTCAGACAGACAGACAGATAGACAGACAGAATTTCAAAAATTCAAGTCTCGCCATAACATGATACATCAATACAATAAAACATATAAATAAAAAAAAACCCATTAAGTCATTCCTTCGGAATTAGCAGAGACATTAATGTCATTTGAATATATACACTATAAGAGAAAACACTCTTAATGTTGTAAATACAGTTAGAGACAATACGGAAGTCATTAGAGGGGGAATGCTCGTTAAGATAAAACGGTTTCTGGATGGCTAGCGGAAGCATTAGTTTAACATCTTGTATCTCGTTAGAAGCCTATTGAACAAATCATCAGGATACACAACATTAACACACGTCCGGTACCACGAAGCTTCTAGATGAAGGGTCGGTGAATGATTTGTTATCCGAACTATCAAGACCATATACAATATTCGATAAGTTGGATTGGAAAGGTATAAGTGTTTTCAGAAATGAACACTCCGGGATACCATGGACAGTGGATGTCTAGATGAAATGCACAGACTCAATAGATGTATACAATAGATTGTTGTCTGGAGCAACACTTTGGTCTGAGTATAATGATGTACATGTTTATAGTTTCCTTCAATTGTTGTTTCCTAACGCTTAAGAAATGTCTAAACGCGTGGGGGTATTTAATACTCCGAAAAGGCTGCTTCCCCATCTTTATGTTCTTTGTACATGGTTGACAATCTATCTATCCGGCCATCACTGACTACATGGGCGTAAAATCGATGAGATAACAGTCTTCTTTAAATATGATCGTTTTGGAATCATATGTTTTGACTTTATTCCATTATAAGTCGCAATCATATATTATGCACGTTTGATTAAAATGGGGGAAGATATTCTTCATTTTTAAAAATAAATGTAAAATGTACATTTGGGAATAAATTCTTAATATTTAGAATTCAATGTTAAACCATCAACGATTAAAAGTTTGCGACGAAACGCGAATTCTGATTGAAATAAGGGTGTACTTCTTTCCAAAGGAAAGATTGACATATCGATCTTTGTTTCACTCAACTGTCAGTAGCCACAACCAGTTCTGTTCAGATCCTCCGATAAATTGCAAACAGAGTAATTATCGAATTATTTGCTGTGAAGAGCACCACGATATGATGAGAGTGGATTGAGAGAGGGCTAATTATGTTGAGAGCGTCACTAATTACTCTCTCATATGTCTGGCATGTGTGAATCATTGCAAATAATCACTACTAGAAATGTCACCGTGTCCTTTGACAAGCACCGTGTTTATCCCAATAGACGTTATATGTGACATTAAAAAGGTTGTTATAGATAAAGTGAGGAGATCTGATAAACTGTGAACGTCTTGAGATGCAGCGTGACACTGCAGGTTGTTATGTATATATATGTATCTTCTGCACGTGATCTGCTCTTGTCGATATTGGCTTGCAATATGAGAAGTATCTAATCAAAAGATGGAATAAGGTTCCTTGTTCATGCATAAGGCTTCGATTCTCACGACCCTGCTACATTGACGTATATGTATCCACGTAGCTCCTACATGTACCCTGATATCCATACGGTCGAATGACTCTTTAGTCAATTTTGTATTTGAATAATTTATTAACAATACTGAGCCGTATATTTGCAAATAAGTAAAATCAATAAAACTAAATGACTAGATAGCGGGGACTGTTCATTAGAGGAGGTGGGGTACTAACGACGAAATGACAGGTTGGAGTTTCGTTTGAAATACAATGGTTAAACAGAATAATTTATGAGAATAGATCCATGACGATTTCATATCGGAGTTCATATATTGCTTTAAGTTTAGAGTATTTTTGCATGTGAGTAATGAATCAAAACACTGTTAAGATACTGACTTACGCTTTTCTGAGTAGTATTCATGCAACCAATATGATGAACGAATTACCAACATTAAACGGTTTCTTATAGATATCGACAACGTCATCAAGCTCTAAATGAATCATTTAGAATACTATTATAACACTACTTTCTGCGAATTAAAGAGAAGGAAGTAAGTCTAGTCATGAGAATATCGGCCCCTCAGACAGACAGACAGTAGTCTAGTCATGAGAATATTGGCCCCTCAGAGAGACAGACAGACAGACAGTAGTCTAGTCGTGAGAATATTGGCCACTCAGGGAGACAGACAGACAGACAGACAGACAGACAGTAGTCTAGTCATGAGAATATTGGCCCCTCAGAGAGACAGACAGACAGACAGTAGTCTAGTCATGAGAATATTGGACCCTCAGAGAGACAGACAGACAGATAGACAGACAGCAGTCTAGTCATGAGAATATTGGAGGTGCTATGATATGCTGTCAATCTGCAGTGTGTGGGTTTGGCCCTTGTCAGGGAACGTGCGGCTAGCTGTACGGGCGGTGGGGCTAATAGATCGATGGGGGATAGATCGCCTGCGAGTTGTAATGCCTCCCGACAGCAGCAATAGTTCCGCACCATGATAGACCATCAATCGGATAATTGTATCTGTGGTACACGTTGTCCAATCTCTGAACCTTTATTGAATTTAGCGGAGTTATTGTTTCCGGCACGTTTTCATAGCCAGAGAATGGATGCTTGTCATATGCCGACTGTAGACGTGATTTGTTTATGCCGTATATCAAAACCGATACTGACTTGATAAAATTGTGATTGTCCGTCATTAGATTTCAGTTAAGATTGGAACGGGCCGATACTGTAATAGCATGTCACGATGATTATTCTTCAACCATTTGCTAACCTGCATGTTTAATTTTCATTTTATTGATTCGGAATCATGTATTATTAAGTAATGTGTTAAGTGTTTAATGAACGGGAGTCTTTATTTGTTTGACCTAACGAACTGATACGCCCGTGTATCCATCTACACAAGTACAATGAACCGGGAGAAAGGCCTGACTCACGCGGCACTACAAGTCGCGGATTATCTTAATCCCGATGTGTAAAAATAGCATACATATAGTCTTACGTTCGACAATAAAGCAAGTCCTGCAGTGAAGATAAATCATGGAGGATTTATTCGCTCCTGCATACCTACATGGTTACGTTAAACCCCACCCTTATATTGCAATTGCTGACTGAAACTTGAACCTGTCACATCCTTGGGTTGGTGGGCCGATCACTCGTATGACTCTGGTATCATGTTCGCCCGTAATGTCTATATTTGATATAATTGTATCTTTGCGCAAGGTACTAAAATAAAGGTTTTTTTTATGCTGTAACATAATTTAACATTCCAAATTTATTGTGCACAACTCCAACGTGAGTGATACAGATTAACAATATAGAAAAATAATATATAAATTCATAAATTCATGAAAAACGCCTTTTGTCGTTTGTATGATAATATAACCCCTTAGAGCCGGCTACATCTTTGCTTTCCATTATTATCTGTACCTATCCTTATATGCTTGTGATTGAAGGCTATCCAATAAAGGAATAAGAACATGGAACTTATTTGAAAAAGTCGTGAATTCAAGAATAATTTAATCCATTGTTGCAAGGGCTTAATTTTGCTCAAATGAAATTCTGAATACTGAGATATTGAACAGTTTAAATCATTTATCAACTTATCCGGAAATGAAAACTGAAAATAATTACCAGTTACATAACAATTATGAAATAAAATCGCAATGTCGCCCGAAAATTGTTCAAAGCGAAACTTGGCGATGTTGACGAGGGTTTGATCTATTGTTGACACCTTCAGCGTGTCTGGGGACGGGAGTCCACTGCTCGCGTGCAGTATGAGCTAACCAGGCGATACCGGAGGCAGAGCTTTGTCCGCCTTGTCTCGTCCCGCTCCACAGACACCGCAGAGCTCTCTCAGATTGGCTGTTTCTCTCTCTCACTCACTGCCAGCTGCCGAGACCTTTATATCAGCCCACAGGCATTGCTCACAAAGCATCCAGCGATTCCCTCTCAAGACTCGCGTGCTCGGGGATTGTACTCTGTCTCTCTGTAAGTACCTGATATTTCCCAAGTTTTCTATGTCAGGATGTGATTTTGGTTTATTTGACTTGCAAGGATGAAGAGACTTCGGGTCAATATCTTACCAGAAATTCTACACGCGATGCGGCATCGCTAATTAGAGAGACGGGTTTTGTCGTGAAGGAAATGATCGGCGCTTAGCATCAGTGTCACTTCCTCCCCTCCACTTGGCCAATAGGTCGGTCAGCTGTTTTGCTTGATGCCAGGATATCGACATTTTATGTTGTATTTCAAAGAAATTGTCATACTTACATGTTATTTCATATACTCATTTCATGTTGTCTGCTCTTAGATATAATTGGCATATCTTGGAAATGGAGTTAAAAACACTCTGACCTTGTAAATAATTTACTTGATATCTGATTTTGATTGTTGATAGTGTGTGTCTGTTGTCTAATGTAGGGGATGGCGGTACTTCAAGAGGCTTCATACACAAACCGCTCATGGGACTTGTTTGAAAATGCTTTACTTAATGTTAGCTTTCAAAATGTATCTTTTGTTTGAACATTCGAGTTTTTGTAAATAAATCAATGCTTATACACCTTGTTCCTAAATACTGCTATAAAACTATTGCATGCTTCATAATATAGGCGCATAATTTGCTTCAAAGGGTCCGCTCTCCCCAGATATTTGGCCCGATGGTTCCCACACGAGAGATCTAGTATTGGAAACACTGCATATCTCTAGCTTTCCATTCATGAGCCGGTTGATAACATATTTATTCACATATGTATATTCTACCAACTGACAGCTGTCTGCTCGATAACTAAACAATACTGTGTCGAAACGTCTCATGTCATGGGGCTGGTCGTTATCTACACGTATCACCTCTCCACAGATGGTTTATGTGTTATAATAGTGTCGGGTGTCGTTGCATGAACAACTAAGAGGCTGGCTGGGTATGCAGAAAGGTGTGATGGCACATGTAGATGGAGGTTCTAAATGTGACTTGTGTCTGTATATAGGCTATAGGTGCTTTCTCAACACGATAATCTGGATGATAAAATGTTTAATCATAATATTTCGCTGAATTTAAACAGAACTCATATCTACATAAAGTAAAATGTATTATGGTTCAGTGTGATTAAGAAGGTTTGCAGTTATATCGGGAGCAAAACACGGTTCTGAGAGAAAACAACAAATGCAGTGATAAACATGCAGCACGTGTGTGAGTTATCTGACAGTCAGACCGCACGTGTTCCCACTTCTCTCTCCTCCTCTCGTGTATACAGCTAACCTGTCCCTCATTGTACCTGGGATGAATACATCCCGTCTCTCCTCCTCTTATGTACATCACTACAGATCTCTTCACTGAACTGGAGGTAATCCATCCTCCACTCTCCAGGCCTGCTATACCTCATCCTCGACTGTAAACAAAACAAGACTTTCATAGATGTTTGTTCTTATCAGCATTTCTATACGTCACCTACACGACCAAGAAATAAAAGTAAGAAAAGGGTTAAAACAATTAATTGACTTTGTGTCTGCCCTTCTGTCTCTTTCTCTTTGTTTACCCCCACCTCCTGGCCAGTATGGTAAATTCTCAATTTCATACATGGACCTCCTTTAATGGCTATGGCTACTTTCAAAGTGACACTAGGCAAAAGAGTCGGCAATTTTTCCGAGGAGCTCTTACGCTATTGTTACTCCTTCTTTTTGGTTAATAACAGCTTTAGATAAGTGCCTGCAACTATAAATACAATTTTCCCTTTCTGACCGAGTTAGCACACAATTGATGGGAGCTACCAGCTGGCGTTATCATAACTATAACACTGCAATATTGTATCCCTTCTCTTATTGCCTGCTCTCCCCAGGGACACATGCAGAGCCTTCTGTCTGTCGTCACTCACGCTGTGGTTAATAATGCTAATTGCCTTGCATAACCTACGAGCGTTATGGCCCGCTAGGAAATCATTACAAATTGTTCCCGTCAAAGTTTTCTTTAATCTTCTGTTCTTCAACAAGGATGGTAAATGTTGGTGGTTAGGACATCTGAAGTGTGAGATACATGACTATGGCTTCTTCATAACGCATTTGTAACCGAAAAGCAAAACTATTAACGATCACGATGTGGTAGAATCTTGTGTTTTATAGTATAAAAGAAAATTTAATATTCCACAAATACACTTAACTGTCTGATTAGGAGCGTTTTTTAAAGTAAGATCATCAAACGGTAAACAAGAATTTCAAGAACTAAAACTATAATAGCCTTTTATGTCATAATGAAATATTTCATGGATTACGTTTAAGTCCATAAAATAGAATGGGGATATTCAAACTATTCAAAATATTTTTCTATCTATCTAAAAATTACATTGATATGCAATTTTATTTCTCCAGTCTTTGAATTAGTAACAGAACAGTCGAGATGTCTACAGATATATAAAAGTCTTCTGTATAACACAGTCTCCCTCTCCACCTAGTTCCACTGAATATATGACTTCTGTATAACACAGTCTCCCTCTCCACCTAGTTCCACTGAATATATGACTTCTGTATAACACAGTCTCCCTCTCCACCTAGTTCCACTGAATATATGACTTCTGTATAACACAGTCTCCCTCTCCACCTAGTTCCACTGAATATATGACTTCTGTATAACACAGTCTCCCTCTCCACCTAGTTCCACTGAATATATGACTTCTGTATAACACAGTCTCCCTCTCCACCTAGTTCCACTGAATATATGACTTCTGTATAACACAGTCTCCCTCTCCACCTAGTTCCACTGAATATATGACTTCTGTATAACACAGTCTCCCTCTCCACCTAGTTCCACTGAATATATGACTTCTGTATAACACAGTCTCCCTCTCCACCTAGTTCCACTGAATATATGACTTCTGTATAACACAGTCTCCCTCTCCACCTAGTTCCACTGAATATATGACTTCTGTATAACACAGTCTCCCTCTCCACCTAGTTCCACTGAATATATGACTTCTGTATAACACAGTCTCCCTCTCCACCTAGTTCCACTGAATATATGACTTCTGTATAACACAGTCTCCCTCTCCACCTAGTTCCACTGAATATATGACTTCAGACAAACGGTTGCCAGGAAACGCTTTAATAAAGCGAATATGATTATGATACATCCGCAGTGAAGCGAGAGTGGAATATGAGCCAGTTCCATATTACAGCAGCGTTAAACATGCACATTTAGAATACTGTTCAGTATCGCTAGGCATTGAACTTTGCGTGTGACAAATTTAACATTAGACCTCAATGTACATTTTGAAGATGTTAAACTTGTCATTTTAACTTCTTTGAGAGATTGTCATTGTCATTTTAAGATTTGTACTATGAAATAACATAAAGTGTCAAGATATTATGTGTGTTCATCTATGAGTATTGTTTTCAATGTGTATGTATACACTGATGTGATAAACTCAAGGAAGAATTTATTACACGTGAACATATTTCGTTGTAATAATAGTAGAAATCAGAAGCGTTCCTATGTGTGGCATATTTTCGGATGGAAGTGCTTGTCAAATTAGAACACTTACTTCGTGTCAGGATATATTGTATATTTTCTGTTTGAGAGGCATAAAGTACAAGTTTATATCAGGGGAAAAGGATATACTACGGATGAGCAACTTCTTGTTTTCACAATATCTGAATCGTGTATGTTTTTAAGTAATATAAAGTCACTCGTCCTTTGTTCATATTCCATACATCAGTTATGTAATTATAAATCGCAAAAGAAACAATAGTGTATAGTAAATGACTGTAAAAATACCTGGTTATAAGTATTCTGGGTAACGGCCTCGACTGTAGATAGCATAAATTCTTTTTTTGGTAAGATGCTTGTATTCCGTTTGAAGGAACGAGAAGATCTTGTGATGCTTGTCTTAGTCAAAGATACTGTGCATATAACCGAAGGGGACCGAAACAAGTTCTAGTGATTTAATGAAAGTGTACCAAAAGGTGGCGGATAGAGTTCTAGAGATTGAATGAAAGTGTACCAAAACGTGACGATACAGTTCTAGTGTAGCGGGGTGGCGATAGAGTTCTAGAGATTTAATGAAAGTGTACCAAAAGGTGGCGATAGAGTTTTAGTGATTTAATAAGAGTATCGGGGTGGCGAGAGGGTTGTAATGATTTAATGAAAGTGTAGCGGGGTGGCGATAGAGTTTTAGTGATTTAATAAGAGTATCGGGGTGGGGAGAAGGTTCTAGCGATTTAATTAAAGTGTAGCGGGGTGGCGATAGAGTTTTAGTGATTAAATAAGAGTATCGGGGTGGGGAGAAGGTTCTAGCGATTTAATTAAAGTGTAGCGGGGTGGCGATAGAGTTTAAGTGATTTAATAAGAGTATCGGGGTGGGGAGAAGGTTCTAGCGATTTAATTAAAGTGTAGCGGGGTGGCGAGAGGGTTGTAATGATTTAATGAAAGTGTAGCGGGGTGGGGATAGAGTTCTAGAGATTTAATGAAAGTGTAGCGGGGTGGCGATAGAGTTCTAGTGATTAATGAAAGTGTACCGGAGGTGGCGAGAGGGTTGTCCGGTGTGGCGCGGGACTGACAGCCAATGGTTGACACGGACCAGAGCTCTCTGGTTAGGTAGGGTGAATAAAGTATAGTGAGGTAGCTAGGTAGAACAGTGTCAGAGTCGCACACTCATGTAATAGATAACGACTAGCTATATAGTAGATAGTGAGACGCGAGTCGTGCAGTGCTTGCTGTCCTGTGACCATGTGTCTCATTGTCCGTCTCCACTCATCTACCCACTGAGGTAAGACAGTCTACATGGCCCAGTTTCTGATGACCTGCATCTGACCTCTCACACCCCTCAAACTAAACCTCATCTTCTTAACTAACTCTCAATTCCTAGGTTCCATCTCTGGTGCAAGAAGTAAGTCTTCTGTCTCTAGCTAAACTCTAATATTCTCATATATCTTTCTACACTGCTAAACACGCCGAGCTCCTGTGTCTTGCTCCCTACCTATATCCCTTCATCTCAACTTACACTGCTGTTCATGCTAAGTCTCCTGACAGTAACATTTCATACCCCTTCTAGGCTACATCCCTTCCTGCTCTAAGTAAATCTTCTCTTCTAGGCTCGGTGCCAACATCTTTCAATCTGTGCTTTCAGGTGTCAACAGCTCCACCCTCGTATCCTTCATTTCTGCTGATCATGCTTAGTAGCTCTACTGTCTTTTTGAAAACTTAAAATCCTCCATGTCGAGTTGTGACTCACAGTTATCCGTCTTCTACTAGTTAGCCTCTACCATATTGCTTTCTATTTTATAATTTAAAGCATATCACCATCAATTATCTGTACACACTAATCATTGGTTACTTTGGGATCACACTATCAGGTAAAGTGACAATTTTATTTGGGACAAAGCATCTACTAAAATCGTTCGGTTGCTGACAGCGTGATCACATCATATCGGACAATGTTACAATGGAAACTATCGTATTTCAAATTCACGATTAAACTGTTGAATGAACTATTTTGATCGGACAAACACTGTATTTAGTTTTTGAAAACTGATTATGCCAACTAGAACAACAGAACTGACTCATCACTTCACGGAAAATGGTAAAGAACTTCCTCTCTAGATAAAATTGCGCTTAGGAAATATTTAAAATAAATACTGCAACTTCATTTACTTTATCACATTTCCTTAGCCTTTTCAAGTGTTAATCTAGACTTGCAGAATGAAGTCCCGGACTGTTTAAAGGCACTTAAAACACAGCCATAAATCAGGACTACGTCCTCACTTATTGTATCTATAACATTCTCAAACAACATTTAAATCTATAAACGCAACTGAAATCAGTCACCCCATTGCCCGCGCACCCATCCGTCACATGGAAGAAGAGTATCACCCTACTCAGACCAGATTCAAACTAACATCACAGCAGGGAATATCCTAGATTTCTGCTAGCTAGTGGGGGCGGTATCTCATTCATTCAACATTCTATGCCCTGCACACAGTAAGTTCAATTGACTAAACATTCGGTATTCTGCAAGAAAACCTCAAAATGATTTATGAATTCCACGCATCAGGAACCGCAGTACAAAGATGGTAAGGCGGTTTGTCATGTGTGTAAGGTTATATATCGAGAGGGGCTAGTGTTTGTTAAACACTTTGTAAAAGAGATGTTAGTGATGAAAGATAAACGTTTTTTTGCAGAGCTTTTCGTTCTTAAATTTAAAAGGCTATAAAGAATGATTTTGAATATCTAAGTATAATAGCTTGGCATCTTCTCATGCTAACATTAGCTTGGTCATTGTGAGTCGGCTGTAGGGCCGTATTATCTTGACTCGGGACTGACATCCGATAGTTCAGCTCCAACTCCTCTACTGCAAGCCTCTCTTACTTACATGTGTGTGCGAGGAAAGGCAAGATGCCGAAAGAAATATGTAAAGGTCGACATTCGATCGGGTGGGCCGATGCGTTTTGAGAGATTTGGAATAAGCAGAATAGTATGCTTTTACATGAAAGAACATTAGGGAGAAAATATTTAAAACTAATGAGTTGATTAAGATGAAATTTGGTTAATTTGAGAGGCTAATGTGATGGGTCAGCATTTCTGTTCATGCTATTCAAGTGTAGGTTATCATATTCTCTTACTACATGATTGAAGTTGTTCTCATCTTCTAATGTAATGGCTGAAATAGTCATTTATGAATGAAATTCTTCTGCCGTGTCACCAATCATGACCTTGACCCAAACATCGCGTGCGGTGCACGTGCCTCCCTTCTGGCTGTCAGCGTATGCCTCCTCACTGCCGCCCTCTGAGAGAGCTGCGAGTCCCATTAGCACATAGAGCTATTCCAGGAATAGAAACTTGTAACAGACAATTCGTTTTGCGTATCTTGAATGTGAATCATTTGGCTGCCGGTGAGCGTTTTTATGTCTTCGCGGTTAAATATACGATTTCCCTTGAAGCAAGGGGCTCCCGTGACACGTGATATATCTACGTTTCCGGTATGTTGCACGTGCGGAGAGGTGGAGAAATGTAAACAGATCGTGTTTGTTGTTCCGCTCTGAGAGAATAGATTCCTAAGTTGGAATGTCCAACTAATTCTCCTTGCCACGTCGACTGTAACTTAATTAAGATGAGTTTTCTATTTGATTAATTAACTGTCAGTGACGTTTATATTAAGAGTTTTTGTTATTTTGTATTGCGTAAATCAAACATTTAGTCACTCATGCGACCCAAATTCCGATATCAAATTTATTTGAAGTTTAAGGCCACAGGCCCATAGATCATACAAACGTTACAATACGTAACGTGCATTTATAAACCACTTAATACTATTGATACATGAATAACTCTCGTCGTTTAAAAGCATGAAAAAGATATTTCGAGAGTTGCATTAAAACATTCGTACAGTTAGGAGACATTACAGTTATACATTTTTCATATGATGGATCTATATAGAAGTATCTATAAATTTAAACATTAAAGCTGAGTTGCATATTAACAGAAAGTGGAATTCATGTTCAATAAAATCATAGGCTTAATAATTGGCATTGTGGGCATAATCTTGTGGCTTTTTCTATCTTGTTATGGCGTCCACTTTCGATGATGAGTTTGTGAGACTTCTTTAATCTCTGTGTACACGTGGCTTCTTTAATCTCTGTGTACACGTGACTTCTTTAATCTCTGTGTACACGTGGCTTCTTTGATCTGACCATAGTCAGGAAGAGGACTGGAGGAGGCGATAAGATTACATTTCACGATGACAGACTTGCCATGGGTCCTTCAGGCCTGAAAATAGACTACGTTTATTGTCTACCTCTTTGAACGGTAATTAGAATTCCAAAAGAGCCTCAGAGTTTAATTTTGGATTTCGATAGACTTGCTTTGGAACATATTTCATTTTAGGATTTTATTGCAGAATATGAACTCCCGATAGGAAAACGTCTTGACTTGACGGTGTTTGTTAATCTTTAGCAATTCCGATGCTTAGAAGCCACTAGCAAAACAGCACCTGGATTAGTTTCAAGAAACTGGGGAAAGATGGGACATTGTGGATCTCATGGTCCGAGGACCCACACAAAGGGTTTATAGAGCCGACATCGGGAAATCTATCTTTAACGTCCTCTGCAGACTTTAATCCAAGTAAATCTGCAGTGATATTTGTGTGTTCCTTGTCAAACTAGACAGACTGTGTCTGTCATCAAGATCCTTAGTCAAACATAGAGAATCATTGCTGAGCCTTGAACACGTGGACACGTCTTGTTGTTCAACTCTAGAATTAGATGAGTCGCAATCTTCTCAATCTCATTTAGTAAGAAAATGTACAATTTTTAAGATTGTATTTATTACTTTAGATGTGTTAGTGTAAATGAGACTAATCAAAAGTATGTATGCAGGGAGTATGAAATCTCGATATTTTATCCAAAAAAGATTGATTGTTTAAATATAAGTTTCCACTATCAACATTTTACGTTCAAAATCTGATGAGCTAAGATATTTTATTCATATTTGTTATTGTTACGCCCCTTATCAGGAAAATAGGTTGAAGTTTATTTATCAATAGCAATCCATAATTATAAGATTTGAAACAAACAGTTTCTTATTTATATCTGATATTTTACATATATAAATTTTTTATTTTACAGGATTTCTTGGTGCGTTACTAAGCACCCGACAATAACATAGAATCGACGACGCAAAAATGGTGAGTATAGTGCCCGAATAGGTACTTGTTTTTTTATTTAGCTTCATTTAATCCTAATTTGGAATGTACCAAAACATATTTGGCTTTTTTGTTGAAAATCAACTTTTTAGGTTGAATACCTATATATTAGCATGTTACTATTAGATTTATATACATCTGAGATACAGACCTCTAGGCAGGTTTGTAAACAATACAGAGTTTATCAGCTGATAAGACCGGTTCAATATTATGTAAACAAAGGGAAATATAAGTGACTGAGTTATCGGACCTCACTGACCTGGGGTGACTTGCTAAAGATCACGTGACTCAACAGCCGATAGGGTAACTTATCGTTCGTTACATATCTGTACTCTTCATGTCAGATAGTGCGTTTTACCTTCTCAATAAGAATAGTCACTATATTTACAAACATAGATTACGGTCTGAAATTAATTGTGTGGCAACTTGTAGGCCATGAGATAACTCAGTGACCTGGTAGTAGGACTCAATCGGAACCCACTGGAAGTAAACAGACAATATCTACACCTGCTTACCAATAGTTAGTTTAATCACTTTTCATCTCAGGGCAGAGTTTGACTCATTCAATCAGTATTGTTCGAAAAATGAATGAATTGAGAAGATAAAGACCAGGGACGCTATCTGAACCCATGTAAAGTAACTGTCTATGTTCCCCTTCCAGACCGAGATACTCCAGGGACGCTATCTGAACCCATGTAAAGTAACTGTCTATGTTCCCCTTCCAGACCGAGATACTCCAGAGACGCTATCTGAACCCATGTAAAGTAACTGTCTATGTCCCCCTTCCAGACCGAGATACTCCAGGGACGCTATCTGAACCCATGTAAAGTAACTGTCTATGTTCCCCTTCCAGACCGAGATACTCCAGAGACGCTATCTGAACCCATGTAAAGTAACTGTCTATGTTCCCCTTCCAGACCGAGATACTCCAGGGACGCTATCTGAACCCATGTAAAGTAACTGTCTATGTCCCCCTTCCAGACCGAGATACTCCAGAGACGCTATCTGAACCCATGTAAAGTAACTGTCTATGTTCCCCTTCCAGACCGAGATACTCCAGGGACGCTATCTGAACCCATGTAAAGTAACTGTCTATGTTCCCTTCCAGACCGAGATACTCCAGGGACGCTATCTGAACCCATGTAAAGTAACTGTCTATGTTCCCCTTCCAGACCGAGATACTCCAGAGACGCTATCTGAACCAATGTAAAGTAACTGTCTATGTTTCCCTTCCAGACCGAGGCCACCCTTACACAGCGGACCAAGGCCAAGGACGACGTCCTCACAAACGGTTTCCAAGGCTACAAAGAGGGCTACGAGACGCTCTCCCACAACAAATGGATGCTCAAGCTGCGATATTACCTACAGACGACGGTGTTTCCTCTATCACTCATCCTCTCCACGCCAAACTTCGTCATCGTCCTCTGGTACACCGCCGTCAAGTGCGACGGAAGCTATGGCAAGATGGCGGAAACCTTTCAGGGGCGCAACCTGTTTGGGGCACTCTACCACATCTGGTCCCAGGTGCGGCCGTATGACGTCACAATCTCCGTGACGCTGCTCGTGTACAGTGTGTATGCCCTGGCAATGATGAAGCTGCTGCCGGGGAAGACAGTGTATGGACCGCTAACCCCCAAGGGCAACACGCCCGTCTACAAGGACAACGGCTTCGCCTTCTTCGTACTGACTATGGTCCTATTTGTTATAGGCACTGTCGGACTCAAACAGTTTGGGATGACTCCCACAATCATATATGACCGTTTTGACACTGTTTTATCAACGCTTAATATCTTTAGTCTAGTATTTTGTCTGTTTCTGTATCTGAAAGGAAGAGTCTCTCCATCTTCTAGCGACTGTGGGGCCTCAGGAAACTTTATATTCGACTACTACTGGGGCACCGAGCTCTACCCTAGAGTGTTTGGGTTCGACATCAAGGTGTTTACCAACTGCCGATTCGGACTCATGGTCTGGGCTCTGCTGTGTGCCATCTTCGCGCTCAAGAGTTACGAACTACACGGCTTCGTGGACAGTATGTTTGTAAGCTGTACCCTACAGCTGATATACCTTGGCAAGTTCTTCTGGTGGGAGGCGGGCTACATGCGGACCATCGACATCATGCTGGACCGGGCCGGCTACTACATCTGCTGGGGGTGCCTCGTCTTCGTGCCCGGCTTCTACGCGGCGGTCAGTCTCTACCTGGTGAACCAGCCAGTGCGGCTTGGACCGGTTGTGACCAGTGTGTTCCTGCTGAGCGGGATCCTCTCCATCTACATCAACTACCAGGCGGACCAGCAGAAGCAAGACGTCCGGGGATCTGACGGAGCCTGCCTCATCTGGGGCAAGAAGGCAGAGATCATCCGTGCCAAGTACCAGCTGGAGAGCGGGGAGGAGAGGGAGAGCATTCTGCTATCGTCCGGCTGGTGGGGCTTCTCTCGCCACTTCCACTACATCCCCGAGATCCTCCTCTCCTTCTTCTGGACTGTGCCCGCGCTCTTCGGCAACGTGATGCCCTACAGCTACGTCATCTACCTGACCATCCTGTTGACCCACCGCAGCTACCGGGACGAGGCCAAGTGCTGCCAGAAGTACGGGCGCTTCTGGGTGGAGTACTGCAAGCGAGTTCCTCACAAGATAGTCCCCTACCTGTTCTGAAGACTCTTCTTCAGTTGGGATTTTCTTCATAACGAAACTCTTCCAACGGACATGTGCTAAATGCATGGCGCTCTGTGGCATTGAGTAAGTGTGTGAGTGATTGAGTGTATGAATTGATGAGGTTGTGAAAGCATAAGCTTTGTCTGGCTGTTGTACAGAGGGGTTGTCTGTCTGGGTGATATCAGTCCCGTGGTTGAATGAATCCATGACACAGTATTGTAATCTGAACCAGACTGATGTGTTAGGTTCATTGCATCGACTAGTCACAGAGTCACCGTTACACTGGCTTTAAGATTATAACTCGATAACTTCATGGTGTATTGTATTAATAATAACAAATACTTCAACCAGATGTGTATGATATTGGACACAACGTGTTATGTGATTTAATACAGTGCTCTGACGTGGAACATTTTAAGATTGTGTGACATCCATCCACTTTATCCTTGACCAATATCCTCGAAGAAAGCCACAAAGATATCGGTTGAGGGCTCCCCATTCACAGCGAAATGGTCATGTTTAGGTTATACCTAGGCGTGACGTACAATATGAGCCACAACTCTTAATGAAACATTTGTTTCCATTGAAACTCAATTTCAAATTTTGATTAGTTTTGTCTTACATCGAAGACTTCACGTGACCTGTCGGACGAAATGAGGCTCGCTGGTTATGCTCCAGTGAAGTTTTGGTTGTTGTAATGCAGACTGTGTTGTTGTAATACAGATTGTGTTGTTGACTTCTTTTCCCTTTCGTTGCACATTGAACATCTATCGTGATAATTCAGCTCTTTATGAGGGTTTACTACGCATACGGGGTACATTTTAATTCACAATCAACTTCGGAAAGGTAATATTGAATATTGAATGTTTTATTTAAATGTTCAAATAAACATCGTTGTATTTGCAGTTTTATGCACATACAAACAATTAAACTTATTTTATATTTATTTGTATATGTATTGCTATTGTTGTTGATATTTGCGAACTCTGATCGGAGATAATGATGCTGATATGAATAATACAACTTCTTATCGATATATTGCATACAAATTGCTTCTTGATACATATCCTACACATGGCTTATTGATATATTGCAATCACATTGCTTATTTATACATTGCATTCACATGGCTTATTTATACATTGCTTGCCATGGCTTATTTATACATTGCATTCACATGGCTTATTTATACATTGCATTCACATGGCTTATTTATGCATTGCATTCACATGGCTTATTTATACATTGCATTCACATGGCTTATTTATACATTGCATTCACATGGCTTATTTATACATTGCATTCACATGGCTTATTTATACATTGCATTCACGTGGCTTATTTATACATTGCATTCACATGGCTTATTTATGCATTGCATTCACATGGCTTATTTATAGATTGCATTCACATGGCTTATTTATACATTGCATTCACATGGCTTATTTATACATTGCTTTCCATGGCTTATTTATACATTGCTTACCATGGCTTATTTATACATTGCATACACATGGCTTATTTATACATGGCGTATATATACATTGCAGGCTATGGCTTATTTATACATGGCGTACACATGGCTTATTAAAGATGACTCCTTATTGATTCT
This sequence comes from Steromphala cineraria, assembly GCA_916613615.1. Classification (NCBI taxonomy): domain Eukaryota; kingdom Metazoa; phylum Mollusca; class Gastropoda; order Trochida; family Trochidae; genus Steromphala; species Steromphala cineraria. Next base: position 86,545,276 of record OU744722.1, read on the forward strand.
CACATGACAAACTTTAACAATAATATTTTATGCTTAACGTGTTTTGTATACATATTTTTAACATATGAAGTCGTTCTTATAGGAAGACAGTTTTATAAAACACAGTTTATTAATGAATATCTTGATTTGTAAATAGTTTCAGACGCTTTCATTCAAACTCTGCATTTATAGACTTCGTGTGGGAGATAGCAGTTCTATTTTAGAAAATACACCTACAGCGTAGATATGATCTTTCGTAGAAATTAACCTCAGAGTAAAATCATAAATTGGATTAAATAACTTACAAAACAAACCCATCAGCTGATGGTTTATACAATGTATCTGCAGTGACTGTTTCGTATCTACTTGGTATTTACTGTAAGCACTCCTTTAGTTTTTATGTATGTAGAAATAATATATAAAAGACTTCTTATTCCAAATTGATCTCTCGAAGAGGAACGAAATAATTCAGAGGCTCATGTTCTCTGTCTTTCATCAATATTAAACAATAAATCCATTTCAAGAAACTGAAAAAGTAAAAACAATATATAGTAATGGAACTACCAGGATTACACCTTTGGCAGCACGCCAAATAGACAGCACGATATTCGTGTTTCATTATTGGCACTTAGCAGTGGGATGTTTTACTGTCATTTCAATGCCCACTCAAGCCTGCAATCGATACAGCAATGCAATAGCATTTATCAAGATACAAACTTCACCAGACAAGACGTTTTAACCAAAAATGACGTCATAAATATTTGAAAAATGAGCAAAACGACGTGCTTGTCTATCAACTGCCCATAAAACCCGATATCTCCCTCTGCTAATGAGGACCAAAACGAGAGTCGGGCAGTGAGAGACTGGAGAAGCAATGTACACCAACCACTGATGGAGACCGCGGTCGGGTATCGATCCGAGCAATCTGCCCTCATTGCCATGGAAACCTAATCGAGACATTTTCACCACCATTATACTTTGCATATTTTATTGGCCCGTTTCCATGGCAACTTGGTATATATTCCAAAAATGCAAAGCATAGATCTGTTTGACGTATATTCACATTGACATTGGCTTTTGAGAGATCAAAGGCGATGAAAGAACGTACAACTATTCTTTATGTTTATGTTAAGCCCGCATCACTTTCCATCTACCTTTAAGAGTAAGCAAAGTTGTGACCATGGCCCATTATGAATGACTAGTAATGACGCCAATTCAATGAACTGTTATGGTTTCAGTAAGTAAGATAACTGTCACCCGAGCCATAACGAGGGGGTCGTCTCTTATATCAACTTGTCCACTGGTATAGGGTAACACGATACAGTGCTTGGAGGTTAATGACCCACGTGTAAAAAGGGATTACTGATGGACAATCAGCTTCACATGACAAATCTTAACATATGATAAGCCTACTTATATACATAAGATAGTGATACAAACGTCCCCGCAACAGTAACTTTCGCTATATAGTCGATATCGCGCCCAGTCATTGTGTATCATTCTTAAAAGTCAAATGTTTGTAGTTCACGATATGACAATATCTGATAACCATATCAAGCCAAGTGACATACTCTATTGGGCGCGTGTGTAGATTGAGGTGTTAAAAGGTGATAAGACTCCTGGGGCTTGTAACTCGAAGCAGTCGTTACGTTGTCTCTAATTAAGGATCGTCGTTATGCATGCGCTATTTTAACGTTGTGTAACTCAAAGTAGTCCTTAAAGTTAGGACAATCTTTAAGAGGCAAGTTAGCGACTATGTTTAAGGTGTACCCCTGACCAACCTTTAAGCAGTCCTTAGCTTGTCGTATTTGACATTAACGTATGAAAAACAACCAAATGCAGACACAAACGGAGAATGACAGCACTATAAGACTCATATATTGATAATACTTGTAATAGCAATCACGTGCACTCTGCTAACGTTTCTTTGTTTTAGGATAAAATGTATGTGTATTTTGATGTCAAAGCACAAATAATTTTATGTTTATAGTCAATATAATTGTTTGTTGTTCAAATATTCCTTTAATTATTATTTCGATATAATGATGATACCATAGTAACCTTTTCACAAACGTACAGTTTAAAAGCAGTAAATGCCTTCAAAATCTTAAAATTATCAATCTCTCAAATTCAGTAGGTAACCTTAAGATTTAATCCGGCCATTTTTTACTCAATGGCTTATCAGAGTTTGATGAAAATATTGGAACTCAAAAGAATCGCAAAATTATTTACATATCTTATCACTTCAGAAAGGACTAAAATTCAATGGCTGGATAACCTCTAATCAGGCATAATATAATGTTTTAATATATGAAGGCCATCTTCAAAGAATGGTGTTAACTATTCATATATTGTATTATGTATTTCATCAAATAGTCGTTTGAGTTGAATGAATAACACCTTCACCTATTTTTTTCTCATTTGCATAAAAAGAGTTTTTATTTTAATCAATTAGTTGATAAACGAGTTATTGTTTTGTCTGATGGTTATATCATTTAGTTTCATACAGTGTTTTCTACCCTGAAAGTAGATATTCGATGGATTGGTATGCGGCCAATTCATCATAACATGCCAAGGGCACAGTCGAAGCTAACAAAATAATGGGTGCTAGACTGACAATTTGATTGTAATTGATTGTAAATTTTATTTTCCAAAATTGGATAACCAGACAAGTAATCAATAAAACAACTAGCACGCATTGATTGGCAATGCTGTGTTTTTGGTGTGTCAAGGGGAATCGCATTGTCTTCAACCTTACCTTATGCTCCCTATGTTTCGAGTTACGCCCAACGTTGAAACGTCTAACGAACGGTTAATATTTGTATTACACTACCAAAATAAAATAACGATGGTCCTAAAGGGGTCATAAGGTATGCGTTAGATACTGAAATAGCGACTGCTTCGAGTTACAAGCCCCTGCATGCGTCCGCTGTCTTTAAGCGATCGTTCCTTGGTTTGGTTTTCGGTATAAGAGAACTAAAGTAATCGATATTTAAACCATCACACTCATCATTCTCTGAAAACACTTCGATGGACTTGTTTTGTTTAAGATATTATTTCATAGGGACCCATACACATCATTTACCTTCTGCTATGATGTAACATGAGAATGTAAGCAATTAACTTGTTCTTCTCCGAAAATTACATTGCATACACCTGGAGAGAGTGCTCTTTAATTTGTTCCATAAAGACGATCAGAGTAATGATATATATTATGATATCAGCGAATTTGGGAGAATAAATTCACATCAAAACTAAGGTTAATAAACTCATGTCCAAAAGAAACGATACCATGCAAATCCCAAAATAACTCAATCCACTGCAGATTAATAAGACTAAAACATAGTAATATCATTTCTTCAGTAGTCAACTTACGTCTATGCAAATTTGGAAACATTATCTTTTCATGTTTGCGAGAAACATGCATTTGAAAAAATCATCGATCTGGAAAATCCTTAACTAGGCGAGATAGCAGAGAGAAATTGGACACTTTCGCTTGTTTTAAAACGTTCTAATGCAGTGACGCGTCAACGAATTTATGTCAAATAAAGTGTATTATATCAACAACATTTTTTTCTGACATAAATTCAATACTTTATCAATTTTAAAGTGAAATGACAAAAGTTCTGTTCATAAAACAATTTGAAATTTCGATTTATGCACTCCATGTACATTTGAAAAGACACAAAATCAAAAGTATCTTTTTCTGAAGAATGAAAATGTGCATACTTTTTTACAAGATATATGCCTGTCAGACACACTTAAATTCGACTCTGTCAGGTTATAGAATTTTGTTTCGGACGACTTTGAAAACTTGGTATCGTTTCTTTTGGACATGAGTTTATGTCGAATTCTGATTGTCAATATCCAATGCATACAGAACCGAGTACGTGAATGTTCAAGGTTGTACTAACTGAACGGCCAGCCATGTGTCGTCGTAAATTCATAGATGTCATGAAGAAATAAAATACATTTATGGATATCATTTCGTCACGTTTCGATGTTTTGATATGATGTATGGGACTGTATTTTTTTTTTATATTTCGTATTTCCTGAGGCGCAGCCGAATACAGTAAGCCGAATTATTTTTAACTTTCCGGGGACCTGTTTAAGTGTACACACATGCACGAAGAGGTATCAGTTTGCTAGAGAAAATAAGAAAAATAAATAAGTTTTAAATACGATGTATAGTTTCTCACCACCTTTGAATATTCATACAAAGCAAGATAGATACAATACAGATACCTCCGTATTGGTCTCTGAACAAACATGTTGACGGGGCATCGTTTTACAGATGAATAATCCAAGGCTATTTTTATTATGCTGATGTTGAAAGTGTTAGGGCTTGTCACACATCACAAATATTGTTACAGAGATCTCGGGCCATTTTAAGTGCTCGGGCCTCGCATCATAAAACAACTTCAAACACATGATTGCTGAGGATAAGTGTTTTTCAAGCAATTCATATTTGAGCTGAGAATATTGAAGGATGTCAATGGTGTTCACATAAAATAACCTAATTTGTGTATCAATAATTCACAATTAGCAATAGCTGAACAAAAGAAATGTGACCAAAGCCATGAACATATTTCTTGACACCGCTCGTCAGTAACAAGTGCCTACGAGATATTACAAATGGTATTAACAATATGCTTCTAAAGTCTATCGTTTGACTACTATCACTTTAACAACATGCTTCTAAAGTCTATCGTTTGACTACTATCAGTTTAACAACATGCTTTTAAAGTCTATCGTTTGACTACTATCAGTTTAACAACATGCTTTTAAAGTCTATCGTTTGACTACTATCACTTTAACAACATGCTTTTAAATTCTATCGTTTGACTACTATCAGTTTAACAACATGCTTTTAAAGTCTATCGTTTGACTACTATCAGTTTAACAACATGCTTTTAAAGTCTATCGTTTGACTACTATCAGTTTAACAACATGCTTTTAAAGTCTATCGTTTGACTTTTATCAGTTTAACAAATATGCTTCTAAAACGTATCAGGTCAACAAAAATTATGCTAGTATAACATCCAATTTAACATCATACAAGTGAGAGCGGTTTCTCTTCATCTGCAGTTGAGCAGAGAGCTGGAATGCAGTAACTACCAACCGCTCAGTACTCTTAAGTTATTTTGAGTTCTGTTATCTCTTAAAAGTTCGGTCTCTTAGCGATGTGGTCGGGAGTGTCAATATAAACATCCACGTTACAATCATACGATATTAGCAGTTAAATGATGTGGAATGATTCTCGTTGAAAACTTGACTTTCAAAATTTGTTATGAGTAACTTGCAATGATTACTACAATCAGTTTAACAACATGCTTCTAAAATAGAGCCTTTGAATACAATCAGTGAACAAACATGCTTTTAAGATAAAGCGTTTGAAAACAATCAGTTTAACAACATGCTTCTAAGGTCTATCGTTTGCCAGCAGTTTAACAATATGCTTGTAAGGTCTATCGTTTGCCAGCAGTTTAACAATATGCTTGTAAGGTCTATCGTTTGTCTACAAGCAGTTTAACAATATGCTTCCCAAGTCTATTGTTTGTCTACAAGCAGTTTAACAATATGCTTCTAAGGTCTATCGTTTGTCTACAAGCAGTTTAACAATATGCTTCTCAAGTCTATTGTTTGACTACTATCAGTTTATCACATATGCTTCTAAATTGTATATAGTTATAGACTTATCAGGTCAACAAATATGCTTCTAAAGTGTATCGTAAGTCACCTGGCAGTTTGATTAATATATCTGTTAAAAATACTGGTGTTTTAAGCACAGGCTTATGAACTTGATTATCTTTCCGGCTCAAAACTTAAATGTTTATGATATTAACATTATGTATCTTTCGAGTATCGTTCTAACAGTATTGTGTACATTTCCAGAGGCCATTGATAATGGCTTGATAATGGCTTGTGTCAATAAATTATATGAAGATCCGACCTTCGATTGCATCTAGTCGTATAATCTAATTCATCGAAGTTCAGTTCAGTTCAGTCATTTTTAAATGGTTGTTATGTACATAATTAATCTGTCCGCTTCGGTGAAACGCAGTAATTGCAATCTTTGGAAACGGTTGGTTGATAACTGTCGTGTTTAATGACTGTAGCTCGTAAAGGTTGATCAGTGCTTGTGACTCTAGCACCTGAGGATAGGTAGTTACACGACTCATCAGCGCTTCATTGTACAGGAGTTATTACATTGTAGGTAACCGACCACACCTGGTCTATTTGTTGAACGAATGCAATGTCCCGTCTAAAACAAACCTTTCATTCGTGGTTGGTAGCGAGGTTCCGTGACTGATGCAATTAGATGCAAAACCAAGCGGTCTGACAGCGAATATATTATCATCCCAAATATTGTAATATCTATGACCAAGGACACATACCATTAAGTCATGTGCTAAAATGATGTGCAAGCAAAATTGAATGAAACCAACAGCACCCATTAGGGTTTGAACAAGGTTGACATTTCTTTATTTGGATCTCTGCACTCTCTGCATCGATAAAAATTTCCCCTGTGGATTCGAACACTACCTATCAAAGCCAGGCACCATCTGACAGCACTGACGGTACAAAGAACTTACCCACTCACCCACCGAGACTTTAACTAAAAAAGACCAAACTTATTTTCATTAAATGCTCTGTTAGACAAAGATATTTTACTAATATCAAGCAATTATCTCTGTTTTTATTTGTTCGGTGTACCTACAAGGCCGATTGCACCAATAAATAATTAATCAAATTTCAGATAACTGCAGCGAACCGATGATGGCGTAATCATAGTTTATCGGCCTGCAATTGTTGCAGGTTGACAACCGTGTAGGATGTTCTTGGCTTGTCGGTCACTGAGTCATGTGCATGTTGTATAAGACTGAAGAAACGAGATCAGTGATACAGAGAAGGACGTCAATCATCGTCATCAACCTTAATATGGTTATGCATGTGATAATTGATCTTGTTGCGGAAGACTGACAAATAAACTTGAGACGTTAACAAGTGTGTCGTGCTTGCAGTCGACCTTCGTGACTGGTCCAGTAGAACTATGAGCACGATGAACTGCTATAATGACTTAAATGTCTGTATTTAATGGAAAATAGTCATGCCATGGACATCAAGATTAAAGCGATAATCAACTGTGCTATTCTGCCAGTGATGTGAAATAACTAGAATCTTTTGATATAAACTCACGGGCAAAAGAAAGGTTTCACCTCAGTTGGTTTCGATTTTACAACGATTTGAAATATATATGACGCATTTGATTATGGAATCATAAACATTTATCATATCTACAATATTTCATATGAATTGATCGTTGATTGATTCTTTTTTTGTTAAGATATCTTTGTTTAAAGAAGACCGGGGTAAAAAATGAAATTTACACCAACATGACCCCTACCATGTTAAAAAGGGTGTAAATGAGAGGAAAACAAGGTTTGTTTTGTGAGTTTTTAGTAAAATATAGCTTATATATCGATGGCCATTTGTTGTTTATTAAAAGTAATTTTCAAAAATTTATTAAAATAATTAAAAATTTAAAAAATTTAAAAAATCAAACACGTATAGAAGTATTCTTTGATTGATAACTAAAGGTTTGCACTGTTCTGTTTTAGCGTTCGACGTCTAAAAATTAAAATATTTGTAATTGAAAATTATGTATATGATGAAATCAACTAAGGTGAAACCGTTCTTTTGCCCGTGAGTTTACATTTGCGAATAATGAAGATATCGTCAGATAAAGATCTAACAGCAACCCAATGACTCCATTATTCGTGTTGATGATAATGATAACGGTGATGACATTGGCATTTACCGTATATATTCTGCAGTTCTTAATGAGGGGTATTCACGTATTTGTGAAACAACGAATCGGTCAATAAGATCAACGTGAGACGACCTTGTACATATAATAAATTAGTAGTTACAACCACGACATACTGAGGCTTATATCTAGTCAGTTTTGTAAAGTTCAACGAAATTACTTTTTCTGTCCATCTTTAAGAAGGAAGTTTACCTCATGTTTATGTTGTATAACGCAGTATCCTGTAATGCAAAGTTTTAATATGGTCATTATATTTTTCCATATCTTTCTCAATAATACCCGTTGTTGCCAAAATGTTTTATATTCATGGGGTTATTCAACCGTTTACGGATTCACAAAATATTGTGATCTCCGAACTACCATATTAAACCCTAAGAGTCACAATGCCTCCAAAACCACTAAATTGTTATATGAATTATATCAATGCAGATAAGGATAAATAACATGCGGTGCCATTGTGTACATTTCCATATCTCTGTTGATTGGGATGTATATATTATGTATGTCATGAAATGTGTTTATTCCCGTTTTGTACACTGCCCAAGTAGGGAGTTCTCTGTGCAAATAAAATTATCTTTATCTTTATCTTCTTCATCTATACTTGACATCATAGAAGAAAGTCTCAAGTATCAAGTGAAACCTTCTGGCTGCAAGTTTATTGGGAACTCCTTTTATTAATTGCTTTCGCGAAATAGATCAGCTTGGCTTAACCAAACTGTTTTCGCTCTTTTAACGAGTTCTGTTACTGTTTTTTTTTAAAATTGCTTTGCAATTGGCAGTTATTGTATTACCTTTCATAAGATTCCCCTAAGGAAACCGTGCCAAAGATGCTTTTAAATGCTTAAACCTTTGCCACATTAGAGTCACAATAGTTTGTGAATGCGTGAACGGTTACTTATATATGAGTCTGTATGTTATCTAGCTAGATCGAGGGTTGAATATGTGCATGGTGAGAAAGATGGTTAATAAGCTAGTTGGCCATACATTATGAGAGGAGAGGAGCGAACCCACAGAAGGAATATTCCAAGTCACGACTTACAAGCCTGATAAAGATACGGGTCATTCATGTGCTGAACTTTGACCCCCACATGGCTTCCAGCAGGTCAGAACACCGGCGTGCATTGTTGGGTAGTCAGTGGGTCATACCTACTTACTTATCTTACTTATACTTATCTGCTGAAAGTGTGTCATGTCTTTAAACGTATACGTACACACCGGGTGGCTATAAATAGCAATGACCGTAAGTCGGGTTCCTGGTTCGATCACCTTTGATTTGCTCCCACCTCACTTGCTCTTAACATGTTTGCACTGAGTGTTAGTGGTGGCACGTGGTCCTGTGGTAGCTCAGCTGATGACGTGTCGCGATGTTCAGCAACAATGGGCGTGGCTCAATGAAGGATTGGTTACCCGAATGATTGCTCGATGAACTTGAACGAATACTTTTAGTAAATGCTGTCAATCTAAATAAACTAAATTCAATAGTTTGTAATAACAATTATGAAACTGTCGATCTATATTTATTTAGATTGTGAATGCTGTTTGAAGTAAATCGTTCTTTTATCAGGCATGAACAATACTTCTGGTTTTCAAATAATCCTCTTTGAGGCGCAATTAGACTTTGAAGTGACAATAAGGAAGAGGATTTATATGAATGGTTTCTTCTTTATTAATTGCATGCGATTTTCGACACAGCTCGCACAACATAAATAAGGAAGTTGTCATCCATGTAGTCCTTCTTATAACTCAAATATTCTTTCTAAATCAAATCAACTTGACAATAACTTCATTAGGTCATGTTCCCGTGGTTTAACATATATACCAGCCCAGTATATAAACATGTACACCAGGGTATGAGTTAGAAACGCGAGGAAAGGGTATTGGGCATGGTTTAATTTTTTAAATTACACATGGTGAATGCAATTGTGTTATTGGTCCAATTGAAAAGCGCATGGAGAATATATCCAAGTTTCAGATGGAAAAGAAATCCTACAACAGCCAATCGTTCCTGGACAGCAGCATTCTACTCTGAAGTCTGCATGGTCGAGATCTGGTACATCTTTATAAAGGTAATGATAATTTTAATTGGTAATTTTGGAGGTTGAATGCGATACTTAGATATATGACTTCAAGAAAAATGTGCTATGTTTTTAAAAAGTGAAAAAAACACAAACTTATCCATGAATGTATCATCACCGTCACTAACCAAACCCCAAGATTTGAACAGATAATGTATAATGACATACCGTTACCTTTGCAAAGCCAAAAAACGCGAAGGATAGGATAGGCACGACACTACACGGAGATTTTATGAGCGCTTTGATTTCTTCGAAATTTTCTTTACACATGCAGTTAAAAATGCCTTTGACTTACAAATTGGAATCAATACCTTAAAATTTGGCTCGGTGTACTACAACCGACATCGTTTATATATCACAAATCAAGAAGACACCGATTCACTAGTTTTTTACAGGAGAGCATATGCATATGTTTGAATTCCAAGCCCACCCCACTACGTTCACATCTTCTTCTACTCTCTATGGAATAAACAGGATTAGTTTGGTAGACACGGTTGTTTCAAGTCCCAATTACTTCAATTGTGTCTTGAAAAATATGACGATTTCGTCGATATCATGGTGGTCAAATCAGTTTAAATGTAAGGGATGAATTACTTTAATATGAAGGTCATTCAAACCATGGTCAAATCAATGATTGAAGTTAAGGCATTGTTTCAAGTGGGTGTGCGATTAGCATCCAGTTACCACTTTCTATCCTTTTGAAGCTGAAATCCAGTTGCCACAGACCCGTTTCAAGTCCTTATCAATTCACTTGTGTTTGAGATAAAAGACGATTTCATCCATCTCGGCGAGTCCCTGGCGGCGCCACCTGTCGGACATAACGCTCTGTCTGTCTACTGTCGCCACCTCGAACACTGAACCTTGGATAGAGGGAAGACAACAAGTTACAAATATGTTTATTAAATTAGATTTTTTACCTATATTGTGAGTCATAACCAATACATATTTTCAATATGTGCACATGTACACACATCACTTGTACTCAGCAGTTACTTTGCTATCTAATCTAAACAAGTCAATTGCTTACCGAACATGCTCTCTACGATGTCCTGTGTAACCACGTGAGGCGGAGCTGTGAACATGTACAACATCTTGTTACGGATATTACAAAATGTAATGAAATCAGTTGTATACTTCAAACAATAAATATTTAAAGAGTTGTTTTGGATGCTTTTTTCATTATTAACTGATCATTATGAACAAAAGATACCGCACACATATTGCACGTGCGAATCCAGATTTAGGTAATATCCAAACTCTTGTTTCACAACTGAAATGTTATTCTCAAAACTAAAAACCTGACACCATCCTGACCAAGGAAGACAAGAGCCATCAGGAGAGATGGCTTATCCCCCCGGCCCGACTGAAGTCGAATAAGTTTTAGCATATACTTGATATACTGATTGTGTGAATAATGTTGTATGCATACATGCAGTTAATTTTGTTTGACTTTACCATCATAAGACTATGATAAAAAACACATCTAGGTCTTTTTAATTAGTAAATGTTATGCCATTGTCAAGTTCCTCATGTTAATGGCAAGAGAGAGAGAGAGAGAGAGAGAGAGAGAGAGCAAAAAACCCATCCTCTTTGATTGAATATGCTGTTTGATTAAAACATCTTAATTCCTTTGTGAGACACAGTTAAGAAACTAATGGTAATGTTGGAATGAGGAATGTCATTGAGTTTAAACTCCCTGCAATTTGAAAACACCAAAAAGAACATTGGTAAACAGTTTCTTTGAGCTAGCCCTAATGGTTTTCAAATTCTGCTCCGGAAACTACATATGATCATAATCAACATACTAAGTTTCGTAAAGCTAGGTCAAACTGTTTTCGAGTTCTGCCCCGGAAACACATTTCTAAGTTGCGTTTCCGTGGAAACAGCAAAAATTAAAAACCTCAGGAAAGTTGAATACCCCAAAGGGCAGAACTACATGCGATGATTAGTCAATATACCAAGTCTATTTGAGCTAGCTTTAACGGTTTTCGAGTTCTGCTCCGGAAACAATGTGATCACAGACAGACGGACGGACGGACGGACAGACTGAGCCAACGACTATATCCCCCGCACTATATGCATGGGGATAAAAATGGGTAATTGATTCTCGAAATAGAGTGACGTCACCTCCGTAGATGAAGTAGTCAGACGGAAACAAGAAGTCACCTGATATGATCGTGTCGTCAGAAGGAAACAAGAAGTCACCTGATATGATCGTGTCGTCAAAGTGGAACGCAACCACGAGGATTCTACACTCGTCTGACACCAGCCGCATGATCGTATCTGCAAACCTGTGAAAAATATCTCCTCCTTTTTTTAAGGATAAAGCAATAATGTGTCTTGTTTCAATATCCTGTTAATGGATAATGTATTAAGCATTGAGAGAAGTTCAATCTTTCTTTGTGCAACATTTACTCATTTCATTAAAAAAAATCTAATTTCTATCATTTTAAAGGTTTTTGGTCCTAAGCATACATAGCGTTCGACCTACAGTATCATTTGATTTAGGAGTCATTTAACGATGCATGATCTACCATTCAAATTATTCAAAGTCTTTTTTCCAAGAAACTTATATGTTTCAAAACCATTTCCAATTTTCGTTCATTTTATTAGGTTTGACAAAACAAGTATTTTGCCGTAGTAAGGGATTGATTGCTTTAACTTGAAGGTCCAATCATTATAATTGTGTGTGGGAAAATGGTTGGTTTTATGTGGGTTTTCATGGTTCATCATAAGGACCATCTAAACACAAATTTGTCTGTATTCGAAAATATCCAGGTTTTTAATGATATTTACTGAACTAAAGACTATAACAGCGTCATTTTTACTTCCTTTTTTTAAGTAGATGAATGTTTATGCAATAGATATTTAATGTTGATTAACATTATCTCTTCTTATATACATCATCTTATCCAGTGTATAAAATAGATTGGAAACCTAGCCTGTCCTGAAAATTAATTGGTCAATTTGTTAGGGGAAAATGAAGAAAATGTTTGAAAAGTTGCCAGTCCTGAACAATAAGTAACCAGTCCTGGCAAAAAGAAGCCAGTCAAGGACTGGCGGACGGGCTATATTTTATACACTGACTTATCACTACGTAATCATGCTCTGTACATCAACCTCGCGTCTTGAACAAACAACTCAGTACCAATTTATTGAAACAACATACATGTGTATATATATAAATTCTACCGTACTCTGTTACCTGCTTGATAACGACATTAGTATCTATGTCGGAACGATGCCAAAAATACTTTTGCTGTATAGATTTTGAAATCGAAGATCGAACCTGTCACTCGAGAGTCTCTGTGATCTAAGTACTGTTCCGTATGGGTTTGGGTGATATATTCTCTCCGATTTAAATGAGATTGATGCAGGAAGACAGGAAGTGACCTACCTACTCCTCTCGCTGGGGTTGATCACGACTAGAGACCCGCGGTCCCATACCGCGTCGAAGTTATCCTCCAAAGAGCTGAAAGTAGATTTAGGAAATTCCATATGTCATATTTTCTAAAACGTTAAGATGATTTGAAATCGTGACTGGATCCAACCTTAATTTTGAGGTTTTAATGTTTTCGATGCTTTCGAGTTGTCGTTCATGGTGGAGAATAATTCTTTAAACGTGGACAAAGAACAATAATTATCATAGTATGATGTTGCTTGCAGTGTATTCAATCACAATCATAAAAAACGGATATGCTATTGAAAAAAAAAACTTTGACTAAACTTTAATACGGGACCATACGTCATATCATAAATATATATGATCATTACGATTAAAATTTGTCAAATATCAAAATTGTATGGGAAAAAAATGAGTTGGTACAAGATACCACAATTAGTGTTCCTTTCTTATGTGAATGATTCCACTCACTTGTTAAAATGGAACATGTCACATCTGTAGATACGAATCCGGTTGTCCTTGCTCTGGAAACAAACCGGCATGCTTGAAGACTTGACTGTTCTTTGATAGAATGAAGACTGACATAAATTTGCACGTGGCTTACAAGAATACAGAATTCTGTTTGGTCACTTAAATTCATACTGAGAGTGTAAATATGATAACTTCAGAAAGTCATAATCTATTCCGAATACTTTTTGTTACCTTTCATTGGTGTGCCTATTCAACGATGTCCCAATTAATGCCTGCTTGTTTTCATTTTATAACATGTATTTCCACTTGTTTGGCAGAATGAATGGCAGGTGCTCATGATACTATAAAGAGGATAATAACGTCTTTAACTCTAACATATAAAATGGAATGGTCTCGACACAATTATTAACTTATAGAAATAAACGTAAAGTATGTTACTGATTTGGACACCGGTTTAGAAAAGGTGTCAAGAGACCAACGTGTACAGAGGAATACCAAGTTTGAAATGTTTACTTGGTTATGTCGTCACTCGAAAGACATAAGGAAGGTTAGATGGAATCATTAGAGAGATTGCCATGTGGGAACACCAGTACGCAAAGGACTCACTGACTCAATGTAGAACCCCGAAAGTAAGACATAAGAACTATGCAAACTGTAAACTTGGTGTCATAAAGCAAATCCGACAGGACCAAGGATGTTCCGTAGTTGAATTCTTTTGCTATATAGAGTGTAAGAGACTGCAACCTAACAGTAGCTAGATACATGACGTGGTCCCCTAAGTGTTATATGGGGCTCTGTGCCACGAGTCAGCCTGGGAGGACCAAGACGGGCCCACCTACCCTGTAGACTTCTCCCTCCATATCAGTTAGTGGTTGTTTGGTGTACTCCACACTCTGCTCCGAGAAGAACTCCTGAACTGCCTGGTCCACTCCCTCTACTCCCACCACGGTGTGGCCCGCATCTGATAACCTGCATAGATGTATACATAAAAGTGTCGGATACAGACAAAAAGAGGGACACGTAGCAAACATGTAGGGCTTATAGGGGGAGGGTAGCCTGCTATCCGGATCTTATAGCAAAAGTAGTGTTGGAGCCTTCTTGGGTCTAGAATATGTTGACCAATCAAGTTGCCTCCATTTTAGGATGAAGTATTCTTCAGGACCTCTCTTATTTTATTTCCCCGAAACAAAATAATCTCATTATTCATGAACTCGATGTTTCAAGGACTTTATCTTATTCTAGTAAGGGATGGTTGGGAAAACAATTTTCGCGTCACTCTTCTTTTGCATTGTTGGATTGTTGAAGCTGGATTGTCGAAATGAAGAGTCGGCATCTATGAATAAAACCAATCTAGATATCATAATTCAAGAATTTTATGTCGATCAATGCCACTTGGTAATTTTCTGAACTCCACCCTTGCTCTTATACAGTCAATGTACATTTTCTAGATATCTTTATATCACTCACCACTTCATATCCACTGACTTCCCGCACAGTGGAACCAGAATCTTCAGCCTCGTCCTTCCATCCAGCAGCTTGTCGACATGCTTCTGCAGCAGCCTATAGAGGTGGACAGTTACTGTTCATCAGCTTCAATATTGAGAGTAAACATTGAATAAACTTGTAGATTGCTGAAACCAAATCTGTCAGGCAACAGAAACAATCAGATGTGTTTAGCTTTCATTTAACCAAACTGTTTTACCATCTCAGCCAGTCAATCGCTCGTAAAGCGATAATCCATCAAACAGTCGTACAATTAGATCTGTCGATCAATCATTACATTAATGTCTGTAGAAGTGGCATATCATGGCGATATTAGAAAATCACATCACTTAGAGTTATTTAGTAATCGCAGCAGTGAGATCTATAGTGAAACAACAGTTAAATAGTTTTATGTTATAAGCATTATGACAATTGAAGCATTTGGATATGTCGATCAACCACAACATTTGGATATATCGTACAGCCTAAGTACATACATCTGTCGAGTAACCTAAGCACAGAGATCTGTCGGACAACCGTAGCACTAGGATCTGTCGAACAAGCGAAGCACATACATCTGTCGAACATCCGTAGCACATACATCTGTCAAACATCCGTAGCACATACATTTGCCGAACAACCGTAGCACATACATCTGTCGAACAACCGTAGCACTAAGATCTGTCGAACAACCGTAGCACATAATCTGTCAAACATCCGTAGCACATACATCTGTCGAACAACCGTAGCACATACATATGTCAAACATCTGTAGCACATACATATGTCAAACAGCCGTAGCACATACATCTGTCGAACAACCGTAGCACATACACCTGTCACACAGCCGTAGCACATACATCTGTCTAACAACCGCAGCACATACATCTGTCTAACAACCGTAGCACATACATCTGTCACACAGCCGTAGCACAAACATCTGTCGAACATCCGTAACACATACATCTGCCGAACAACCGTAGCACATGAATCTGTCGAACAACCGTAGCACAAATATATGTCAAACATCCGTAGCACATACATCTGCCGAACAACCGTAGCACATACATCTGTCGAACAACCGTAGCACATACATATGTCAAACATCTGTAGCACAAACATCTGTCAAACAGCCGTAGCACATACATCTGTCACACAGCCGTAGCACATACATCTGCCGAACAACCGTAGCACTAAGATCTGTCAAAAAACCGTAGCACTAAGATCTGTCGAACAACCGTAGCACATACATATGTCAAACATCTGTAGCACAAACATCTGCCAAACAGCCGTATTACATACATCTGTCGAACAACCGTAGCACATACATCTGTCACAGATCCGTAGCACACACATCTGTCGAAAATCCGTAGCACAAACATCTGTCAAAAATATGTAGCACAAACATCTGTCGAAAATCCGTAGCACAAACAGCTGTCAAACATCTGTAGCACAAACATCTGTCAAACAGCCGTAGCACATACATCTGTCGAACAGCCGTAGCACATACATCTGTCACACAGCCGTAGCACACAAATCTGTCGAACATCCGTAGCACAAACATCTGTCAAACAGCCGTAACACATACATCTGTCGAACAGCCGTAGCACATACATCTGTCACGCAGCCGTAGCACACACATCTGTCGAACAACCGTAGCACAAACATCTGTCAAACAGCGGTAGCACAAACATCTGTCAAACAGCCGTAGCACAAACATCTGTCGACGGCCGTAGCACAAACATCTGTCAAACAGCCGTAGCACATACATCTGTCGAACAGCCGTAGCACATACACCTGTCACACAGCAGTAGCACACACATCTGTCGAACATCCGTAGCACAAACATCTGTCAAACATCGGTAGCACAAACATCTGTCAAACAGCCGTAGCACACACATCTGTCTAACATCCGTAGCACATACATCTGTCGAACATTTGTAGCACATACATATGTCAAACATCTGTAGCACATACATCTGCCGAACAACCGTAGCACATACATCTGCCGAACAACCGTAGCATATACATCTGTCGAACAACCGTAGCACATACATATGTCACACAGCCGTAGCACATATATCTGTCGAACAACCGTAGCAGATATATCTGTCAAACATCCGTAGCACATACATCTGCCGAACAACCGTAGCATATACATCTGTCGAACAACCGTAGCACATACATATGTCACACAGCCGTAGCACATACATCTGTCAAACAGCCGTAGCATATACATATGTCAAACAGCCGTAGCACATACATCTGTCACACAGCCGTAGTACATACATATGTCAAACAGCCGTGGCATATACATATGTCAAACAGCCGTAGCACATACATATGTCACACAGCCGTAGCACATACATATGTCAAACAACCGTAGCATATACATATGTCAAACAGCCGTAGCACATACATCTGTCGAACAACCGTAGCACATACATCTGTCACACAGCCGTAGCACATACATCTGTCGAACATCCGTAACATATACATCTGCCGAACAACCGTAGCACATGCATCTGTCGAACAACCGTAGCACTAAGATCTGTCGAACAACAGTAGCACATACATCTGTCAAACATCCGTAGCACATACATCTGCCGAACAACCGTAGCACATACATCTGTCAAACAACCGTAGCACTAAGATCTGTCGAACAACCGTAGCACATAATCTGTCCAACATCCGTAGCACATACATCTGCCGAACAACCGTAGCACTAAGATCGGTCAAACAACCGTAGCACA
Source organism: Steromphala cineraria (assembly GCA_916613615.1). Classification (NCBI taxonomy): domain Eukaryota; kingdom Metazoa; phylum Mollusca; class Gastropoda; order Trochida; family Trochidae; genus Steromphala; species Steromphala cineraria. Next base: position 86,563,270 of record OU744722.1, read on the forward strand.
TACATATGTCAAACATCTGTAGCACAAACATCTGTCACACATCCGTAGCACACACATCTGTCGAAAATCCGTAGCACAAACATCTGTCAAACATCCGTAGCACATACATCTGCCGAACAACCGTAGCATATACATCTGTCGAACAACCGTAGCACATACATATGTCACACAGCCGTAGCACATACATCTGTCAAACAGCCGTAGCATATACATATGTCAAACAGCCGTAGCACATACATCTGTCACACAGCCGTAGTACATACATATGTCAAACAGCCGTGGCATATACATATGTCAAACAGCCGTAGCACATACATATGGCACACAGCCGTAGCACATACATATGTCAAACAACCGTAGCATATACATATGTCAAACAGCCGTAGCACATACATCTGTCGAACAACCGTAGCACATACATCTGTCACACAGCCGTAGCACATACATCTGTCGAACATCCGTAACATATACATCTGCCGAACAACCGTAGCATATGCATCTGTCGAACAACCGTAGCACTAAGATCTGTCGAACAACAGTAGCACATACATCTGTCAAACATCCGTAGCACATACATCTGCCGAACAACCGTAGCACATAATCTGTCCAACATCCGTAGCACATACATCTGCCGAACAACCGTAGCACTAAGATCGGTCAAACAACCGTAGCACATACATATGTCAAACATCTGTAGCACAAACATCTGTCACACATCCGTAGCACACACATCTGTCGAAAATCCGTAGCACAAACATCTGTCGAAAATCCGTAGCACACACATCTGTCGAAAATCCGTAGCACAAACATCTGTCGAAAATCCGTAGCACAAACATCTGTCGAACAGCCGTAGCACATACATCTATCAAACAGCCGTAGCACATACATCTGTCGAACATCCGTAGCACATACATCTGCCGAACAACCGTAGCACTAAGATCTGTCGAACAGCCGTAGCACAAACATCTGCCGAACAACCGTAGCACTAAGATCTGTCGAACAGCCGTAGCACAAACATCTGTCGACGGCCGTAGCAAAAAATTTGTCAAACAGCCGTAGCACATACATCTGTCGAACAGCCGTAGCACATACACCTGTCACACAGCAGTAGCACGCACATCTGTCGAACATCCGTAGCACAAACATCTGTCAAACATCGGTAGCACAAACATCTGTCAAACATTTGTAGCACATACATATGTCAAACATCTGTAGCACATACATCTGCCGAACAACCGTAGCACATGAATCTGTCGAACAACTGTAGCAGATATATCTGTCAAACATCCGTAGCACATACATCTGCCGAACAACCGTAGCATATACATCTGTCGAACAACCGTAGCACATACATATGTCACACAGCCGTAGCACATACATCTGTCAAACAGCCGTAGCATATACATATGTCAAACAGCCGTAGCACATACATCTGTCACACAGCCGTAGCACATACATATGTCAAACAGCCGTAGCATATACATATGTCAAACAGCCGTAGCACATACATATGTCACACAGCCGTAGCACATACATATGTCAAACAACCGTAGCATATACATATGTCAAACAGCCGTAGCACATACATCTGTCGAACAACCGTAGCACATACATCTGTCACACAGCCGTAGCACATACATCTGTCGAACATCCGTAACATATACATCTGCCGAACAACCGTAGCACATGCATCTGTCGAACAACCGTAGCACTAAGATCTGTCGAACAACAGTAGCACATACATCTGTGTAACATCCGTAGCACATACATCTGCCGAACAACCGTAGCACATACATCTGTCAAACAACCGTAGCACTAAGATCTGTCGAACAACCGTAGCACATAATCTGTCAAACATCCGTAGCACATACATCTGCCGAACAACCGTAGCACTAAGATCTGTCAAACAACCGTAGCACTAAGATCTGTCGAACAACCGTAGCACATACATATGTCAAACATCTGTAGCACAAACATCTGTCAAACAGCCGTATTACATACATCTGTCGAACAACCGTAGCACATACATCTGTCACACATCCGTAGCACACACATCTGTCGAAAATCCGTAGCACAAACATCTGTCGAAAATCCGTAGCACAAACATCTGTCAAACATCTGTAGCACAAACATCTATCAAACAGCCGTAGCACATACATCTGTCGAACAGCCGTAGCACATACATCTGTCACACAGCCGTAGCACACACATCTGTCGAACATCCGTAGCACATACATCTGCCGAACAACCGTAGCACTAAGATCTGTCGAACAGCCGTAGCACATACATCTGTCACACATCCGTAGCACACACATCTGTCGAACATCCGTAACACATACATCTGTCAAACATCGGTAGCACAAACATCTGTCAAACAGCCGTAGCACAAACATCTGTCGACGGCCGTAGCACAGACATCTGTCGAACAACCAATACATCTGTCGAACAACCTGAGCACATAGATATGTCGATCAATCGTAGCACATACATCTGTCAAACATCCGTAACACATGCATCTGTCGAACAACCGTAGCCCAAACATCTGTCAAACATCTGTAGCACAAACATCTGTCAAACAACGTTAGCACATAATCTGTCGAACAACCGTAGCACATACATCTGTCACACAGCCGTAGCACATACATCTCTCACACAGCCGTAGCACATACATCTGTCGAACAACCGTAACACATACATCTGTCAAACATTTGTAGCACAGACATCTGTCGAACAACCAATACATCTGTCGAACAACCTGAGCACATAGATATGTCGATCAATCGTAGGACTAATGTATGGCAAACAACCTTAGCACGTAGACGGATTTGAGTACTTAAATTTGTCGAACATTCGCTACCATTTACACCTGTTAAGAAATAGTAGCACTTTGACCTGTTGAGCGATTGAAATGTTTAGGTAAATCCAGCAATAGAAACACTAATATCTGTTGAGCAATCGTATCACTCAGATAATTCGAACAACTAAAGTACCCAATATAAATTTGTGAGGAGGATAATATAAACTGATTTTGATAAAACAAATCTCTATAACTTACTCATGAACGTTGGGTTTATGGAAGCCAATCTTGCCCACTGCCCAGTACTTCTCGCTCCAATCCTTCACTGTCAGATCGGTAAAGGGAGGCGTGGCTACAGGGGTTGTGGTTGTAGGGGGCGTGGCTGCAGAGGGCGTGGTTGCAGGGGGCGTGGTTACAGGGGACGTGGCTACCGAGGCCTCGGTCTGGGCATTCGTTGATGCACTCATCTAAAACAATGCACATTACTAAAATTTATTTCTTAAACGTAACCTTCTTGAATTCAGTGAAGGGAGTCGCGGCTCGAGGGGTGTGGCAGTTGGGGGCGTGGTTACAGAAGACATGGCTTCTGGTTGGGCCATTTTGGTAACCCTTGAGTAAAATATCTACAACATGTTCCTCAATACAAATATTTCTTAATTAATAACGTCATCTTTAATTATCTGTATATACTAAGGAGAAAGTATTCGGTTCAAATACCTCGATCCCATACAGTTAAATCACAACCATCTTAATCTCCACAATAGAATTTATCACAGCTTCAATCCACCAGAATACACTGAACTTGTGGATACGTTTCAGTGATAAAAAATCAAAAATCGTATTGAATTGTATTGAAATCTAGGAACCATTTAATAAACCAAAATAATGTTTTATATGGATATTGACATATTGAATTGAATGTTAAGAGTCCCTCTTGACATTCGGTACATTGTTAACACGGGACGTTTACAATCTTATTGATATAAGACAGGTGTAACACAACTATACCAGTCAAAACAAAGGTGCTCTGAAGCATTAAAACCAATATCCGAGTACAGATGTAACTTATAAAAGTATGACTGTGATTGATCCCCACCTACCTTGCTACATCTGCACCTGTATCTGGACACGGGACCAGCTGATAACTGGACGAGACGACTCCAGGAGACCTGAGTTAACTGGACGAGACGACTTCAGGAGACCTGAGTTAACTGGACGAGACGACCCCAGGAGACCCGAGTTCAGGTGTGGTCATCACTTGCAGGATATCGTACTTGGGTTATTTATTGTAAATCAAGATGAATGTAAATGCCACTCACAACTCGTTATCGTACTTGGGTTATTTATTGTCAATCAAGTGAATGTAAATGTCACTCTCGATTCGTATGTCAGCATTGCTAGGGTTCTTAAGGTTGATAGTTTCACTCTTTAATGTTGAATCTGTTTTTAAAATAACTAATTCACGGATTGTTCTGTAAATGAAGTAATCAGAACATTTTCATATTTTTCCATAGAGGAATAGATTTCATAAACCCTAAAGTGATATGGAATATCTGAATAGACTTGAATACAGATGATTTGATAGAAAGGAAAACGATAGTGAATGATCAGATTTCGATTAGGAAATTATTTGGTCTACTTACTATCTAGCTTGATAACACACAGCAACACAGAGATATGATCGGTTATCACATCTTGATATACTGCCAACAGTGACACAAACACCGAATATTGAAAATATTAACAGATATCTCGAAATGGGAAAAGATTTCTTAAAAAAGGTTTACCAAAATGTCCAAGTCTTGTGGAATCATCTAAGTGATTTCTTTGTGTAAAACGTTAGCTATAGCTTTACATTTCTATAAAAATATACCCCGTTTAAACGTTAAGGGTGTTTTTTTTGCATATTCGTAAATTTTACTTACGTGTGTATTTGTGGACGTGTGGACGCATTTAATCATGTGCAAATTGTGCTACCAGGAGTAAATGTGCACCTAGTAGACGCTACGGGTAAGTAAAATCATGTTTTATTCTACCCTCAGCAGATCTATCGTATAAACGCACAGTGTGCTCTCTGGTGTTTGATGTGCCAAGTTAACCACCAATACTAAAGTAAAACGGGAATTTAGGTACCTGCGTAGTCTTCTCAGTCATATCACCTCCATGGCTAAGGAATGAAATGACAGATTATGTGTCGTTGTAGGGGATATAGTTCATAAAACGGACCATTAACGCATAGCAAAATTGCATTTGCTCATGTGAGTAGATTTATTCATATAGGCAAATTTGCATATGAACAAATGTTTGCCGTATAAATGGGGTATAATACGGCAACACTGTCTTTGTCCCGTATTTTAGATATTCACCTTTTTTAAATACCAGTTATGATTATTTTATCTTTTCAGTTTTATTAGAACCTTCTTTTTCTTGTTTCAATTATCTGTAAGGCATGTGTATACATAAATGACTGCCTATCTGAAAGTTTGCTCATATGAGAAATCGCAAGAATAAACGTATTTAACGCGAATGGAAGATCTTTAACAGTGGACATTTTTTTCCTACCGCGTAAGCAATTTTGCACCTAATCTAGGGCAGGTGGATATGTCTTTAGCGGATTAGTGTTTAAAACTTTCGTCGTGTAAGCACGCATCAATTTGTAGTTGTCAAATAATCTATATGAAACTAAGGATTGTGTCATCTTTAAATATTGTTTGTCGACACGAACATATGTTCGAATTAGGAGAACTGCGCATTTGTGATACGTTGTCGAACAACGGTCCCTGAAGAATACAAGAACACAGGAACAGATTAATTCGAAGGGACATAGCTAAATGTAGGCAAAAGTCAACGAGCTCACAAACTAGGTCAATATTTTTTGTTATGCCAGTGGTCGAGGATTAAATTCGTAATGGAATGACATAATGTCTTCAGTCTGTCATTGTCTACCTTTCACTTATTCTATTATATGCGTGTGGATAGAAGTAGGTCCTTAGTTCATTTGAATTTGCAAGATCAACTCACTCAAGTCGAAAGCAATTTCCCCTTCAAAACCAAACATAATTTTGATCTGCAAAATGTATATTCCCAGCAGTTGATAACTAATTAAATTTTAATAACTACTTAATTTCATTAACTGTTCATCAAATGACCAATAATCTTATGTTTTGACCTTCTCCGTTTTAAGCCCTGGGCTAAACTTCATTTTTCATATTACTTCATCAGAACAGGAAAAATCCGTAATTAAGCCCTGGGCAATGGTAGCTTGCGTCGAAATAACGAACTTTGACGGAGAGCTACACTAAAAGATAGCCTTTCGTATCCAATTTAAACAAGCCTAAAGTTAAGAAAACTAAAGATGGATAAATGACTTGTTTGAACATGAGACTTGAACTGCCTTTGGTACCTGTGAGTAAAATCGTTTGATCGGTTTCATTCAATTCGTGATGACAGTGTTCTGCACAGCTTGGTCATACATATGGCTAAAGAACCAAACAGTTTTTCTGTAATTTCTTAAATTAATATCTATGTAATATATGATTTGTACCCGTTACTAAAGGCGTTCAAAACTATAACGCTCATCGGAATTTTCAAAAGAAGTTCCGACCTTGACCGGTGAAATTTGCATCTCTGCCAACGGATACCGAAAATATCCGTTGGTTTTATTATGCCGAGAACACTGTCCATTGTATGACAAGTTATAAATGTCAGTAAAACATGTACAGCTTCTTCAGAAGGTACCCTTAGAAACATTTCGTAGGCGAAATTCGGCATCCGTAGTCAAATCAGTCGCTTTTATCATAGAAATCCGATGCCTGTAAATGAAAATAAACATTGATATCAAGGCTGTAGATGACTCAGTTTTCGAAAGACAACATTTCAATCACAGCTTGTATAATATTAACAGAGAGGTTAAAATTGCGTACATTTTGAAACAGGAAAGAGCTATAATACAAGTATATGTTCATTATCCATGCAACGGTCAAACAGCATCTCCGTCATGTCTCCATTTATTAACAATAATGCCAATATGATATGTCCTGAAACTATATTTCAATTAAATACACCAAAGTCAAATGAAATGTGTAAATTTCTTACTTTCCAGTACTGATACTCACCGAAGTAGATACACGGTCATTTAACATACAGGCACAACTTCGTTTCAAAGGTTCATGTGTAGAATAGAGCTGTGAATATACGACCCAACCTTTCCATGTCCTAATGACAGATCCGCAGCCTGCCTGCCTGCCTGCCTGTCGAAAAAGTAGCCACACCCGCATCTCGTGAGGATGCGTCCTTACAAAAATTTCACGTGCTGTTTGGTTTTGTTTCGATGTCGATTACTTGTGTAACGCAGTCGCCGTCAAATAGTTCTTAATCATTCCAACAAAAGCGATATCAACTTTGGATTTGGCATATCGTTTGAGAACTTACAGTTGTGACTATGCCATCGATCGACCAAATCAATTTTGATACTTCTTTTTATGACGTCGTCACAGAACTGTCAGTAGGTAGATCATTCCAGTGGCTCTGCTGCAGTTGCGACCTGTATCCTGCCTGTTCAGGGAATCTTTCCTCGAATCTCTCCGCTGACAGGGTTCTTCATTACTTTAAATTTAAATTTCCCATATGTTATTTCATTACATGGTACACATATACCATTGAATGTTATCAACCTATAATCATCATTCTAATTATAATAACTATATGGTAAGTTTTTACCTAATATATAGCCTCTTATAGCGGGAATTGCCAAGCCAGTTATGCTAAAGTTTATATTACGAGTTTCAAACAGGTTATAACCGTGTGGACAACTATATTATGAAATTCATTTCTTATAAATTCCCACTTTGTATCTAATGCCAGAAGTTGTTTTTATATCATTCGAAATGCGATTCTGTAGTAACGTATAGCTGCTTGTCGCACTGACCTAGATATACCGGGTTCAAGCGCATGCAAACATAGTTCATAACATTTGATACAGATAGCTATTTTTGAGTCTTATTTGAGGCATTACTCAAGCTCTTTGCTTTCAATGCAAACACAATGGCTCGCTATTTTGATAGAAAATTATGAGCGGTACACATGCTGAATAGTTTTTATCAAAGTAAACATTTACAATTTTTCCAAAAGAATATTATTCATCTAACTATTTAAAAATCTTTTTGTAAAGTTATCCCATTCATAAAATAGTTAATTGAATTCTTAGCTCAGGTCCGCAAACACCCACAATGCATTGCTGTTTTCATTGCGCAACTGGTTACACAACACCGCGCATTGACGATTTCGCAAAAACAGAACCCAGTCTCCATGTGTGTTGGAGCGTGGCCAGCTAATGAGTGCGAGCTGTGAGTATAGTAAACTAGCTCAACGCTATATCAATCCAATTTCAACATGCCATCAGTTTTCTCTTATTGGGTAATGCATATCTGTATATAATGAGAAGATTAAACATTGAATCTAATTTGAGAAACAATGTCTGTTTCAAGGAGTTGACATTGGCATGAGCCTCTCGTACTGCACGTGCAATCCGTGCGGAACTGTACAAACTATCACAATAGATTGTATGCCAATATTTATACATACATATATACATATTTATACAGCTTACAACTTACTTTGATATTCATATAAACATTAGGTAGCAATGATTGTTGTTAATATATTATCAATATATTAAGAATAATTCACAGTATTGTTCACAAGATTGTTTCTTCTTAAGAAATGTGAAATATAATCATGTGGTCATGAAAAACATCCTGTATTTCCAACTGGCCTCCGTGGTCTAATGCATATATGTCTCTGGGCTTGAAATCAACAAGTCACAGGATTGAACCCATGTCTAGAGTGCAAAATTTGTTAATTTATTGAAATGAAATATTGCAAGTCTTATGTACAGTTAGTGTATGTAATTTGCAAAGTAAACTTTGAATTCCGAAATAAAAGTATCCTCGTTTCACTATCAGGTGTTCATGGCAATACCGGGTATTCATCATGAACACCTGCTTTGTCTGATGAACACCTCGCCACGTGCATATCACAGACATTTCGAGTTGGTATGAAAAATGAATACTCGAACAAAACAAAAGAGCTAGTGTGTAAAATTGTTACCGACCTCGACCTCGGGTTCAAGTTACATGAACCCTCGCGCACGTGATTCATGAACACCTCGGCCTAACCGCCTCGGCGTTCATTATTCACTTGCGCGAGGGTTCATCAACTTTAAAATACAGCAGTGACGTCACTCCATTGTGTCAATCGTACATTATCCTTCAGGAATCTACTGCAACTAAATGGGAAGTAAAGATTTTCTAGACGGTCCCTTCGACGTTCTCATTATTAGTTGGCAAAATTTGATAACCTAACATTTCATACCATTTTCATTGAAAATAAAATATCACGTTGAGATTAAGCAATTTTATTGAACTCATGTTTTGTGCTACTCTACCGTTGTTAGGGCGAAATTGATTTCAAGAAGCTTCTGCACAGTTTTCAGTATCTTCTGAAGATTGTCACTCACAAGAATATTCCTGGTCAAAATGGTAGTTTCCTTCTCAACGTAGAATATCTTGAGATATCCAATCCAACATCATTTCACACAGTTGTCAATGTCAAAATTCCAGTAATACAGGATGAATCTCCTGAAACTGACATTCTTCTCCTCTGCAGTTAACATCTCATTCGTAGGTTTTCCCAGTTTTGCATGTTAAAACAGTCCATTGTATCCGTCTCAGTACTCTCGGATAAAATCTGGAAAACAATCAAAATTATTATCTACTCCTGTTCAGAAAATGTTTGCATTCTGCACTAACCCTTTTGAGCTTGGTTGAAATTCAACCAAAGTAGAGTGACACCATTCCTGAAGTTCCGTCCTTTTATAATATCCTAAATATATGTTTAAAAACTTAGAATTTAAATAATTTGGAACTTGAAGATAGAAATAATCACTTTCTTGAAACGAGACTTATTCACGTTTAACAAATAAAACATAAAACTAATGTTTATCATCAGGATAGTGGATATAAACAAAACTTACTTACTGTCTTCAACAGGTCATTTTGCTTTCACTCGTTGGCACAACAAACCGCCCGTTGCTTCCTTCGAATTCATTTGGACCCTGAGATGATATTCGATCGTCATTCGATACAATAATTTAGTCTTCGTCGTATATACATGTGCATGAAAACATTTTGTCCCTTTCTGTCTGGCTTGTGCTTAAACATCATCGTCTGATGTAATATCATCAAAAAGAGGATACTCGGACCTTTTGTCCCTCCATAAACACCAAATTACCGCACATTATGTCAAGGTATAACAATTACAACGTCCCTTTTATACCAAACCCAAACGATTACGCTCGTCAAGAACCATTTGTTCGTGCGTTAAGAATGTACTGGCTATATAGTTGGCTCGCACGTGCATTAAGGATGTCCCGGCACGGTGGTTATGACGCGTACGTTTTAAACAGTTTACACGTGCATTCTATTTCACGAATGAACGGTTACTTGTATGTTATCCTTAACTGAACACCACGGTCTCAGTCGGTAACTATTACGTCAGCTTGGAGTGACTTTTCCCTGTCTTTTATGATCGCTGATTATGAACCAATATTATAAATTGCATCATAGTTTTAGTTTTCAAATGGTTTACAACAGAGAAATGTATCAAAAATGCAAATTATATTATGCAGTACAAATTGTTTATTGCAAAGAGATGCAAATGCATTTGCTTGAAAACGGTGTTAGTATCTACACCGAAGTGTCTCCCCTCTTTGCAATAAAGAAGTTGAACTCCATATTATTTGTATTTCTTCATCATACCAACTTCTAAAATGCCAATGAAAGTAGAGAAATGTAAGTAGGGCACGTTAGTGAAATGGTAGAGATATTGAGATATTGATGATGAAATGTCAACAATATGTAATGGAGAATGTATGAGATGAAGTGGATTCGTGAAATAATCAACTCGCACCGATTCGTGAAATATTCAACTCGCCCCGATTCGTGAAAATAATCAACCAGCCACGAAGAAGCGGGTTGATTTTTTTCATGACTCCACTCACCCTCATACATTCTCCATCTTAATCCATGTGTAAATTCACGAATTTAAGAACTGTCGTTTTTCACATGTTATATAAATTTCCAACGTTTTATCAATAAAACAATGCAATTTTCGGTACGCTTCAAATGCGTTCATCTCTGCACGTGTATTGCTATTGTTTCCAGGCGACGATGCAATTGACAACTCAAAATTTCACGTGCTGGGCATGTTCTCCATGTGCGCTCTTTGGTTCACCCGTCAAATTAACAGATAAACAACACAACATTCTATATCTATGTACTCTCTATAGCGCAGTCGCTAAAAGCGCTATGTAAAAATACGGAGGGTTGCATGTTCAAATATCGACTCTTCCGCATTCCATCAGCGGCATATCATCTTAAAACCTCTTGAGTTTGTCACATGACCATTCGCATATATATATGGTATATGGACTTAGTTCATTGTGTGTATAGGCCTGAATAGGCCAAACTATGTGTCGGTGTATGACACATTCGTAACACAACAGATTTTGAAAAACAAATTTGTTCTCTCTTGCTAAGGAATGGTGGTCTTTTCGAGTGTATGAACGCGGCTCACGAAGCCTCGAGACTTGGTAGGGTAACACACTTGTGCATGTGAGCTTAAAGTCGAAGTGTTTAAGATTATTCACTCAACACACAAGTACACTTGAAGAAGAAGACGTGTCTGGTTGTATCTACTCTCATGGCGATCTTTTCAATTTTGGGATATTTCGTTGTTTTCTTGTTCGGGTGTTCATCTCTACCCAGAGACAAAAGGAATGCATGTGCCCTGCAATCGTCATGTGAGAATGGTGGAAGTTGTCGTTGGAATGAGACTGCCAGTCTGTTCACCTGCGATTGTGATCCGCACTTTACCGGGATGAACTGTGAGACAAGAGTTGACACCGACGAAAGTGAATACCTGTTTAACATTAACTGCGAAACAGACGTGTGTGTGACCAGCAGCCCGTGTTATAACGGGGGTACCTGTGTAATAGACAACTCCACCTGCACGGCCACGTGTCAGTGTAGCGACAACTACACCGGTATCAACTGCACACAGGAGCTCCCTGACATTATTTCGAATCATTGTGATTTTTGCAACAAGAAGGGCTGTATGAACGGTGGCACATGTCTACAGAATGGCACATCCTGTCAAGGATCCTGTGCTTGTTCAAATAGGTTTACAGGATCGCTGTGCCAGTTTCTAGATCGTGGCTGCGTGACGAGATTAATGCATGGTGCCAACTGCCACAACCCTTGTCCCCTCGACTGCGGACAGAATGGGATTTGCGACATCAACAGTTCCACCTACGACCCTTATTGTTGGTGTAAAGACCCCTATACTGGTACAAATTGTCTTGATGTCATTGAGATAACCTTAAATGGTGAGTAAATGTATTCTCTAATAGTCTCATGGTGCAGCTTTTAGGTTTATGACAACATCATATAGGGTCGTGCATTTGGCTAAGTATAATTGATATATTCAGTGCTGTCTTAACAAGTTCGAAATTCAACACAAACATCTAAAAAGTAAAACCAAACAGTCAAAATAACACTGCTTTTTAAAAGGAAACCTTTATTAAATTGATAATATTCAAGGATTCGAAAAAAGATTAACAGAAATTACATTTTCAATGTATTCTAGTATTGAAGGCCTATAGTGGCCAATAGGTCAAAACGACGGGATTAGATCTTGCGTTGGTGCATGATCCCACATGCCGTGATAGATCCTACTCCAAAGGGAATAGTACCGAAAATATTGCGGGGAACGATTGCTTTGTTCTTTAAATACCAACTTTTCAAATGAGTCACACACATTCCTGTCGTAAATAAAATGCGACTACAAATATCTTTGATAGGCATATCAGTTGTGAATAAATACTTACAATTTAAAACATGAGAGTATTGTACTTTTATTTGTTTGACCTTTCATATACAAAAGGGGTACCTAAACAGCTTGTTCAATATGATTTTTGGACATAATATTTGGAATAGGAATAGAATAATTACGAAATGTATACATTTTATAAATATAAGATGTTATCAATAAAAATAAATTTGATAGAAATTAATTTGTTCACGCAATTTGTTTGTAAGATGGTATCAAATAAGCAAAAGGGGCCATTTTCTCTATCCTATCTCGTCTAGTAAAGAAGATTTTAAAACGAAGTTTTATTGAATGGCGCGTATTTCTAGAGCCTTTACATATATTGCTTTGAAATTAAAAACGTAGTTCAGTTGGTTCTTGCAGACATGAAATTAAAAACGTAGTTCAGTTGGTTCTTGCAGACATGAAATAGCCCTGTTTCAACCGTAACTATCATTCGTAACTCAGGGGGAGGGGGGGTCACCCCTACCATGAGAATTCCAAATTTTGTAAATATTGTCAGTCATGATTCTTACCAGTAGAAATATGCAATAGAAAGTAAGACAGGAAATATGAACTATAAACACGCTTAAATGAACATGTTGCCTCAAAAGCAGAAATGAAATTTTTCAGTTTTTGTGAAGTTCCACCGCCGCCGCCGCCGCACTCGTATTACTTGCTATAACTTTTTTACACTAAGCTTTCCAGAACTCTTATTCATAACTTACTACTCATACCTCGGGGGAACGATTTTGACACGTTCACTTTCAAGGAAAAGGTCACGGTCACGAGCTAATCACTCTAAGAATTCCTTGTAAATGCGATAACTTGAAAAGTTTTTGTGCTATGAAGCTCTAACTTGGTATATATCATCCTTGGAAAGTAAAAAAAATTTAAAAGATTTTGGCTACAATCCGTCAAAGGTCAAGGTCACAGCAAGATCATGACTTTAGCATGGTTTATCGAAAATACGTTTTTTCTAACTATGAACACTTTTAATCAATACATGATTGTTATACTCAATAAAAAGTGTTCATTGATTGTGTGACCTTGAAAGTCAAAGGTCATGGTCACGAGATATGAGTTATTGCAATGTGCACCTAATTTGAGTTAAATTTATCCCATTTAGCTTTTCAGAACTCATGAACATATCTAAATGTTTACACTTCAAGGAAATCATTATGACATGTTCACTTTCAAGGTCAAGGGTCAAGGTCACGAGTTATAACATAACTACAAAATTCCTTGTAAACACGATAACTTGAAAGTTGTGTGTGTTATGAAGCTCTAACTTGGTATATATCATCCTTGGAAAAATAAAAAAATGAATAGGTTTCGGCTACAATCTGTCAAAGGTCAAGGTCACAGTAAGATCATGACTTTAGCATGGTTTAACGAAAATGCTTTATTTTAACTATGAACACTTTTAATCAATAGATGATTGTTATACTCAATAAAAAGTGTTCATTGATTGTGTGACCTTGAACTGTCACAGCAAGGTCAACATATATTGAAAAAATGGATTATTTTATCTTTTTTCACTTTAATTCATTACATTCATGTTATACTCAATGAAATGTGTTCATTGATTGTGGGACCTTGAGTGTCCAAGGGAAAATGCCCAATTTGGTGAGGCGTGTAAAAGGCGGAACAGTGTAAGGCGAAACCCCAAGTTTCGGGGCTGCTCTGCTTTTGCGGTGTCCCGCAAACGCTAATCTAGCTGTACCTGTGACACCAGTATAGCGGACCATTCCAAAACGACAATCCTGTATCAACCCCTGTATTGATAGAAAATCACAATTTCTTGCTGTCTAATTTTAGGTCAAATGAAAAAAAATTCAAATAGAAACTTTTAAATTGTCTTAAAGATTGTTTATACTTTACACTACCGATAATGACATAAGCGGTAAAAAAAATATAATATCAAATTCAATAACCCCAATTTGTAGTTTCACATACAATGACATTATTTATACCAGTAGCCGCCATCTTGTAAATGTTGACAGTTTCTATAATTGATTTAGAAAATATCTTTATTAGACATTCATGGTCAATGATATAAAAATACAACTTAAGAATGACCCAACGTCATTTATAACTTTACATAACTAATGAGTTTATGTTTCAACAAAAATATTGATACGTATACGCACATTGGGGGCCATTTTGATATATACCATTGCATTCAAACATATAATGACAGCTACATTTTAAGTTTACTAAGACTCTTAACCGACCTTGATGTGTTATTCTGTGTTACTGCTGGGATGTAAATAGAGAATACCAAACGAGTTTCCTATGGATACCGTATTTATTACAACGAGTGGCTTGTAAACGTATCTAACGAGCGAAAGCGAGTTAGATACGTTTACAAGCCACGAGTTGTAATAAATACAGTATCCATAGGGAATGAGTTTGGTATTTTATTTATTACACACGAATTAACGACCGTAATCTATTGACATAACAACGAAATATTCTTCACATTGTGTTGAGGCGCGTATGAATACAGCTTGATTTTGCGTCAGTGACGTCACAATGTGTAACTGTAAACGATGTAATACCGCAGGAAAATAGTC
This sequence comes from Steromphala cineraria, assembly GCA_916613615.1. Taxonomy (NCBI): domain Eukaryota; kingdom Metazoa; phylum Mollusca; class Gastropoda; order Trochida; family Trochidae; genus Steromphala; species Steromphala cineraria. Next base: position 86,578,573 of record OU744722.1, read on the forward strand.
TGTGACTTACTGATAACTGATTAACATTTTGTTAACTTTCAAGTTCACGTTCAAGAAATACATAACATAGATTGAATTTTAACAATTTTAATAATACTCAAATCTGAAATTTTATGAGTAACAATGTCCGTCAGAGTAGAGCACAATGTTCAGCGTGCACGCTTGCCGTCAACATTCAGTCCAGCTTATACTTAACAGTCATCATAATCCGTGAGACGATGTCGCTTTGCATTAAGTTCACATAAATGATTCCCCCGTATATTGGAGTCGAGAAAATGGAGTGCACTGAACCGAAGCGAGTGACGGCGGTCCGAGATTGACTCGACATAACGTTGGCGGTGGAAGGGAGGTCACTCTCACTCGCTGTTGCTGTGTGTGACGGAAGTACAAGCGTACCAGGCTGGTCGTTGTTGCTGCTGACGATCCATGGAAATCTTGCTGTAACTGTTGATGCCTTGCACGTTACGATGTCCTGATATCTGCATGATTTCAGTTGGAAGAATGTTCTGGCCAGTGAGCTGCGTGCTGAATGGTTCGTGAATCGTTTGACCATTCGTTTCGACGAGCAGACGAAATATGTTGCGTGTTTATTAGCGAAAATAAAATTGAATTACCACCACAAATATTTATATTATATGTTTAAATGACTTTCAGTGGTGTCTGTAGTAAAAAGGGTCGTATGTTTGTCTATTTTAATGATTCTACCTGCTCGTGAAAGTAATGAATGAAGTTTAGTTGTAACTTATGAATGACAAAAGTAGTTCGGTCATCGTGACCTCGGGTCATCACCATGGATTGACCAATCAGAGGCGGCGCTCGCAGTATCTGACATATGTTAGATACCAAAAATATCTCGAAGTGTTCTCACTCACATGTGTGTAATAAGATCTCGTATTACTCTGGTAGTACTTTATCTACTTTATCTACTACCGTGGCAGGCATCAAGAGGATCCTCCTCGCACACAACAAAGCACTTTCATCTTTTATTGCAAAAACAACTTTACATCATTCAATTTATCATTAAAGTATAGTTAGTTTCCCTTTCAATACCTACAATATATTTACTTACATGGCCCTTGATCCTTTACCCTTGGAACTGTACCCGCATCTTTCCCCTTGTCCTGTCTTTTCCTGAGCCTCCAAAACTTTCTAAAAAAGTGTCAAACGTGCCAAACCTTCACAATTCAATAATTTCACACTCTGAAGTTTACACGTATTCCCGAACGTTGATTGGTCTAGGGCATGGTCATGTGATCGAAGTTTCATCGATTCATTTCTCATGAACTCACAAAAAAAGTGTTCATACTTGTGATAACGTTTTCAAGTCGTGTGAACCAGAACTATTTTAATTCTCCATCCAACATCAAATCAAATGTTAATTAATAAATCTTTAGTATATATTACCAAAGAAACTTAAATCATATTTTATCAACCAAGAAATATATTTTGATGTGAAAAACATTCATTTTATCATTTGCTTTAGATCAGTTGTAAGACTGAAAAATTGATCAAATCGAACGGAACGATATGCGTTTACAGTTGCTTGATAAATTGTACATGACGATCAATATTGAGTACTGTATGGCGTAAAAAAGACAACTCGCTGGGTTCACACGAGTTTGAATGTAGCTTTGACATCGTTCATTTTCCAGTGCAAACACACAAACTGACATTCAATTATTAACTATTGTCTGCTATTATATTTTCCTCTTACTCATGTCAGAAGACTTGGAATCCTTTCCGTTCCTTTATTCTAATTTGACATCTGACTCTTTCCCACTACAAAGTTTTATTATTCTTACGCTAACTCGTAGATGGTCTGTTGCTAAACCTTCAAAATTCAAGATTTTTTAACCTTTTTCGTTGTTACTCTTAGTAGTTATCCCATCTGAGTAATCGCCATCTCACTATGAAAACGGTTGTTGGTTAGTGTCTTGTTAATAACTCATTCTTTTAACGATTGACAGCTAGCACTTTGTATTGTTTCAGCTGCTCATAATGCAACAATTGGACCTCAGACGTATCCTGGACACTCTGGTAAGCTACAAAGTTCAGATAGATGATTTACAATAATACAGTTACTACTGTCAACTTACTGAAAAAACTCAATAAGTCTTGACATTACTCAACATTCTCAAAACATAATGCATACTTGCATGGTTGTGATTTAAATATAATTTGTGTTGTTGGCTTCAGACGAGTGGACGAATGAATTTGGAATAAGAAAAATGTCCCCAGTCAAACCAGCAAGATAAAACAAACAATTGTATGTAATAATTACAATTTAATTAATCTAATAATAAACAAAGTGTTTAAGATTACAATATCAAGTTATAATACAATGTCAAATGAGTCACACAAATAGTCTAGCTAAATAAAGTCACCAATCCTTATGATGAAACAGTCAGTAGTCTTGAATGTAGATAGATGGAGCCAACCTGTAAAGGCGTCCGAATCAGTACTAGTGGTACGGCAGATGATCGCAAAGTCAAATCGTAAGAAGCAAGATGAGTCCACATTAGATATTCAAGAAATAGATGGGATATTCTAGATTAGAAGATTCTAGAAATAACTAGTTTACATAATCAAAACAAGTTAAAGTGTGACGCACAAAACAATACAACAATGTTATACAATGTTAAACAAGTGAACAATCGCACACTCATAACAGTACCCTCCTCATTTTGTGTTGTTGATTTCAGACGAGTGGAAGTTCTGGATCCTGGGCTGTAGCCTGGTGCTGTTGGTTCTGGTGGGGTTCTGTATCCTGATCATTTTGTGTTGTTGATTTCAGACGAGTGGAAGTTCTGGATACTGGGCTGTAGCCTGGTGCTGTTGGTTGTTCTGATGGGGTTCTGTATCCTGATCATTTTGTGTTGTTGCTTTCAGACGAGTGGAAGTTCTGGATACTGGGCTGTAGCCTGGTGCTGTTGGTAGTTCTGTTGGGGCTCTGTATCCTGATCATTTTGTGTTGTTGCTTTCAGACGAGTGGAAGTTCTGGATCCTGGGCTGTAGCCTGGTGCTGTTGGTAGTTCTGTTGGGGCTCTGTATCCTGATCATTTTGTGTTGTTGATTTCAGACGAGTGGAAGTTCTGGATCCTGGGCTGTAGCCTGGTGCTGTTGGTAGTTCTGTTGGGGCTCTGTATCCTGATCATTTTGTGTTGTTGATTTCAGACGAGTTGAAGTTCTGGATCCTGGGCTGTAGCCTGGTGCTGCTGGTAGTTCTCGTGGGGTTCTGTATCCTGATCATTTTGTGTTGTTGCTTTCAGACGAGTGGAAGTTCTGGATCCTGGGCTGTAGCCTGGTGCTGTTGGTAGTTCTCGTGGTGTTCTGTATCCTGATCTACACGCTCCTCAAGAGGAGGAACATCTTCATCATGAAGCTCAAGTATTACCTCCAACCCTTCGAGGACGATGGTAGGCGAGATTAATCTTTATTCACCTATTGTACTTAATTAATACGATATCACAAAACTAGCTGCATGCATTACTACCAACAATTGACGATGACGATGGTAGGCGAATATTATTGATTGGTGACCCTATAGTCTCGTACAATTGGCACATGAGCCACGCCCTGCCACACGTTGTCTTCTTCAGAAAGAAAACACTGACCCTTATGTACAAGTACCCTGGTCAATGAGCATAACGTTTTTATTACCCACGTGGTACTTCGAAAAGGGGTTTCATAATAATTTGTTATGACACATATGGTCCATAACACCTCTAAGTGATTTGAATGGCTAAAGGTAAACTATTATATTAACCGAACTACTGTATTCATTAATAAACGAACGTGTTTTCTTTCACAAATTTTTAATGACATTGTTCTTTGTGTCTTGTGATTGCTTTATAGTTGATAGTTTGATGCAGGCTTGGAATCACGTGACTAAGTTATTTCATGTCGTTTATGCACCGACACTTGAATGGTAAAAGTGAATGGTTTTAAAAAAAGATTGATTTGAAACGTTCGTAGAATGAAAATAAAGGGTCGAGATACAACTGAATGATGTATTTAACCGCATGTAACACATTTCACGACTTTTCAGACGGAAAGGAGTTTGACGCGTTCATCTCGTACAAGTCAGCCCCGGAGGACGAGACGTTCGTGTACCGGACTCTCTACACTGAGCTGGAGGTGAAGCGGGGCTACAGGCTCTGTCTCCACCACAGGGACTTCACTGTCGGCGACAGTAGGTACCCCTTATCTGTGGAATAAAGCAATTTGACACAAGAGAGTGGGAAGGGGATTTATATAGGACAAGAAACATTAAAATGAGCGTGACAACAACAACGGATGATAGAGACCTACCTTGTCAGAAAATAACCAATAAAAGTTACCTCAATATGTCAATCTTGTGAAGAGATAAAACAACTAAATAACAATTGCAGTTTTGGACATGATAAAAGAAAAACCTATAAAAAGTTCATCCAATAACAGAACAATGGTCCTATTACAGTGACTAACCAATCAACATGATTATCCAATGAGGAGATCAGTAAATGACAGTGACTAACCAATCAACATGATTATCCAATGAGGAGATCAGTAAATGACAGTGACTAACCAATCAACATGATTATCCAATGAGGAGATCAGTAAATGACAGTGACTAACCAATCAACATGATTATCCAATGAGGAGATCAGTAAATGACAGTGACTAACCAATCAACATGATTATCCAATGAGGAGATCAGTAAATGACAGTGACTAACCAATCAACATGATTATCCAATGAGGAGATCAGTAAATGACAGAGACAAGCCAATAACGATACTTTTTTGATGAATCCATCATTCATTTTTCAGACAGAGTTAGAAATCTTGGGGTCACCGTTGATGCAAATCTCTCACTTGTTTCCCATGTATCCCATGTCATTCAAACATGTTTCATGTCACTCAGGAACATCGGCCATATACGGCCATATCTTACAAAGGAATCTGCAGCAACTCTTGTGCTCTCTCTCGTCATGACAAAAATGGACTATTGTAACTCCTTACTGGCTGGTGCTACAAAAACACAAATCAACAGACTGCAACGAGTCCAAAATGCAGCAGCTCGAATTGTCACACGCACTAAGAAGTTTGACCACATAAAACCAGTCCTGCAATCGCTCCACTGGCTACCGATTGAACAGAGAATCCAGTACAAACTCCTATGCACCGTCTACCGATGTCTGTCAGGCACTGCACCAGCATACCTGTCTGACCTTGTCACCCTGTATCGACCTTCTCGCTCACTGCGGTCTGAAGACAAGAAACTCTTGGTGGTACCAAAGGTCCGAACATCTCTCCATGGCCGGAGATCTTTCTCCTACGCAGCTGCAACAGCTTGGAATTCTGTACCACAGCATCTTCGGCACTGCGACAGTCTATCCACCTTTAAAACACAGCTAAAGACCCATCTCTACAGACTCGCCTTCTCTCAGTGACTTTCACTATACCTATGCTTCATCTTTGTGCGCTTTGAGCATGTTTATTACATGGATATATGCGCCTTATATAAATTGTCTATTATTACTATTATTACTTTTCAATGAACGCGACCAAAAAATGACATATATGAAATAAAAAAAGTTTAACCAGTGAAAGTGACTTACCATTGGAAAAGACTTAACAAGGACAGAAAACCATTTGATGATATGATATAAGTTGCAATGAGTGAAAGTGACCGATGACGATATTGACTATAACCGATGACAGAAAAAGAACAATGACAATGACCAACTAATGACAATATATCAACCAATGAAAATAACCTTCTGCCAACCTATCAGTGCCGTAGACGATTTGAAATGTAATATCCAATAAGAAATTTATCAAAAAACGAAAATGTTTCTCAAAACAGTTTTTCACTTGCAGCCATCGCAAACAACATCCTGAATGCTATCGCTAACAGCCGGCGTACGATCCTGGTGTTGTCCCCCCGCTACATGGAGAGCGACTTCACGCGCTTCGAGTATCAGGAAGCACATGCAGCCATGCTGGAAATGGAGCACAAGGTAACCAAAGCTCGTGAATATGCACACATATACATTCATGAAATTCATATGTACACAGATATGTAAATGCACATGTACATACAGATTAAACTTTATAATGATTGTTAGTTTTGCGAGTTCTTTTCTATATGCTCTTGAAATTATATGACCCGAACTTTATCAATAGTGTAGTTTTGTGATTGATATGTAAATGCCAATTGTTTCAGAAGATACAGAAAGAAGGTATAAAGTCGCAATTCCTATCCGGACTTTACTATGGCTACTCAAGGAAATAGAAATAAATGCTTTTGAAATTTGATTTCTAAATATCCATCCATAGCCGCTTTTCAAACTGTTTCAGACAGTTATTTGAAACCCCGAATTATATCAGTTGACAGGGAGAAAAATGTTTTCTCGCTTTTAATTAGCTTAAAGTCGAAATGTATAATTTATATGTAAGCTGTAGTATGTAAGTGAGCTGTAATTTCAGTATGGTCCGGTTAAACGCTTTATTTATGTACAATATTTATCTATACACAAAGAACTTAATTAAGCACCCCCTATTTTGTAAAATTAATTTTGGTGCTCTTAGACTATTTTGATTAATTTGGTGTATTGACCACTCCAGATATAATCATTGCTTTTTCGTCGACTATTTAATTGAAGTAAAATCGCTAAAATGCTTAAATAACGAAAATATGAGGAAAACTGTGAGACTACTGAAATTCGGCCAAATATAACTATTGTCATAGGGGGAAAACTACACGTTAACCTTCTTATTTGTTTTTTCATAAAAAATTGATAAAATGCCTACAATCTTAACATTTGTAAGTAAATTGAGATTCCTTGAGTTGAACTTGTTGATCAAACACTTCTCCTTCCTTTAGATAAGCCATTATCTTTGACAGTGACCAATTAATGTATTTGTGCTGTTTTCTTTAAATTTGATATTTGATAACTTTGGGATTTTAAAAGGTTCATACTGCTTTAACGATTGACGTTTGCTATGGGGTTATTTACTAAAGAGTCATCAATTCACTCAAGAGAATGACAATAATCACATTGCAGCAAAAAATATTGACTTTCATTTACAATTTTACAGAAACATTGATTTTCACTAAAAAATACCAAGTTTTTGTAAAGCCAGTTGTTCAGTGACAGTGAATCGTAAACCGTATGAAGTTTTCGTTTCCACGCTGCTAGATGATCGTTCTTTTAAAACATCCTTATTGTTTCCCTGTACATTTGTTTTGTTTATTATAAGCAGTGTTTTTCTATTTGAAAAAGTTGGGGGTGCTTAATTAAGTTTTTGGTGTATACATAGAAATAATTGCAAATATCATGTTTCATTACTAGATATGTACAACACCTTGCACTGCACTAGCTCTCATCAACAATCCAACCTTTTTGATTTCCATTTGAAAAATTATTGCTTCAATTTCCGATCAAAAGAGAATTTCTCTTGCATCAATGAATGCATAAAGGACAATCTACAAACAGGGCAACACGCTGTTCAACAGACTCAGTATGAGTGCTTTGCCACTTGTTAAATTTCAACACTTGTTTAAAGTTCACGCCACTATTTCTGTTACAAAACACTTCTCTCTTTTGATATCTCAAAATTCAATGCAGTCACAAAAATTCGTAAAGCCCCGATGAGGTCCTTTACTAAAAAGCCATCAATTCAGTCAAGAGAATGATAAAAATCACATTGCAGCAAAGAATATTGACTTTCATTTTCAATTATAAGGTAACTTGGATTTTGACTAAAATCTACCATTTGTTTGTAAAACCAGTTATCCAGCGACAGTGAATCGTAAATCGAGTGAAGTTTTCGTTTCCACACTGATCATTCTATTGAAAAAACCTAATTGTTTTCCTAGAATATTTCATTGTTTATTCTCAACAGTGTTTTACTGTTTGAAAAAGTAGGGGGTGCTTAATTAAGTTCTTTGTGTATATCATGTCCTCTACAAAATTTTATTTGTATTTCCGTAATTATTTGACGACCCTTTGTCAAACGTTACTTTGGAAGCGTAACTAAAGTCTATCGAAACTTGGTTTAAATTTATTCTTGTTAAAAAGGGTTTCTAACTTTGGGTCATGTGAATAGTAAGTGTGATTTTGAAAGTTCCACTTCTCATAAAACCAATTTTCAATGACACCTCCAAAACTATATAATCTTTTGTTGGATTATATATATCTAAACGTTGAATTTTGATGAACAATCTATTGGTGTAAAAGTATCAGGGCCTGCTGATGTAATTGACAATTTTCCAGTTTTGACGTTAAGAGTTATCTGCCCTTGGCTGCGGGCAACGTCACGCTTGGCGTCAATGGGATCTAACTTACGAATACAATGTACATAGATTGCGTTTCTTATGTTGAAGAAAAGTACTATGTGAAAATGTGGGCTTAGGGCACTCGAAGTGCTCTGAGTATAGATGCTAATATCTACTCTCCTGCATGTGATTATCTGACTATAGATGCTCATATCTACCCTCTTGCAGGTGATTATCTGACTATAGATGCTAATAGCTACCCTCCCCGCAGGTGATTATCTGACTATAGATGCTAATATCTACCCTTTCTGCAGGTGATTATCTGACTATAGATGCTAATAGCTACCCTCCCCGCAGGTGATTATCTGACTATAGATGCTAATATCTACCCTTTCTGCAGGTGATTATCTGACTATAGATGCTAATAGCTACCCTCCCCGCAGGTGATTATCTGACTATAGATGCTAATATCTACCCTTTCTGCAGGTGATTATCTGACTATAGATGCTAATATCTACCCTTCCTGCAGGTGATTATCTGACTATAGATGCTAATATCTACCCTTCCTGCAGGTAATTATCTGACTATAGATGCTAATATCTACCCTTCCTGCAGGTATTTATCTGACTATAGATGCTAATATCTACCCTTTCTGCAGGTAATTATCTGACTATAGATGCTAATATCTACCCTTTCTGCAGGTAATTATCTGACTATAGACGCTAATATCTACCCTTTCTGCAGGTAATTATCTGACTATAGATGCTAATAGCTACCCTCCCCGCAGGTGATTATCTGACTAAAGATGCTAATATCTACCCTTCCTGCAGGTAATTATCTGACTATAGATGCTAATAGCTACCCTTCCTGCAGGTAATTATCTGACTATAGATGCTAATATCTACCCTTTCTGCAGGTAATTATCTGACTATAGATGCTCATATCTACCCTTCCTGCAGGTAATTATCTGACTATAGATGCTAATATCTACCCTTCCTGCAGGTGATTATCTGACTATAGATGCTAATATCTACCCTTTCTGCAGGTAATTATCTGACTATAGATGCTAATATCTACCCTTTCTGCAGGTAATTATCTGACTATAGATGCTAATAGCTACCCTCCCCGCAGGTGATTATCTGACTATAGATGCTAATATCTACCCTTCCTGCAGGTAATTATCTGACTATAGATGCTAATATCTACCCTCCCCGCAGGTGATTATCTGACTATAGATGCTAATATCTACCCTTCCTGCAGGTAATTATCTGACTATAGATGCTAATATCTACCCTCCCCGCAGGTAATTATCTGACTATAGATGCTAATATCTACCCTTTCTGCAGGTAATTATCTGACTATAGATGCTAATATCTACCCTTTCTGCAGGTAATTATCTGACTATAGATGCTAATAGCTACCCTCCCCGCAGGTGATTATCTGACTATAGATGCTAATATCTACCCTTCCTGCAGGTAATTATCTGACTATAGATGCTAATATCTACCCTTTCTGCAGGTAATTATCTGAATAAAGATGCTCATATCTACCCTTCCTGCAGGTAATTATCTGACTATAGATGCTAATAGCTACCCTCCCTGCAGGTGATTATCTGACTATAGATGCTAATATCTACCCTTCCTGCAGGTGATTATCTGACTATAGATGCTAATATCTACCCTCCCCGCAGGTGATTATCTGACTATAGATGCTAATAGCTACCCTCCCTGCAGGTGATTATCTGACTATAGATGCTAATATCTACCCTTTCTGCAGGTGATTATCTGACTATAGATGCTAATATCTACCCTCCCCGCAGGTGATTATCTGACTATAGATGCTAATAGCTACCCTCCCTGCAGGTGATTATCTGACTATAGATGCTAATATCTACCCTTTCTGCAGGTGATTATCTGACTATAGATGCTAATATCTACCCTTTCTGCAGGTAATTATCTGACTATAGATGCTAATATCTACCCTCCCCGCAGGTGATTATCTGACTGTAGATGCTAATATCTACCCTTTCTGCAGGTGATTATCTGACTATAGATGCTAATATCTACCCTCCCCGCAGGTGATTATCTGACTATAGATGCTAATAGCTACCCTCCCTGCAGGTGATTATCTGACTATAGATGCTAATATCTACCCTTTCTGCAGGTGATTATCTGACTATAGATGCTAATAGCTACCCTCCCCGCAGGTGATTATCTGACTATAGATGCTAATATCTACCCTTCCTGCAGGTGATTATCTGACTATAGATGCTAATATCTACCCTTTCTGCAGGTAATTATCTGACTATAGATGCTAATAGCTACCCTCCCCGCAGGTGATTATCTGACTATAGATGCTAATATCTACCCTTCCTGCAGGTAATTATCTGACTATAGATGCTAATATCTACCCTTTCTGCAGGTGATTATCTGACTATAGATGCTCATATCTACCCTTCCTGCAGGTAATTATCTGACTATAGATGCTAATATCTACCCTTCCTGCAGGTGATTATCTGACTATAGATGCTAATATCTACCCTTTCTGCAGGTAATTATCTGACTATAGATGCTAATATCTACCCTTCCTGCAGGTGATTATCTGACTATAGATGCTAATATCTACCCTTTCTGCAGGTAATTATCTGACTATAGATGCTAATATCTACCCTTTCTGCAGGTAATTATCTGACTATAGATGCTAATAGCTACCCTCCCCGCAGGTGATTATCTGACTATAGATGCTAATATCTACCCTTCCTGCAGGTAATTATCTGACTATAGATGCTAATATCTACCCTTTCTGCAGGTGATTATCTGACTATAGATGCTCATATCTACCCTTCCTGCAGGTAATTATCTGACTATAGATGCTAATATCTACCCTTCCTGCAGGTGATTATCTGACTATAGATGCTAATATCTACCCTTTCTGCAGGTAATTATCTGACTATAGATGCTAATATCTACCCTTTCTGCAGGTAATTATCTGACTATAGATGCTAATAGCTACCCTCCCCGCAGGTGATTATCTGACTATAGATGCTAATATCTACCCTTCCTGCAGGTAATTATCTGACTATAGATGCTAATAGTTACCCTCCCCGCAGGTGATTATCTGACTATAGATGCTCATATCTACCCTTCCTGCAGGTAATTATCTGACTATAGATGCTAATATCTACCCTTCCTGCAGGTAATTATCTGACTATAGATGCTAATATCTACCCTTTCTGCAGGTTATTATCTGACTATAGATGCTAATATCTACCCTTTCTGCGGGTAATTATCTGACTATAGATGCTCATATCTACCCTTTCTGCAGGTAATTATCTGACTATAGATGCTCATATCTACCCTTCCTGCAGGTAATTATCTGACTATAGATGCTAATATCTACCCTTCCTGCAGGTAATTATCTGACTATAGATGCTAATATCTACCCTTCCTGCAGGTGATTATCTGACTATAGATGCTAATATCTACCCTTTCTGCAGGTAATTATCTGACTATAGATGCTAATATCTACCCTTCCTGCAGGTAATTATCTGACTATAGATGCTAATATCTACCCTTTCTGCAGGTAATTATCTGACTATAGATGCTCATATCTACCCTTCCTGCAGGTAATTATCTGACTATAGATGCTAATATCTACCCTTCCTGCAGGTGATTATCTGACTATAGATGCTAATATCTAGCCTTTCTGCAGGTAATTATCTGACTATAGATGCTAATATCTACCCTTTCTGCAGGTAATTATCTGACTATAGATGCTAATAGCTACCCTCCCCGCAGGTGATTATCTGACTATAGATGCTAATATCTACCCTTCCTGCAGGTAATTATCTGACTATAGATGCTAATATCTACCCTTTCTGCAGGTGATTATCTGACTATAGATGCTCATATCTACCCTTCCTGCAGGTAATTATCTGACTATAGATGCTAATATCTACCCTTCCTGCAGGTGATTATCTGACTATAGATGCTAATATCTACCCTTTCTGCAGGTAATTATCTGACTATAGATGCTAATATCTACCCTTTCTGCAGGTAATTATCTGACTATAGATGCTAATAGCTACCCTCCCCGCAGGTGATTATCTGACTATAGATGCTAATATCTACCCTTCCTGCAGGTAATTATCTGACTATAGATGCTAATAGCTACCCTCCCCGCAGGTGATTATCTGACTATAGATGCTCATATCTACCCTTCCTGCAGGTAATTATCTGACTATAGATGCTAATATCTACCCTTCCTGCAGGTAATTATCTGACTATAGATGCTAATATCTACCCTTCCTGCAGGTAATTATCTGACTATAGATGCTAATATCTACCCTTTCTGCAGGTAATTATCTGACAATAGATGCTAATATCTACCCTTTCTGCAGGTAATTATCTGACTATAGATGCTCATATCTACCCTTTCTGCAGGTAATTATCTGACTATAGATGCTCATATCTACCCTTCCTGCAGGTAATTATCTGACTATAGATGCTAATATCTACCCTTCCTGCAGGTAATTATCTGACTATAGATGCTAATATCTACCCTTCCTGCAGGTGATTATCTGACTATAGATGCTAATATCTACCCTTTCTGCAGGTAATTATCTGACTATAGATGCTAATATCTACCCTTTCTGCAGGTAATTATCTGACTATAGATGCTCATATCTACCCTTCCTGCAGGTAATTATCTGACTATAGATGCTAATATCTACCCTTCCTGCAGGTGATTATCTGACTATAGATGCTAATATCTAGCCTTTCTGCAGGTAATTATCTGACTATAGATGCTAATATCTACCCTTTCTGCAGGTAATTATCTGACTATAGATGCTAATAGCTACCCTCCCCGCAGGTGATTATCTGACTATAGATGCTAATATCTACCCTTCCTGCAGGTAATTATCTGACTATAGATGCTAATATCTACCCTTTCTGCAGGTAATTATCTGACTATAGATGCTCATATCTACCCTTCCTGCAGGTAATTATCTGACTATAGATGCTAATATCTACCCTTCCTGCAGGTGATTATCTGACTATAGATGCTAATATCTACCCTTTCTGCAGGTAATTATCTGACTATAGATGCTAATATCTACCCTTTCTGCAGGTAATTATCTGACTATAGATGCTAATAGCTACCCTCCCCGCAGGTGATTATCTGACTATAGATGCTAATATCTACCCTTCCTGCAGGTAATTATCTGACTATAGATGCTAATAGCTACCCTCCCCGCAGGTGATTATCTGACTATAGATGCTAATATCTACCCTTCCTGCAGGTGATTATCTGACTATAGATGCTAATATCTACCCTTTCTGCAGGTAATTATCTGACTATAGATGCTAATATCTACCCTTTCTGCAGGTGATTATCTGACTATAGATGCTAATATCTACCCTTTCTGCAGGTAATTATCTGACTATAGATGCTAATATCTACCCTCCCCGCAGGTGATTATCTGACTATAGATGCTCATATCTACCCTTCCTGCAGGTAATTATCTGACTATAGATGCTAATATCTACCCTTCCTGCAGGTAATTATCTGACTATAGATGCTAATATCTACCCTTTCTGCAGGTAATTATCTGACTATAGATGCTAATAGCTACCCTCCCCGCAGGTGATTATCTGACTATAGATGCTAATATCTACCCTTTCTGCAGGTGATTATCTGACTGTAGATGCTCATATCTACCCTTCCTGCAGGTAATTATCTGACTATAGATGCTAATATCTACCCTTCCTGCAGGTAATTATCTGACTATAGATGCTAATATCTACCCTTTCTGCAGGTGATTATCTGACTGTAGATGCTCATATCTACCCTTCCTGCAGGTAATTATCTGACTATAGATGCTAATATCTACCCTTCCTGCAGGTAATTATCTGACTATAGATGCTAATATCTACCCTTCCTGCAGGTAATTATCTGACTATAGATGCTAATATCTACCCTTTCTGCAGGTAATTATCTGACTATAGATGCTAATATCTACCCTTCCTGCAGGTAATTATCTGACTATAGATGCTAATAGCTACCCTTCCTGCAGGTGATTATCTGACTATAGATGCTAATATCTACCCTTTCTGCATGTGATTATCTGACTATAGATGCTCATATCTACCCTTCCTGCAGGTAATTATCGGACTATAGATGCTAATATCTACCCTTTCTGCAGGTAATTATCTGACTATAGATGCTAATATCTACCCTCCCTGCAGGTAATTATCTGACTATAGATGCTAATAGCTACCCTCCCCGCAGGTGATTATCTGACTATAGATGCTAATAGCTACCCTCCCCGCAGGTGATTATCTGACTATAGATGCTAATATCTACCCTTTCTGCAGGTAATTATCTGACTATAGATGCTAATATCTACCCTTCCTGCAGGTGATTATCTGACTATAGATGCTAATATCTACCCTTCCTGCAGGTAATTATCTGACTATAGATGCTAATAGCTACCCTCCCTGCAGGTGATTATCTGACTATAGATGCGGTTGAAATAATGACCGCTGACTGAGTGAATATCTGTGATAACCATCGAGCGATCAGCGAGATGGTTATCACAGATATTCACGAGGTCGAGGTTATTATTTCACATACACTACATGGTTATTGTTAAAACTGTTTTCCGTTTTTAATGAAAATATCAATATCAGCCGAATATATGTTTGTTGATAATGAGTTCAAAAGTGACAATGGTGTCTAGCATGGTTAACTTCCACTCCTGAGGAATGGATCAATTTCATTTTAACACTGCGCGTATTCCACGTGCAGTTGGAGATAATACTGGCGAAATTGTCGGTAAAACAATTCTAAGCCGTTTACCAACTGTGCATTTTCATTCTTTTACCGAGCTATTAACCTTAAAATGTCACACTGAACTGAACTATAATTTAATTATTTTGATGCAAATTTTAAACGGACGTCAATGAAATTTAGTTTGGTGGCAAATGATGTAAAATGTAATAATCCGTCACTAGTCAAAAACTGTGTGGCTGCACGGACGTCGTCTATTTCATCTTGTGATGCACGGACTTCTTGTACGCCAAGTTGCTAAGCCACTCCTCAAAATTCACGTGCAGCACACAACCTAAAGCACATGGTTTCAAGAAGGTTGGTACAATGGAGTGCTCTCCGCGGCTGGTGTCAAACAGATATATTTGCCGGTGTTTCGAGGTCTTTCCCGGTAACAATTAAGGTGAGATTGATCGCAAAGTATACTTTATTTGTTGTTTCATGTAATAGACTCGGAAATATGTTTAAAGTATTACAAGGAATCAAAAGAAGCGTGTACGCATTTTCTGCTTTAGAAATGCTTTTTAGTATTGTAATATGTATATAAAATGCAGACACATATGGGTATTAGCTAGTTTTCTGACTTTGAGATCAGTTTGGTATCATTATCTTCAATAAATTTCGTGTGAACGTTGAAACTATCAATCGTCCATTAAACAATAAGATACTAAATTATTCAAAAGTCGATGTTAGAAATGACAGTTGCAAACTTAAGTTACTATTTCGGGGAAAGCGTGATGATATGAAATATGCATGTATCTAAATGGAAATGTGTTTTTGTCAGCACTTGAAATCAGACTGTTAGTAGCGTTAAACCTTTGAATGTTTCAGGAACTTCGCATGGATGATGGCTGGACAGTTAAATGTTTGCTGATACTGAAGTCGGCTTTCTTGTGCATTGTTTCAAAAGGACCATTTCAAATGCTTGTGACCTTCAGACAACTGACTTCCTATGAAGGATTTGGAACATTTATTGAAGAGAACACTAGCATAGATACTGAGGCCCAACGGGATTGTGTGTGGGAGTGTTTGATAAATGTTAATGTTTGCATGTTTCAAAGAAACCAAAAAGAAAGAATTGAAAGCAGTATGAACATGTAATATGAAAATGACTTCAAAAGTTCTCTGTAATAAAGAGTATTTTTTGTGTCTTTTGTTTTCTTTTATTATCGTTCTTGCGGCCTTTGATATTCTTTAGAATGGCATATTGAAATAAAGACATAATATATCTGAATGCACAGGGGAAAATCACAACAAATTCTAAAGATTGTCAAAAGTCGCAATTAGAGGCGAAGGGTCATTTAGACCCGTAAGCCGAGGGCAAGTTTTTTTCGAGGTGCGATACGGTGAAGATGGCGAGGCGTAGCCGAGACATGTTCACCGTATCGAACCGAGAGGTCAGTTATCAAGAGGTAGGTTATCAGATAACCAACCTCGTGATAACCAACCTCCAGGTTGATCTGAGGTCAGTTATCTAAAAATAACTACCTCTGATATTGACCCGATAACCGCACCACGTGGTGTATTAATAGCTACCCTCCCCGCAGGTGATTATCTGACTATAGATGCTAATATCTACCCTTCCTGCAGGTAATTATCTGACTATAGATGCTAATATCTACCCTTCCTGCAGGTAATTATCTGACTATAGATGCTAATAGCTACCCTCCCCGCAGGTAATTATCTGACTATAGATGCTAATATCTACCCTTTCTGCAGGTAATTATCTGACTATAGATGCTAATATCTACCCTCTCTTCAGGTTATTCCCCTGCTACTGGAAGACGTGTCCCAACAGAAGCACCTGATGGACCGGACTCTGGCCAGCATCCTCAAGTCCATCACATACATCGAGTGGCCCGGGGTCGGGTCTGAGGAAGACGTGGACAAGTTCTGGACCCGGCTGGAGCTGTCTCTGCCCAAGAAGAGGGCGGGCTCCTCCTCCCCTTCAAGCTCCTACCCAGTGCTCTCCTTCAGCGAATCCTCCTTCAAATCAAATGACGCTTCAGATAAGAACAACATTCCAAATAGTCCGATAGAAAAACAATTAACGAAGGGAGATTTGAGCACTTTCTTCAAGGACCCAGTCGACGAGGAAAAGTTCCGACAGATGAGAGAGAGAGCGTCAGAGTATTCTAATTGTTGGCGCACGTATTTGTAAGCGATATGTAGCAAATAATAACCCGGTACCGAGGGGTTATGGAGCATCCATAACCCGAGGCAAACGGGATATTATTTGACTTACACTCCCGCGGAAGACTCATGCAATAGTTTAAACTTAATTTGTTTATAAACAATTAATTTAAAACTTTTTTCCTGATATCATTCGCGGGTTTATCATTTCTTGATAAGAAAAAATACTAATACTAATTACTCCCATATTAGGGTTTTAGAAATAAACGCTTGATTTCTTGCAATAAAAACTATTTAATTACGGTGTTTCAACTAAATTGGTTTACATACAAATACTTGAAAAACGGATTAGTGATCTATTTTGCGGGTCTTGATAAGAATACTATTTTAGACTAGGTGCGAGTGTGAACGATTATTTTATATGTTCGCCTGATTTCTTTCAATATATTGACATGTTTAATATTGGGGATCGGCTTGAATCTGATCATTTACCCCTTGAATTAACTTGTACATTTCCGCTCATGAATAATAACATTGATGATGATATCGAGTCAACAAACACAAAGCGGTTTGTTTGGAATGAAAATTCGACGAATACCTTTTTATTGAATATAAAAGAAAAATTCAACTTGATTGGAGGAACAATTCTCGATAAAATCGAAACAGATGTTAACGGAGCAATTAATGATTTCGCTGAAGTTTTGTCGACGTCGGCCGAGTATATGCTCAAACATGTTAATCGCAGACCCCGAACATGTACTTTAAATGCAGATTGTAGAAACGCCAGACGGACTGCACGGAAAACTCTTCGAAGATTCAGAGTCACCCGTAGCAACTACGACAGACGGAAATATTGCGATAGTAGAAATAAGTATAAAGCTTGTTGTCGAAAATTTAAGTTTGACTTGAAAATGCGCAACCAAGAACAATTAGAACGATCCGTATACAGTCCCTCTGCGTTTTGGAAAAATGTTCGTCACCTCCAAAAACGAAACACGACTGGAAACAACATAACAAAATGTCAGTGGTTAAATCATTTTAAAGATGTGTATTCAAACGATAAAACAATAGATTTGTCATTTGATGATGACATTTCCACCGTAGATGTCAGCAATTGTTGCTATACTGAAGTAGATGAACTTGTATTGGACAGTCCTATTTCTGAACATGAGATATCAAATGCTATCAATCATCTTAAAAACGGAAAGGCTGCCGGGCCTGATGATATAATTATAGAAATGATAAAGTGTTCTAAATCGGAAATTATGCCTTTCCTTATGAAATGTTTTAATAACTTGTTCGAAAACGGAATCTTCCCTTGTAGTTGGTCAAATTCTATAATTATACCACTTCATAAAAAGGGCGACAGAAATAACCCAGACAACTATCGGGGTATATCGTTAATGACTATCATAGGAAAAGTATTTACTTTGATATTAAACAACAGGTTATCCAACTGGGCAAATATGCGTGATAAGATTCCAGAAGCACAGGCCGGATTTAGAAAGGGATATTCCACTGCAGACCATATATTTACTTTGTATGCAATGGTCCAAAAAGCACTGTCAAAACGTAAACATAAATTGTACATAGCATTTGTGGATTTTAAAAAAGCTTTTGACTCTGTTGATCGTTCCAAATTATGGCAATGCTTACGTAAAGCAGGTTTACAAGGGAAAATGTTTAACATTCTAAAGTCAATGTATGGTAACATTCGAGCGTATGTGCGTTGCACAGGTGGTGTAACAGATTTGTTCGATTGTCCGCTGGGTTTAAGGCAAGGTTGCTGTTTAAGTCCAATTTTGTTTTCTTTTTTCATAAACGAATTATATCATGATATTATTTCGGGTGGAAAACATGGAATCCAAATGTACCCAGATTTCGTAGAAATTTTAATCCTTCTTTTCGCTGACGATGTTATTTTAGTTTCAGATACTGTAGTCGGTTTACAAAATCATTTAAATATCTTGGAGAGATACACTAAGGAATGGAAGTTGCAAGTTAATTTAAGTAAAACAGAGATTGTAATATTTAGTAGGGGAGGTCCAGTGGCTGCAAAAGAAAAGTGGTATTATGATGGTAATTTGATTAATGTATCAAAACAGTATTCATACTTAGGATTCTTGTTCTCAAATAGAATGAATTTAAATACATGTACAAAAAACTTAGCCTTACCTGGGAAAAAAGCTTTAGTACAAGTTATATCAGTTTTATGTAAAGTTGGAACCATGTCACCCAAAACATTTTTTAAGATTTTTAATACTCAGATTCAACCCATTCTTTTGTATGGATCTGAGATATGGGGTTTCCAGCGCTTCGATTGCATTGAGAGAGTTCATCTTTTAGCCTGTAAAAAGTACCTTAATGTAAGCCCCAAGACACCCAACTGCATGGTTTATGGGGAATGTGGCAGATTTCCGTTGTATATCAATTCGCAAATAAGATGTTTAAGATTTTGGTTTAAGATTATAAATATGCATGAGCAACGTTTGCTAAATTAGCGTATAATATGCTTTTAAATCTTGATAATCTTGGTAAACATACTTGGATTACTGATATTAGAAACTTATTATTCTCTCATGGTTTCGGTTATATATGGTTGTGTGAAACCATTGGAGATATTAACAGTTTCATTAATGAGTTTCGTCTCAGATCATTAGACATGTTTAATCAAGAATGGAATTCAACCCTAGATTCAAGCTCACGTTATGAATATTACAGGACCTTTAAATCGTTACTTCAACCAGAAAAATATCTATCAGTAATTACAAACTATAATGTTAGAAGACTGTTTGTTAAATATCGTTTGGGTTTGTTAACGTTAATGGTAAACGAGGGAAGAAAAACCTCTATCGAGAAAGAAAGTCGATATTGTTCTTTGTGTGCCCTTGATATAGAGAATGAAATTCATTTCACACTTTCTTGCCCTTGTTATTCCGAATTGAGAAAGAAATATATTCCGCAATATTATCTAGAAAAACAACCAAGGGATGGCTATATTAGTTTGTTACAAACTAAGAATGACAATATTATTATTCAACTGTCTCTGTATATAAAACATGCATTATCAAAACGAGAACTTCTACTAAAAGAAATTGTATATTCTTAAATGTGTATGTAATTATCAAGAATGTCGCTGTACTATATATTTAATATACCCTGTACTGGCTGTAGTAACTCCTTTGTATATGGGCCGGAGGCCTTCCATACAATAAACATCTTTTGACTTTGACTTTGACTACTTACAATACCCCCTACTAAGTGTTTTAGAACTAAAAACTTGCTTCCTTACATTAAAAACTATTTTATTGCAATATTAATATATATTTATAGGGGGAAATAAAAAAAACAAACATGACACACACAAAATGACATCAACTGGCATGAATCCACGGTAGCTCAACAGGTACGAGCGCTGCTTGACAACATAGAGGTCCCTGGTTCGAATCCCACTTTCGTTGTTCATAAATCTTCACTTTCTTGTTTGATTAAAAATCCAAATTTTACAAGTCCAATTGTTTGCAATTGTTTACAATCTTATAACCGACCAAGGTGGTTATGAGATAACCAACCAACGCGGATGGAGCTCACGGCGTATAACATTCAACTAAACTAAAGGCAATAACTTCCCAAGGGGTGTAAGGGGTAAACACGTACCTATAAGAAGGTAGTCATGAGTTAAAACCAATTGAAAAAAGAAGGGATATAACCGCCCAAGGGGTGTAAGAACAATAACAACATCCATCGTGTGAAGGTTGTTTCACTTGTCTGGGTCGTTTTCAATAACCTTTTAGGGTAAGTCGAAGGGCATGTTGTCGACGTCCTTCAGACTTTCCCGAGAAGGGTGAAATCAACGCCGCACGATTTTTGCTCAATGTTTCTGAAACTTGTAATATTCCTTGGGTATACAACAATATTTGCAAATCGAACCGAAGTGAAGCAAGGTTTTTATTTGGTTTTATTTACTTGATATTGGAATACGTTAAAATTACCTTAGGTTATATGTTCTTCTACAAAGGTTCAGATAAAGATGAGGATAATAAAACCGTTATCAAACACCTTTCAATTCTTCTCGGAGAGGCATATAGAAGCTGGTTGATGAAGAAGAACAAGTTCTTATGGATAGTCAACTTCTTTATTGCATGAAACACCGTTATCAAGCAAGATCTGCACGAAAACGTCGCATTTCATGCAATAAAGAAGTTTACTATCCATAAGAACTTATTCGTCGCCTATCAAAAACATTATTTCGGATGATAAAAAGAATTTCACCCCCTATTCTGATATCATTGTTCCATACTGCCTGCGCTCGGAAGTCCTCTTCTGTTTTAATCAACGCTTTTGCTTTTGGCAAGTACTTTGACCAATCGTTAAGTACATCTTTCCAAAAAGAGTTGTTTGGAGTTGGTATTATAGTGTTCTTAATGTAAGACGAATCAGAAAGCCAGAGCATATCATTTTTATCCTATTCATAAACAAATAACCCCATTTATAATTTTTACTATTGAGTCTGTTGATCCATTTTAGCTTCTGCGATGCTATTATTTCTCTAATATTTGGTGCTTTTATACCTCCGTGTTTAGGCATTAGCATCATGACATCTCGTTTGATTTTGTCTGGTTTGTTCTGCCATATAAATTGGAAACACTTTTTCTGAAATCCATCGATAATTTATTTTGAAGGATTCGGCAATGCAGAGAATAAATGATTCAATTGAGAGATAAACAGAGATTTTACAAAAGTATTTCTTCCATAAGGTGTTAACAATCGCGTTGACCATATGTTCATCTGCTTATATATTGAGTTAAATTTTTCTTTATAGTTTTTCTCCACAACATTTTCTAAATCTACATCAAATTTTATTCCAAGTAAAGTGAATTCCGTCTGTGACCAATCCAAGTTCCATTCATTGCACAATTTGTATCTACATCTCTTTTTTGAACCTATCCATACCAGTTTCGTTTTCTCTGCGTTTATTTTAAGACCGGAAAAACGTTCAAAATTGTTTAGAGTACCCAAAACTGCGTAAAGGCATTTTTCACTTCCGTCAAGTGTTAAGGTTGTATCATCAGCGAATTGTGATATCAGGTACTCGATGGATCCGATTGATATTCCTTTGATTTTTTTGTCATTTCGCAAAATAATACTCAGAATTTCTACAGCGAGTAGGAAAAGATAAGGAGCGATGGGATCTCCTTTGCGGCAACCTCTTTCTACTTTAAATGGTGACGAGATATGTCCGTTTACCAGAATTCTTGTTTCGATATCCGTATAAAACGTATTTATCCAATGACAGATACTAGGACCAAAGCCAAAGAAATTCATAACGTTAAGTAGGTAATTTCTGTCTATTGAATCAAACGCCTTTTCGAAATCAATAAGCATTAGCACACCTGGTATTTGAAAAGTTTCTGAGTATTCCATTATATCATAAAAAGTTCTAGTACTTCACCAATATACCTTCCTTTTTGATCTTCATTAATTATTTTAGGCAGAACACTCTTAATTCTATTTGCTATAACTTATGAACCTAATTTATAACTAGTATTCAATAAAGAGATTGGTCGCCAATTTTTCAAGAATTTTTTAGGTTTGTTACCCTTAGGTATACATGTAATAATTCCTTGTTTTGGGGAAATTGATAGGGTGCCATTTTTATAGCCGCTGTTTAATGAAATGCACAGAAATGTACCTAGATCTTTCCAAAAGAATTAAAGAAATTCTGTAGTAAATTAAACCATCTGGTCCAGGGCTTTTATCATTTTTCATATGTTTTAATGCCTGTGTTAATTCATTGATAGTTAGCTCCCCTTCAAGCTCAGATGCTTCTTCAAAAGGTAATTTTGCAACATCGATGTCTGTAAAATACTCTTGAAGGTCAATTGGTGTTACGTCCTGTTTTGAATATAACTTTTTATAGAAATATTTAGTTTCATTCATTATATCTCCAATATCGGTTAAGACAGTACCATCATTGTTTTCCTATTTCTATTATTGCTTTGTTCAGAAAGTGTCTGGCCTCAAGATTGAACAAGTATTTAGTAGGTTTCTCTCCTTCATCCATCCATTTTGCTTTTGATCGAATCAGCATTCCTTGTACCTTATGGTCATAAATTTCATCAAGATCAATTCGAATTTTATTTATTTCATCTAAAAAATCTTTCTTTTCAGAAGGTTCATCGGTTTTATCTAATGCCTTTTCCAGTCCGATTAATTTAGTTTGTAAGTTCTTTTCCTTTGCCATAATTTTCTTTTTCTTTGTTGATGAGTAGTAAATTGTTTTACCTCTTATCATTAAGAGTAAGGTTTCCCATAGTAACTGATCGTCAATAGAGTACTTGTTAGAATCTATCCTATACTGATTTAGGGTGGATATGATTGTATCTTTTACTAGATCTACATATTCTTTGTCTCGTAACAATGAGTTATTAAATTTCCAGAATCCTTTACCACGAGAAATTTCGGCTGAGGTTAGTGCCAGTTCTATTATCGAGTGATCAGATTCAATACTTGGTTTGATATCACATTTTTTTACTGATGGTATCATATCGTGTGA
Organism: Steromphala cineraria; assembly: GCA_916613615.1. NCBI lineage: Eukaryota > Metazoa > Mollusca > Gastropoda > Trochida > Trochidae > Steromphala > Steromphala cineraria. Next base: position 86,602,357 of record OU744722.1, read on the forward strand.
TATCAAAAAAAATCCAGTCTCGCTTGCTTTAACAGTGTAGGTTGCCGCCAAGTGTATCGTTTAGTGTTATAATTTTGTTCGCGCCACGGATCTTTAAGATCGAAACAGTCCATCAATTCGAGTTAAAGTGTACCTCTTGTAAACAATATATATTCGCCTTTTTCTTACACAATAAGTGAAATACCTTTTTGCGCTTAGTAATACTTTGCAAACCCCTACAGTTTTGGCTAATTATTTTGAGATTATCTGTCATCTTTCATTTCCGAAATTTTGAACTACAATGATTTTTGCATAGAATAAACTAAACATTGCTTAAGTGCAGTCAAAACAAAGTGGCATTCATAAATGAAAATAAAAATGATTTCAAATGTCAAAACCTGATGTTTAGAAATAAACAACTTCCACGCATGGTACAAATGGAAAGCAGAAACGTTGCTGTTGTCATATAGAATTAAGAAAGACGATTTGTACAAGTAGAAACACCATACCTGAACTGATGCTTCAAACAAAACAGAATCTTAATTATATTCAAGTCATGTTGAAATAATTATATCTGTAAGTGCGGCTCAAATGTTTATTAATGTTGTTTTATCCCTGTTGTAATGAAAATACACTTGAAATTGACGTTAAATGACCATGCACCATGTATTAACACATTTAGTTAAGTGTGGAACGTGCAGTTTTTCGTTTTCCAGTGTGAAAATGATATTTTGATACAATGACCCTATGAGATTAATTACACAATCAAAATAATATGTTTAGCACTAACATACAATTATAAGTGAAAAGTTTGAAATATAAAATTATGAAAAAACGTGCTACTGCCCCTTTAAATCTTAAAGCTTTATTTCTCTTAGATCACTCTAAAGGTAGTTCTCTATTGACGTAAGAATATAAGGTCGTCATATTTGTACACGATGTTGTTGCAAGGCTGAGTCTTATTCGTTCTATGAAGAGATCCGTTGAAGTGAAAACTGAAAGCAAAAGCCATCAAAATGGATTGTTTTGCTTTAAACTTCACATTTCTTTCCCTGGAAATAAAACACAGTTAACCGCTGACACAAGAACGTTTATTTGTCTTCTGTTGTCTTAAAATCAGTCACTTTATTCAATAAAGTTCCTCGGCCTTATGTCCGCTTAAGTGGGGACGTATTTTCAACATGACCAAATTAGCTGATAACACAATAGTACAATTCGATTCAGGGGGCGTTCTCAAAAAAGTTAATTTTTGATGATCCGAGGGCCTGTGGTTTGCGTAGCAATCAGGCATACATATACCTTATTATCACTCAATTTGCGTAAACTTGTAATTGTATCATCCCAACTTGGGGAGCATGTCCCATCTTAAGATGTTTACCTTCTATCTATACGAATGATTCTGGAAGCACTAAACTCAGTTAAAGTTCGCCGACAATTCATTATAATCAAGGGGACGTATCACACGATAGGAGAGAAGTAGACAGGATCAGAGATTGATGTAAAAGAACTTTTTTCGGTGTATCTTAATCTGGATGCAGGTTTGATACAGGAAAAGGCTGTTCACATCGTCTTGGAACAATGCTGAACGAAAACTCTCGTTGAAAGCAAATATTGAAATGTTGTACACAAAAGCATAGCAAAGTCGTCTTTGCAAGCTCCGTCCACCAGATAATCATCCTTTGTTATAAACCTTTTTATTCAAATTGCCACCAACTTCACTTTATAAACAAATAGAAATTTGTTCTTTTACCTGTGCATTTTGTCCCAGTCTGTTATTCCTAGGGTGAACTCTACATAAAGAAAGCCAGTCTGTTATTCCTAGGGTGAACTCTACATAGAGAAAGCCAGTCTGATATTCCTAAGGCGAACTCTACATAAAGAAAGCCAGTCTGATATGCCTAAGGTGAACTCTACATAGAGAAAGCCAGTCTGATATTCCTAAGGTGAACTCTACATAGAGAAAGCAAGTCTGATATGCCTAAGGTGAACTCTACATAAAGAAAGCCAGTCTGATATTCCTAAGGCGAACTCTACATAGAGAAAGCCAGTCTGATATTCCTAAGGCGAACTCTACATAAAGAAAGCCAGTCTGATATGTCTAAGGTGAACTCTACATAGAGAACGCCAGTCTGATATGCCTAAGGTGAACTCTACATAGAGAAAGCCAGTCTGATATTCCTAAAGTGAACTCTACATAAAGAAAGCCAGTCTGATATTCCTAGGGTGAATTCTATATAAAGAAAGCCAGTCTGATATTCCTAGAGTGAACTCTACATAAAGAAAGCCAGTCTGATATTCCTAAGGTGAACTCTACATAAAGAAAGCCAGTATGATATTCCTAAGGTGAACTCTACATAAAGGAAGCCAGTCTGATATTCCTAAGGTGAACTCTTCATAAAGAAAGCCAGTCTGATATTCCTAAGGTGAACTCTACATAAAGGAAGCCAGTCTGATATTCCTAAGGTGAACTCTTCATAAAGAAAGCCAGTCTGATATTCCTAAGGTGAACTCTACATAAAGAAAGCCAGTCTGATATTCCTAAGGTGAACTCTACATAAAGAAAGCCAGTCTGATATTCCTAAGGTGAACTCTACATAAAGAAAGCCAGTCTGATATTCCTAAGGTGAACTCTACATAAAGGAAGCCAGTCTGATATTCCTAAGGTGAACTCTTCATAAAGAAAGCCAGTCTGATATTCCTAAGGCGAACTCTACATAAAGAAAGCCAGTCTGATATTCCGAAGGTGAACTCTACATAAAGAAAGCCAGTCTGATATTTCTAAGGTGAACTCTACATAAAGAAAGCCAGTCTGATATTCCTAAGGTGAACTCTACATAAAGAAAGCCAGTCTGATATTCCTAAGGCGAACTCTACATAAAGAAAGCCAGTCTGATATTCCTAAGGTGAACTCTACATAAAGAAAGCCCGTCTGATATTCCTAAGGCGAACTCTACATAAAGAAAGCCAGTCTGATATTCCTAAGGTGAACTCTACATAAAGAAAGCCAGTCTGTTATTCCTAAGGCGAACTCTACATAAAGAAAGCCAGTCTGTTATTCCTAGGGTGAACTCTACGTAGAGAAAGCCCGTCTGTTATTCCTAAGGCGAACTCTACATAAAGAAAGCCAGTCTGATATTCCTAAGGTGAACTCTACATAAAGAAAACCAGTCTGATATTCCTAAGGCGAACTCTACATAAAGAAAGCCAGTCTGATATTCCTAAGGTGAACTCTACATAAAGAAAGACGGTCTGATATTCCTAAGGTGAACTCTTCATAAAGAAAGCCAGTCTGATATTCCTAACGTGAACTCTACATAAAGAAAGCCAGTCTGATATTCCTAAGGTGAACTCTACATAAAGAAAGCCAGTCTGATAATCCTAAGGTGAACTCTACATAAAGAAAGCCAGTCTGATATTCCTAAGGTGAACTCTACATAAAGAAAGCCAGTATGATATTCCTAAGGTGAACTCTACATAAAGAAAGCCAGTCTGATATTCCTAAGGTGAACTCTACATAAAGGAAGCCAGTCTGATATTCCTAAGGTGAACTCTTCATAAAGAAAGCCAGTCTGATATTCCTAAGGTGAACTCTACATAAAGAAAGCCAGTCTGATATTCCTAAGGTGAACTCTACATAAAGAAAGCCAGTCTGATAATCCTAAGGTGAACTCTACATAAAGAAAGCCAGTCTGATATTCCTAAGGTGAACTCTACATAAAGAAAGCCAGTATGATATTCCTAAGGCGAACTCTACATAAAGAAAGCCAGTCTGATATTCCTAAGGCGAACTCTACATAAAGAAAGCCAGTCTGATATTCCTAAGGCGAACTCTACATAAAGAAAGCCAGTCTGATATTCCTAAGGCGAACTCTACATAAAGAAAGCCAGTCTGATATTCCTAAGGTGAACTCTACATAAAGAAAGCCAGTCTGTTATTCCTAGGGTGAACTCTACATAGAGAAAGCCCGTCTGTTATTCCTAAGGCGAACTCTACATAAAGAAAGCCAGTCTGATATTCCTAAGGTGAACTCTACATAAAGAAAGCCAGTCTGATATTCCTAAGGCGAACTCTACATAAAGAAAGCCAGTCTGATATTCCTAAGGTGAACTCTACATAAAGAAAGCCAGTCTGATATTCCTAAGGTGAACTCTACATAAAGGAAGCCAGTCTGATATTCCTAAGGTGAACTCTACATAAAGAAAGCCAGTCTGTTATTCCTAGGGTGAACTCTACATAGAGAAAGCCCGTCTGTTATTCCTAAGGTGAACTCTACATAAAGAAAGCCCGTCTAAAATTCCTAAGGTGAACTCTACATAAAGAAAGCCAGTCTGATATTCCTAAGGTGAACTCTACATTAAGAAAGCCAGTTTGTAAAATCGAAGTACCCTGTTGGATACCGGGTAGTAAGCTAAAAATAGACATGACGCTTCCTTCTCTCCTACAACTCGTTGTTCAAACATGGCGGCCGCTGCTGAAGGTTCCGATAGTGGTGAGTTATGGCTGTGGCCTTAGTCTAGTGTGGTACATGGTAAAGTTCTTTTCACATCATTAATAATTTTTCAATTCATTCAAGGGCATGGATATCATAGTTTCTGTAATAACTTTCATGATCGTATGGCAGCTGTTTAAAAATTTGCAAATCATAATACATTTGTCAATCATTTAAATGAACTCATTTTGAATTGATCTTTAGTTCTAATATACGTTTAAAATGATTATATCCTTAGTCTGTAAAACAACAGTCACTTTTCGTATTCAAGTTGACTGTTGGTTGATCTTAGTGATCTTCTGTTTATTATAAAACGCTTTACTTTAGATATCGTAAGCGCTGTAAAAACTCATCGAATTTTAAATTTATAAAGATTATTGTGTTTTCCCATCGCGGCAATCATGCTTCTGTTTTTAAAGTTCAGAAAAAAAACTTGACAGACCGACAGTCGCCAAAATTACAAATATATTAATTTAGTTTGAACGATTTTGGTCACGGGACAAAGGCAGAGATTTTACTCAGAATACTTGATTTGGACATCAAACAAACATATAAACAAATAATATTTGAATATATATTGATTTGATAAAAAAACGTGGAAGCGATTTGATATGTTCTATTCTTGGAAGAAAGGTCATGTGCGCTATTGACTGTGTGCCACTAAAAGGAAGCTAGGGTGTTCACTATGCACCGTGAAGGCATACACAAATACAACAGCACTACACACAAAAGATCCACTGTACAGTTATTCACACAAACGAACATTATACCTCGGAAAGGCATAACTTCAATCCTTGGCTACGTATGCCTTTAACAAGAGTATTGGGATATTAAGTTAAACATTCTCGGCTAGTTCTGATATTTGTTACTTTAGTCAACTGGTATTGATGCGAATATATAATATAACCATATTTATAGGGGGAAATAATAAAAGCAGACATGACACAACAAAATGTACATTAATTGGGATGGATCTTCGGATGCTCAACTGGTAATTATAAATTATATATAAAAATAATATATATCAACTTTCTTGGTTGAAAAAGAATCAAAATTTACAAGTCCAATTGTTTGCGTTTTTATATCATTTCATAACCGACCAAGGTGGTTATGAGGTAACCAACCTAGAGAGATGTTGTCATGGCAACACAAACAAGGCAATAACTTACCAAGGGGTGTAAAAAATAAACACCTGCGAGACGGTAGTTACAAGTTAAACCCTATTGAAAAAGAAGCGAAATGCCATCCAAGGGATGTAAACGACAACAACCTTTAGTCGTTCTGAAAATGGATTCGGCCATGCAACTATATCGAAATGCTTTCACTTTTTACTCGCCTACACTCTGTACTATGAAAGATCTGGAAAACCTGATACCCCCAATGACCGTGACAGTCGATAAGCAGATTCTCATAATAAATCCCCTGTAGCACAACAGAGTGACGTCATCACTATGGATATATATCAATATTGATATCAAATAGTTTTGAATGTAAGGGATCAGGTTTTCAGTTTTTTTTAAATCTCAAGCAGGAGTGAACTGTAAGTAGCCTATGTGTTTAGGTTGGTCAGGACTAATTAAACCTGCAAATTGTATCATTTAAACGTTGCTTAATTAATTTTCTATAAATAATTTAGTCGAAATCATTGCCGGAGTGTTCCACGGGAGTGTAAATATAATTACAGGATTGCCTTTATGGCAACCCCTCCTTACCGGGATATATTTACTACATATTCGAAGAGTTAGCAACGAGAACGTTGGAAATACATTTAAAATCTTAATAACAGTTACTTATATTGTGAAGTCATTTTGGATTTTAGATTGAGAATGCTTTGGATTGTTTGATTCGTGAGAATAATCAAGTCGCTGCTTCATAGTCATTTCGTTCATTGACCCCCATTACTTAAAGTCTTGAATATTAAAACGTACCTGAAATTACATGCTAAAGGTTACAATTCAACACTGAATGACTTGCTTTATGTCTCCCCAAATGTATTTTCATATGTGTTTTTGTGAATCACCACAATATAATTTTTTTGAAAAAAATATTAATAAACATGTAATCCTTGGTATGAGAATGTCGTTTCTACTGCCTTAAAGATGGCTTGAAATGTATTTTATTAAAACATTTCAGGGTCAGTGTCCGAGTACATGAAGAAGTTGCTTGAAAAGGCGGAGGACTACTGCAATGGATCATTCGACACCGTCACGCACCTCTATCGGAACAAACCAGAGTCTTACTTCGACAATATCAGGACGGGGGACAATGTCATGATGAAGGCTCTGAAGGACGGGGGAGGTGACCCTAAGTCCCCTATCAACAATTGTTTATCGGGGGTCTTCTTTAGTGTCACCCTTCGACATGGAAGTCCCCCGACCAGGTCCCCATTTGGTGACACCAGAGTCCATGTACCTATAGAGGCCATATTTGACGACTCCACCAACCTGTACTTCACCGACTTCCACTGCTTCAAGAAGCATGTCCACTACATCACGGTAGTTCTGACAAAGGAAGGATCTGATGCCGACGACTTCTGCCGAGAACGGCTGCCAAGACTGGATCCTGCGAACAACAAGTTCCTTACAAAAAGTGATGGGCACCACCCTGAGTACAGAACAGCCTCTCATGGCAGGCTACACCTGGAGGTCGTCTACACGGAAGATGTCGACATCAGCGACTTGGAACAACGTTATGGAACCGAGGTCTTCTTCTCGAAGACCGACATCATTGGCAAGGGAACAAGTGTCGCTGGTGGCATTCCTAAGAATTGTAGTTGCAAGAAATGTAACATCAGCGTCAGTCGTCCTACTAGGCACTACGACGATGACGACGTTACAGGCTATGACGTGTTTCTCCATGAACAAGAAATGAATAACGACGCTTACAATCAATATTTCGGGCATGATTATGATTATTTCGCTGATTTCTTGTAGGTCGTAGTTGTCGGCGATTGCGTTATTTTTTCCGTCTTCTCGTATGTCCGTCAGTCCCTGATTTTTGTCAGGAGCATTTCTCCTAAATTATACAGCTAGCTTCACAATCTTCAAAAACTTTTCAGCAATGGTACCCAGATTTTATATGTTTCCAATGAAACAAGACTTAAACAGTGGCTCATTAACAAGTCCCTTTGTCAGGAACATATATCCCAAAACATACATCCTAGCTTCACCAAACCTTTGTACAAATCCCAAACATGATCCCTAGATATGTCGTTCAGGGTAAAACCTACGAGGGGCGTTCAATAAGTGTTGCAAGCGGGGCATTGGTGTTTACATAAACAGTGTCAGCTTATAGCAGGTGTTACTATAGTCAAAACATAACATTGACACATGTCAAAACAATTTCTAGACATAACAATTAGTTAGATATAATAGCTGCGCTGACCTAGGGGTCTCCATAATCATGGATTCTCTCAAACATGAACAACGCGCTGTGATCAAGTTCCTTACTAAAGAGGGATGCAAAGCTACAGAAATACATGATCGTATGTGTAATGTGATGGGTAAGGATGCTCCTAACTTTTCAACAGTTTGTCGCTGGTCTCTTCAGTTCAAGCGGGGCAGGGAGTCCTTAGACGATGACCCACGGTCAGGCAGGCCATCTGAAGTCACCCGACCGGAAGTTATTGCCGCTATCGAAAGACGAATTTTAGCTGACCGCCGTGTTAAAGTTTCTGAACTGTCTTTGGAATTCCAGATATCAGTTGGAAGTGTTGAAAAAATAATTCATGACCATCTTGGTATGTCCAAGGTATCTGCAAGATGGGTACCCAGAAACCTCACAGCACAAGATCGCCAGAAAAGAACCGAAAGTTGCATGGAGCTCCTCGATCGGTTTAATGCGGATGAAGCCAGGTTTTTGTCTCGTCTGGTGACAGGTGACGAAACCTGGATCCACCACTGGGACCCGGAAACTAAACTGGAATCCAAGCAATGGAAGCACCCGAGTTCACCGCCTCCCCTGAAGTTTCGCACTCAACCATCAGCTGGCAAGGTTATGGCGACAATCTTTTGGGATGCAAAAGGCATATTATTTATTGATTACTTGCCAACCAAAACTACAATGAATGGTCAATATTATGCCAACCTAATGCAAGAATTGCGAAAGACAATTCGACAGAAACGCCGTGGAATGTTGACACGTGGTGTTCTGATTTTGCATGACAACGCTCCGGTCCACAAGTCAAGAGTTGCACAGGCCGCTATACGTGATTGTGGATTCGAACAGCTTAACCACCCACCCTACAGCCCAGACCTAGCCCCCAGTGACTACTTCCTGTTCAGAAACCTGAAATCCGCCCTACGTGGAAGGCACTTCCGGGATGACGAAGACGTCAAAGCTGCCACAGAGGCGTGGTTAGGGGGGGCAAACGGAAGACTTCTACAAAAGCGGCATCAAAAGTCTTAAAGAGAAATGGAATAAGTGTATTGAGGTGAAGGGTAACTATATTGAAAAATAAAAGTAAAAAATTGACTTCGCGAGTTGGTTTTATATTGAAGTTGCAACACTTATTGAACGCCCCTCGTATGTGTGGATTTCCTTGTTGCGGTTTCCATAGAAATATGACTTACACAGTTCCTCAAAAAAGTCTTTTTCCCCCTCTGTTTATCTCCTAGATATTCATGATGCAAAGATCAATCAATGTGCACTTTAATTAAAAAACCTATTAATGAATTCACTTTTGTGGTTTCACGGAAAAGTTATTAGCACAGTGACTTATCTTTAAAGCTGTTTAGTCCACTTTGATATGACTTCACTCAATGTTTATCTATTTACTGTTGGTTATTCATTGAACAAAGTTGGAAGGGGGGTATTTGAACTTGGCTCGCTTCTACACTATAAAGTACATGTATGTGACATATATATATTGGTCCCATAGATTTTTTATAGTGAAAGTTTTCATTTATATTCTATATTTATAGTTGAGCTTAGATTTTTAGTCAATTGTTCCTATGGTACAGTGTGTCTCGTGTATATTTAAAGAGGCATACTTCACCTCTGAAATCATATATCAATGTTCTTTAGAAATAATATTTTCGTTGTGCATGATTTTGTCTTTGATACAGGAATTATTAAGATTTGTCATTATAATTAAGTGTCGTGTGAAAAAATACTGTGAATTCATGCTCACAAATTCTTCTTGTGCTAATTAATTACAAATATTTACTCTTCTTCCTCTCAGTTATCATAGTTTCGAAACTAAAAAAGCTTCTGTGATGTGATTTTAGAAGTGTCGTTGTGTTCATAATTGTTTATGTTTGAAAATATGACAATGAAAGTATTATATTGTGATCTTTGTTATTTCCTTAGATGATAGCTGTTGTTTTCATTCCCTTGACCAAAATTTTCAATATTGCATCATTTATGTACATTTTCGAAATAGAAATGTTTATTATCTATATAATTACAATGTAGTCAATCTTATATATTTGTTTCTCATATTTGTTTCATGTAAATGAGAATCTCACCAAGTGTAAATAAATTCCCGAATAACAACAACTTGAGACTTTCTTTTGTAACGGCGTCGTTAATTCCATCCAATCGGGCGTCTCCCTTTCTATTCCAAACACTTGTTACGGGTTAGATCAGGATCGATGACGTGACCTACCTGTGTAGGGAGCTCATGTTTCTACAACTGATTATTTTACACATAGGTTAGCCATAAATACACTTTGGGTGGATCCTGTGTTGTTCAAGGTGCTTGGCATGGAGCTCATCAGAATGTTTGAAACTAATTTAAATCAAAACTTTTGAATGTTCAATATACGATCAGACTGATACTTTAAATTCATAACCCATGACTAGCAATGTCTGAATCAGAAATGTCTGTTACAACTGGAAACAATTAAAAGTTTTTATAAAGCCTCATCGTCATACTTGCATGCGGTTCTTGATGAAAATTAGCTATTGAGAAAACAAATACATCACTCAGCAGTGTTTAAAATATAGCCCGTCCGCCAGTCCATAAACTGGCTACCATTTGCCAGGACTGGTTACTTTTTGGTCAGGACTTGACCAATTAATTTTCAGAACAGGCTAGGTTTCTATTTTATGCACTGCACTCGGTAGAAAAATCTTTCGTCTGGGTGACTTGTAGGAGTTACAACGCGTCTCAAATTGTCTCCTGAATTTTGGTCCGATTTTCCCTAGGTTGGTCGCCATACAGTAAAAAACATTGAACTTCACTACACTTTGAATATGGGGCTTTAACGTTTATGCTGATTGAAGATCACGTGACGAAATTAATTCATTAATTCTATTCAACGTTGATGTCGGTTACAAAGTTTATGATTTAACACCTAAAACTATTACAAGTATATAAATGAAATTAGCAATGCCTACACTGACAAACTACAAGACGTTGCCTTTATTTCCTCCGTCACAGATGGTGTCGGCATAATTTGGACATTTGGTCTATTGGTCTATTCGAAAACTAACACCCCTTGGTAGAATTACCATATTAAAATCTCTCATTCTTCCGAAACTGAACCACCTTTTCGCAGCTCTTCCGAACCCACCTGACAAATTGATTAATGACCTTCAAGCCAAATGTTTCCGATTCATATGGGGAAACAAACCTGATAAAGTTAAACGAGATCAACTGATGTGTAGTGTAAAAGATGGTGGTCTCAATGCACCAAATATAAAAGAAATAATTCAAGCTCAAAAAGTTTCGGTCATAAGGCGTTTTTATAATAGCTACTCGAAAGGTTGTACACTATTTTCAGAGAATTTACCACAAATTGGACCTTTTACTATGTTTGAATACAATTGTCCAAACTTGAGAAACATTATCATCCCACTTGTTCGTAACAAGTTCTACTGTGATCTTCTTATAATTAATGCTTGGTGGGACCTACTATCAAGGAAAGGGGAAGCAGATTTACCAAATAATATACCATCGCAACTAATCTGGTTTAACCAAAATATTTTAATCGACAGAAAAACTATTTTTTACCGGAATTGGCAAGCGAAGGGTGTTGTTTTCATAAATGATCTTTTGGACGACTCGGGCAAATTCATGTCTTACGATTCTTTTGAACAAAAATACAAAGTAAACGCTAACTATCTAAAATATTCTGGACTGATAAACTCAATTAAAACTTTCTTAAAGCAAAAAGGGTTTAAATTAGAAACATTCACGAAAACTGAAAACCCTTTACAACCATTCATGTTACATTTTCTCACTAGAAACAAAACTGGATGCCAAACTTTCTACAAATCTCTTCTTAAGACAAAACTAATCGAAAACCAACACTGTGTAAAATGGAATACAACACTTGGAAATGAAATTGATCGCAGCTCCTGGCAACGTTACAATCATATTCCATTTCGCTGTTCAAAGGATACAAATTTGCAATGGTTTCAATACAAGCTCCTTCACCATTTCCTACCTACAAACTCTAGACTTTATAAGATGGACTACACTGAAACTAATCTATGCAGCTATTGTTCTGGCTCTTTAGAGACAAGCACACATCTATTTTATGACTGTAGCAAGGTTACTCCTATTTGGAAAAAACTTGAAAACTGGCTAAATGAAAAATTGGAAGTAAATCTAAGCTTTTCTAAAGAAAAAATTCTATTCGGTTTTGGTCATAAAAATAACGATCCGATCAACGTGATACTTATCCTATTAAAAAATTTAATTTTTTACCATAAATCGTCATCAAGAATGCCAACCTTTCAATTTTTGCAAGAGGAGCTAAATAAATATTATAATTTAACAAGATATTCTGCTATAATAAGCTCAAAAATCGACAGCTTCTACAAATTCTGGTCGACTTGCAATGTTTTGTTTAAAGATTGATTCATGTTTCATGATTATGACCAAATATGTTTTTTTGTGTTGTTGTTGTTGTTGACTGTATATATAGACATGCTACATATATGTACCGGAGACACAACTTGTAAAATGGGGAAAAATAAAAAATGAAAAAAAAAAAAAATAATTTGGACATAAAAACAGGTGTCTCATCAGTCCATTTAAGTATTTCAGTATGGAGTGTTTACATTAGACCACCACCAGCGCTGTCAGTTAGTCACCTTTCATGGATGGTAGACACCGTCAGTCGGCGTGTTGGAATGCAAACATTTACAAGAGGAATCATTCTCTCCCAACAGAGGTAGATAAAAAACCGTAGACAAAGGTTTTCTTACGAGTTTAACTTTTAAACCGTTTAAAAGCCAGTGAACAGACACATTATTCTTAAAAAATCCAATCTTAACAACGATGGTCTCAGTAAGTGGCAGAGAGAGGGGAGGAGAAAAGAAGTGAGAAATGGACAAGGACAATAGTAAACAAAGCAATAGGGGAAATATTTAGTGATAACCAAGACCAAGTACATTACGCATTATTATATACAAACACTGATGAAACACTAAAATAAACTGTATTATTCATCGTGCAAGCAACCAATATTTGTTTTTTGTACATACAGCTAGTGAAGACGCATAACACTGGGTTTATTTGTACTTCAGACAACGTAGATTTCAACAACATTCAATGTTACATTGTCTCTCATAGATTCAATAACCAAAAAAGACAACGAGTGACAAGCATTCCTTATTTGCTATTTCAGATATTATTATCAAGACATTGCACTAGTCAAGAAAAGAGCAATTTGTTTGCTCAAGTATGTCGGCTTAATGTTTTGATCTGAAATATTTTATTTCACTTCACAGCCATATATATATCAATTTATTACCCACGTGGTACTTCGTAAAGGGGTTTCATAACAATTTGTTATGACACATATGGGTCATAACACCTCAAAGTGATTTGATTGGCTTGCGGTGAACTTTGACACTGTCCGGACTACTTTATTCATTCATAAAACGAACGTGTTTTCATTCACAAATTCGAATGGCACCGGCTGAGTGAGTCGGAGTCATTCTTCAAACTTTCAGTTTATCTTTTAAATCTTCCTTACCGAATTGTTAAGGAATAAATCGAAGGACAAAAGAATTTCAATAAAACATTTTACTGATATCTCAAGGCTCATATAAGCACAAAAGGGTTTAAACTGAGCACAATTTGATCACCGAATTTCATTAATTTGATCCATGTCGCTCCAAATGACACAGACAGACATTGCTTGTTATCTATAGAATATAAAGACAACTGAATATTCTTTAGACAACACTTCTTCAAAACAAAACGCGGTTGAACAATGATAAGCATCTTAAACTTACTTTGAAGGCGGTTGTTTACACAATTTGACGAAAAGATACAGGCAAATGGCGGCCGTCATGACATGCCGTTGATCTAAGAAAGATAACTCTGACTGTTCTCGCGCAGTGAGATTTTATTTTAACGTACGCTTCTTTCATGACTAAAGTGCTTATTACTTACATTTCACCAGACACTATGAATAAACGTAGGGTAGAATTAAGAAATGTGAATATTTGACGTCGTAATAGTATAATATTTGAGACTGTGACGTGGTTTGATATTCATCCGCCGTTTCGTCTCTTTATAGGCATAATAAAAAGTTGTTTAAAAAAGCAATAAATCGTCTGAAATGCAAGTTGGTAATAAATAGGATACATAACTCGTTCCCCTTTCATATCAAGTTTATGTCCCTCGTGAAATAATTTTGTTTTGTCACTCGCCAAGGCTCGTGACAAAGCAAAATTATTTCACTAGGGACATAAACTTGATATGAAAGGGGAAGCTCGTTAGATATCCTATAAATAGATAATCCACAAAGCAAAGTGACTGATGCATTTCTTAGATACAAAGTATATACCAGTTAAAACACAAGCATCCAAAACATACATGCGCCGTAAATGGTATTCCATTCCATGTGACATTCTCGGTTATACCTTACACTTTATCATACTTAAAAATCAAAATATATAAAAAAGCAATATCATAGTCCATGCATAATAACGGCATCACATTCATTCACTTGCTTATGTTCTACATACATACTATATTACGTCAAGCTTATTGTTCAAATGTGGCCTGCGGTACTTGCATTGGGTAATCATCTTTGTGTCTTCAGACGTGGACATCTGATCATTAAACCGAGAATGTTTTTGTGGGAAGTGTTTATGATATTCGTAGCCATAATTTGTACATGCATCTAAGACGGTTCTCATATAGTGTGGCCCTTTTCTCCTCATATCGATTCTATAAATTAAGTACTTATCATAGTTAAAGTTCTAGGAAAAATAGAGCCATGGGCTCTGTAGCTCATCAGGTTTCATATTTTATTTTGGTTTAGGGTGTGGTCAAAGTGGTTCCCACTTTCGTAGGGGTCACAGGGCCACCAAAGCTAGGAATTATAATCCTCACTAGCCGATTAAGGAGTTTGTACACACAGTTTCAGGTTTTTAGACCTTATGCTTCTGGAGAGGAAGATGAAAATGCAAAACGTTTACGAAGAGTCGAACGGACGGACGGACACACTTTGTATTCAATTAAAGGATATAAACTGTTATGAATGTAATAATTTACATATTGTGCACATCAATACAAGATGGAAACAACCACGATGGAATTATGCATTGTCTTAACTTTCAATATATTTTGGAAAAGAATTGACCAATTCGAGAAATTGACCATTTGTTGAACTCTTAAATTATGAGACCTCCATATATATACATGCAATAAGACTCAATCGAATCAAGATGAAAGTGTGTGTTAGATACAAGGCACAGTCAACAAGTCCACAAATTAGGAAAGAACGTCTCAGAATACGGTATGGTAAAATGGCAACACCAACAATCTAAAACTACACGTACATGTATTCTAAACACATACATTATTCAACTGAGTTTTAATGTTAAACTTAAATAAAGAGGCAGTTGAATTTTACAAAATGTTCAAAATAATCTTCATCATTATCATATACCAAATTTGGAATTTCCTTTGAACATTAATTGCACCATCCAATATTACTGTTTATAATATTACACGGTTTCGTCTTCATGACAAGTTTTAAAAGCAAACAAAGGGAAATAACTCCAACACGATAGCTCTCCGGTACGGAGACCAGAACATCGTTATTGTTATTTTGCCGTCTCTGGTAAGACTTGCATGAAAAGGTAAACAAACAACAACTCCGAATTGGCATTTCAATTGAACATTATTTTGAGACAAAATATGGGTTTGTGGTGTGATTTCACTAGAATGTTTGATAATTTTGTAATTATTTAACATTATTGCTCTCCTCATAACCGAGATCTCGGATATCTGATGACTTGCATTTGACTTTGTCACATGGACGTCGGATAGATTACACAGATCGAGTATCCTATATTGACATCACACAGCATTGCAATGTGCAGCTACGTGACTTGTGTATTTTTGTCCTCCAAATAAAGGCAGAGGGGTTGCATATGAGAAGCAACTATGCTGCTTCCCTGATTGTTCATTATTGATAAAGGGTTGATTTCGAGTTTTAGTAACAACAATCCATTGAACACTTCTTGATGAAATTTGACATGAAATGATGAAGTACCTTATAATTATATATTCTACGGAAATAAGCAAATCTTTATTCAAAGCTCCGACATCTTTCCGAAACATTTTCAACTGTTCACGACCCTGAACTCTTGAAGTCTGAATTGAAGTCTGAAAACTTTTAATTAGGCCAAAAATGTCATTAACAAAACTCTTCAAAATTATTAAAAACTCTATTCTGCATTATGACAATGTAAGATAGTCATGTGAATAAGGCCTAGCAATGAGACTTGATTCATTAATATTTAATCTTTAAAAAAACCAATATCAGTAATATGTAAAGGAAAAAACTGCCTTTAGCATGTGTTATCAGTACTTTTTAATCAAGGTGATAACACTATTACTCCAATGTAAAATGCAACATTGAACACATTGTTTAATTGAAACGAAACATTGTATCTTCTATCGAAATGATGGGTTGATTCAAGTAAACTTGGCTGTCATAAACTATTATTTTTCTATATAACAAAATATAAATAGTCTATTGAAACTATTGCACAAATACAGCAGACAAAAATTATAAAGTTTGGTACAATGATACTATCATATAATGTAATAGATATTATTATAACAGTTGATATTCCCTGTTTAAGAAATAATTTATCTGAAAATGCTGTTTCAATAAAAGAAACCACAGAGTCATATGTTTGCCCTGCATAAATAAGTAAGCGTAATTGACTTTGTATGAATTTACCTTTATCAAGGGTTTATATTCAAAGGTAATATATTCATATTATATTCAAGGGTATATAAATTGCTTCATTACTGTAACTGTAGTGTTATGAAAGCCCCTATCATTCATCAGGTTATAGGTTTCACAGCAAGCTAATCTAATATACAATTGAATAGAATTTGTAGAATTTATGTTAAATAATTGTACCTTTAGCCACATTCTTAATTCAGTGATAAGCGGTATTAAATAATAACTCACCTAATTTGATATATTGGTTATTTTAGCAGCGTGGGGCCGACACTGACAGAATGAGCGATGCGATGGACGCCCAAGCGATGAAGTCAACCGAGCTGGATGTCGAGGGATGGAACGAGAGGTGGCAGCAGGGGAAGACAGGGTTCCACAAGTCTGAGATACATTCGTGAGTTGATCTATTTAGCCTGACTCTCATTACTAAGAGGATAGAAAAATAAATGCCTTGTGAAACACTTCCTCGGGTGATATTCTCTATACATGAGCGTCCAGCAAGGAAGCAATTTGTCCCATCTCTTGTGATGTGATTCGGTTATTTAGTCATGGCCTCCCTGGTGATGAGTGGATGTTTTACCAACTGAGCTAATTCCACTGTCAAACACCCCGACACCCAACCCCAATCCTGTCCATTGATAAACTTTAAAGTAATTCAGGAATTATCGTATAGGGCTTTAGACTTGCAGCCTTTTTCATTGTCGATATTTCTAAGGCCTGAAATACTCAAAACATTCAGTGACAACTTTCAGCTATAACCTGGAAGAATATACCAGGTAATGATAAAATTTCTTACCGATAGGGTTGAAAATAAGTAGTGAATTATTTTCGATATGACCATGTTCACATATCACATTTGTCTATCAACAATTGTTGTAGCGCACTTTCCCATGTTTTTTCTGTGACATCACTGTAATCAGCTGTCTGTTTGAAGCTGTCAGTCTTTGATGTTTTATAAGAGATTGAAAAAATAGAATTGGTACTAAATTTTTAATCACTCTGGAGTCACAGTGGAGTGTGTGATATTATACAATTATTGACTTCTGTCCTTTTTTATTGACCTGAGTAAAAATCTCATGTAAAAATCACAAATACCTCACTTACCTGATGGAATTAGAAGCCGGATGTTTGGATAGAAATATAACCAGAAAATGAGAAATTAAGGATGAGCAGTTCCTTTTTTACGTGTTTTTGGTATCATTATCATCAGGTATTAATCTCTACATGTCATAGAAGATTTTCAACCTAACTTGATGAGATAGATATGATATTAGTAAGTAATGACAGATATCTTCTTTGTACATAACAAGTATATGGAGTGAAATCCTTTTATTTGTCTTTGGATAATTCTTAATTTTGTTGAATGGCAAAGCCATCATTTGTCCCCCTGTTGCTCCAGAATCCTTGTTTGTCCCCAGACTGCTGGAGCAGTTATTACTTTCTACAGACTTGTGCAAATTACCATACTAAATAACAAGTTTATGTAGTGAATCCTGTGTTTGTCCCCAGACTGCTGGAGCAGTTATTACTTTCTATAGACTTGTGCAAATTACTATACTAAGAGGATCTTTGTAAATAACAAGTTTATGTAGTGAAATCCTGTGTTTGTCCCCAGACTGCTGGAGCAGTACCAGGAGAAGCTTCTGTGTGGAGGGACGGACCTGAAGGTGCTGGTTCCTCTCTGTGGCAAGACTCTCGACATCAAGTGGTCAGTTCTCATTGCTTGTGTTTGATGTAATCACATATCTAAAATATATCTAATCACTTGTTGGGCACAAAAGGACATGGATTTGCAGCCATAGCATGGTTTCAGGCATCCAATCAGCCATCTGTATGATAAGCTTTAGTATCCTCCAAAACTGTGTTCTACAGGAGATCCGAGATATCGCTTGTAGAAGATCAAGCGATATCTACTAGGTGATATTGCTTTGACAGTAGATTTTGAATAATGCCCTGTAATCAGAAAATACATGACATCACAAACAGTGGTTGGT
The DNA here is from genome assembly GCA_916613615.1 of Steromphala cineraria. Lineage (NCBI taxonomy): Eukaryota > Metazoa > Mollusca > Gastropoda > Trochida > Trochidae > Steromphala > Steromphala cineraria. The sequence goes on from OU744722.1 coordinate 86,620,993, forward strand.
GTAGAGGGAGAAAAGGCTAGACCTGTCACAGTCTCCTCTATATAATATTCTGAAAATTTTCCATGTTGTCAGATTTAGGCCACACTGTGGTGGGTGTAGAACAAGCTAGACTTGTCACAGTCTCCTCTATATAATATTCTGTATATTTCTCTCCAGGTTATCAGATTTAGGCCACACTGTGGTGGGTGTAGAACAAGCTAGACTTATCACAGTCTCCTCTATATAATATTCTGTATATTTCTCTCCAGGTTATCAGATTTAGGCCACACTGTGGTGGGTGTAGAACAAGCTAGACTTATCACAGTCTCCTCTATATAATATTCTGAATATTTCTCTCCAGGTTATCAGATTTAGGCCACACTGTGGTGGGTGTAGAACAAGCTAGACTTATCACAGTCTCCTCTATATAATATTCTGTATATTTCTCTCCAGGTTATCAGATTTAGGCCACACTGTGGTGGGTGTAGAACAAGCTAGACTTGTCAGAGTCTCCTCTATATAATATTCTGTATATTTCTCTCCAGGTTATCAGATTTAGGTCACACTGTGGTGGGTGTAGAACAAGCTAGACTTGTCACAGTCTCCTCTATATAATATATCTGTATATTTCTCCAGGTTGTCAGATTTAGGCCACACTGTTGTGGGTATAGAAGGAGCTGAACAAGCAATACTGGAGTTCTTCTCTGAACAGAAGCTGGAATACACCAAGGAGTCACTGTCTGAACTGGAGGGAGATGTATATAAGGTGGGAATTTTCTTTCAAATTTGAAACTCTCACCCAAATTTTGCTTACAATATTGAAACCAGTATCCACGTCTCTGTCAAGAGGCATTAATTCCAAATTCATCATTCTGTTCACAAGGGTTAATGTATATGTGCAGGGTGCGATCAACAGCATCCTTGTTGGTTTTGGCTGATTTGAAGTCTTTTGCAAAAGAGGTCCCAGGTTTGAAGTTCACTGGATGTGAAATTTGGGTTGTCATTCACGATCACACTTATAACTCAACTGGCTCTTGAAAGAGTTGTCTCTGACATTCAGTACCATCTACTGCAATTGTGAGCCATTTACATATCTCAATTCTTATCACATCATATAATCCTTAGAGAATCCTAGCTCCATATCAATGTCTTAAAAGCTTCCGTCAGCTCATACATCATTTGGAAAAAAAGACCCTTGGTTAAGGAACTGCCTGTCATTTCGAAGAAAGGAATTCTCTTAGTGCTAAGATAGATGTAAATATGCATGTAGACTAACATCTCAGAAGTATTTTTTTTAATATTTTTAAACAAATCATGTATTATAACAAAATTGAGCCCAGAAGATGCTTTAACTAAAGCTGAGCAATCTAGACTTGCAATACTTTTCTAGACTGGGGAAAGTCATCAATTAAACATTTTTGCTTTAGGGTCTGGATGACAGACTAGTATGCATGTACCATATATGAACATTTACTCATGACTTTCCTAACACAAAGTGAGCTTGAAAATCTTGGCGTAGGAACTTATGAAACATTCAGAGCATTATTGAAACCCAATTGTTCAAGAGTGACACTGTAAGACAGTTCATTGTGTACAAATGTTCTCATGGACTATACTTAGTAAATTGATGTGTATAATCATATCAAAAGTCAAAATAACGACAAGTCAAATTTAAAATGACAATACAATAGCAATTACAATATTTACTTTAATCGTTCCAAGATTATTGATTGGTCTTTCGATAGCATTATGTTCTATCTACTGACAAAGGAAAACTTGACTGATGCTAATTCTTTTGTTTCGATCTTCTAGAGAAAGTTTTGAACCCAAATAGTAGTTTGACTACAAGCTTGAAGTTAAACAATTGAAATTTATCTATGTCTGTTTCTGACTTTCTATCATTGGATGTCTCTTCTATATTTCAGAGCAAAGATGGAAAGATCAGAATCTACAAGTGTGATTTCTTTCAGTTTGAGAAGTACGTATTATTCTCTGAGATTTAAATTTCGATTTCAATGAATTTGAAGTACTAATAGTAAGGTAAATGATTCACTAACATCTTGGTTCTTGCTGTGCATGGTTAATAAAACATCATTCAATTTGCTTGTTATCTAGTGCTCAGTGATGTTTACATGAAGAATACAAAGCTGAGCTTGTTGCATTAACTGAACTTGTTTTCTTTGTCAAGATGTAAAGAAGCAGATTTTGACGCAATCTGGGACAGAGGGTCACTCGTAGCAATAAATGTTCAGGACCGACAGAAGTAGGTATTAAAGGGGCAATATTGTTATCAATGTTAGAAGAGGCAGTAGCACGTTTTTTGATAATTTTATATTTTAATACGTTAATGATAAATGTTTTATTTTGATAGTGTCAAAAATCTCATAACACAAACCAATTATTCATAGTCAGAGGACAAAGTATAAAGATTCACCTAAAATCCATAGGCGGCCATTTTGTGTGAACACCTTTAATTCACTTTGTGTGAGAAAAATGAATCGCATGGCTAAACTTTACATTATATATTTAAATTATTACTGTTCCATTTAGTTTTAAATGCATTGTCTTTCAATTGGAACCATTAATGTTCATTTTCCTGACATCACCTTATATTACCCCTAAAAATGTGCTACTGCCCCTTTAAATTAATAAATAAATTGACATTTACTTACAATTATTTAGTTTCATAGCGGAAAACTCAGTCAATTTAAATTTGAAATATTTGAAGTCTTCTAATGGCATTCAAAAGTACCTATTAGTTTCACTATATGCCAATTCACAACGGTTTTATGTTCAATTAACGTTAATGAACACCAAAGCATTCAACATTTTTAAGTTTGTTTTTAAATTTGAGAAAATTGGTATAGCATTTATCACCACCAGGTACGCTAACGTCATCAAGGCTGTGTGTTCCCCCAAGAGCAGAATACTTCTCATCACAGTCAACTACCCACGGGACCTCTGGCCAGGTCTGTGATTAGCGTGATTAGTATAAATGTTTGTTGTCCACAACACAAATAGCAGCATTCTCTCCCCACAGAGGCAGCTCAGTCATACCTGAGTTAGCCTCTGTATACATGGGATAGAAAGGTAGAAATCTGATTGGAGGCAATCGAAGTTAGTTGTGCAATCAGCGACGCCGTTTCAAAAGTGGTCATTTGCAAAACCTCCGCTATTACCATGTCGTTCGGCGAAGCTTTCGTTGAAATTTAAAATCCAGGAGAGATAATTCTTCCTTCTTCAAAACATCGCTTTTTACCTTCTCATTAGTGTTTATTTGGTAAATTAGTAAAATAAAATTTATCATAAAGCAAATAATAATTTAAACAAATATAAAACAGTAACTTTCTAATGAAAAACTCTATCCATATCTGATTTTTAAATTGTTCCTTCTCACACTGTTAATGAAAAATAAACATAAAGGCATGATACTTTAAATGTAAGTGTACGACCGTTAAGAATTCCTTAAGTTGTGAATATCCAAAAGGTGTTTTCATTGGCTGCAAATAAGGGAGATATCTCAAGTTACAACTTTTTGCAATCGCTAGGGCAATCTGCCGGAACCCCAGGATCTTGCCGTAATAGAACAGAGACTAACTCAGGTATGACTGAGCTGCCTCTGTGGGGAGAGAATGAAATAGCAGAGATAAATACCATTTTATATAGTGAACACATGTAACGCTGTTATATTCGTTAGCACATGGATCACGAAATGGAAAGTGGAAATCACGAGTTGGCTATCTGCTGGTATGGTTTTTGCTGACGGTTTTGTGTTGACTCTGAGGGCTTGGGTTAACTCCTGCATGGGATTCGGTCTGAAAAGTACAAGAAATTGTACTATTGAAGATGCTAGCTGTGCTCCCAAATATGACAATGTAACACAAGTTATGATTAGGAAGTTGTTGTGTGCTCCAAGTGTAAAAGGAAATCTTTGTCAAGTTGTTGTCCAGTCCATACAATGCTGAGTTCTATGCAAAGAAGCTGCTGCAACAACTCTGATCTCAAGTTGTAAATTCATTTGTTTGTCACAACCATCCAGACATAACTTTCCTATATCTTTATCTTCTTCAAAGTTCTGAGTTTAATGTGGATTTAAATTGTTATTGATGTAGTGGTGATTGTGTTTCCAAACATTTTGTTATATTCAATTTTCTTGTAAGGAATTTTATCACACAATCTGAAAATTACAAAAAGGTGAAAATAGGTATAACATCAGAAACTTAGATCTAGCATTACATCAAGGAATAAGATAATCATATATCACGATCCATCCTCTTTCAAAAAGTTACCAACCAACATGAAGAGACGGTGTCTAAATAAATCTAATTTTTTCAATAAATGATTGATGAAGCAGATAGGAAAGGAAAGAAACAGCTGAAAACCGTTTATTTTGACATGTGGAAAATTGCCACTTTGAAATTTGTGTCAGTTTTGTTATTGAACCTTTAGGGGAATTTATTTACCTAGTTTGAATTGATTTCAGGACTCGTTTATAGTATTTTTATCAAATTACATTGCAGGCCCTCCACATCTAGTGCCCGATGATCAGGTCAATGAAATCTACGGTGAGTTCCTCTCATCATCCTGACAACAATATTTACCTTTCAAAAGGAACCATGGTTTTTCAATGGTTCTGACAGAAAATTGCTGATATTGATACGACTTACATACCCGGTATATATACAAACCTTGTGTAAAGATTGATGTAAGTGCTGAAGTTTTAGCTCATCTGGCCTGTAAAGCCCGATGGGCTTATGGCATGGCATGGTGTCCGGCGTCCCTCCGTTCGTAAACTTTGTGGAATTTCGACTTCTTCTTCAGAAGCATAAGGCCTAGAAAGCTGAAACTTTGTGTACAGCCTCTTTGACTAGTGAGGATGATGAATTGTAGCTTTATAATAATAATAAAGGCAACAGGAACGTCCTTCAAATCTATTTTCATCTTCTCTTGAAGTATAAGGCCTAGAAAACTTAAACTTGTCGCCTATATACAGTGTTTAAAATATTGCCAGTCAGCCAGTTCTTAATAATGAACTGGCTACTTTTTGCCAGGACTGGTTATTTTTTGGTTAGGACTGGTAACTTTTTGGTCAGGACTGGTAACTTTTCAATTTGACGTGAGCCAATGGCTCTATTTTTGTCTTTTGTGACATAATATTTGCCTTACAATTTCTTCAGACTTACTAAGGCTTAATTCTATTTTAAGGTTTAGATAACATATTATATATATGGTAGTCGTTTCTTTTGACAATAAAGAATTCTAACAATAAATGGTTTTGTATGTATATTGTTTGTGCAATGTTCTACTGAATATGATGAACGATATTTTGCAGAGGACCAGTTCAACATGGATGTGCTGATTAGACGCGACGCTCTCGATGAGAAGTGGAAGAGTCGGGGCATGACAGAGTTTAATGAGATTGCCATTCTTCTCTCACATAAATAACAGCAGTTTCCCTCGTCAGTGAAAATGAGAACATGTTATGTTTGAGAGATTGTTTACAGATTGATTATTTTGTAATTAATAGACTGTCAAGAGATCAGGGAGGGAAATTTTCAGCTAATCAGCTGATAACAGCTGCTTTGGATGGTCTTGACTACAGTTTTATTCATTTCATAAGACCCTTGAACTTTAATTCATGAAATAACTCTTGTCATTCTGAGAGATATAAATCACCATTTGTTGTTTTCTTATGGCTCACACACATTTATGTAAAACTATTCAAAGATATGTTTGTACTTTAGATCTAGTATTCCTTGATGAGATTCATCATAGTTGAAGTTGTTATAGAGATCAAGTAATTCCAGCTGTTAGTTAACTATCTTATGTATCATTACACAAGCTTTTCAAAGATACAGTTGTAACTTAGATCTAGTATAATGCAATTGAAATCTATTGTTAATGTCATTAATTTTGCATAATTGTTCAAGCTCTTAAAGTTGTTATTTAGATCCAGTATACACAATACAGTTGAGAGCCATTGTTAATGTTGTCTGTATACCTTTTGGCAAGATTGATTATGCATGTAAGAACATGACGACACTAGTGTGATGACAGTCATGTGATGAGAGGTGATGAATAGATGCTATTTCTGATCCATAAGCAAGGACATGTCAGGGTGATTTGCAATTCCAAGATTTGCCTCTGTGCAGTAAGGTGCCTTACTGTTAATAGGATCCATATCGGTGAAACCTGAAATTCTTGCAATTCTTGTTAAGAATATACATTTTGTTACGCATACATTGATTGTCAAAAAATAAATCTTAGTAAATCATATAAAGCATATTCATTCATTATTTCTATGCCCATTTTTTAAAGGGGGTATGTTAATTGCCTTTTATCATTCAAAACAGGAGATATTGTTTGTGGAAGATCATTAAGATCTCCTAGGAGGTACATGTATTGGTTTGAACAATGCCAAGTCCAAGACACATAGTGAATCTCACCCAAGTGTCTTCTGATATCAACACAAGTTGATAAAAGTAACTTATATTTTACTCTTATCAACGAGTGTTCATATATTTGATATCGGATGACACAATTCTATTTATCATCAAAATTATTGTTCATTACATTAGCATGCAAAAAGTACATCTTTCAACACTGCATTGCCCTAAAACTTCTTAACCAGGGATGTCATTGCATTGTGACGTCATTACTGATAATGTTATACGTTTGCGATGTCATGTACCAGCTTGTTTTTGACTTATCATATTTTTTCATGAAAGATATGAGGAACAAGTTCTCCAACTGATGACAGAGCATTGTTAAAATCTACTTTTAAAACGATATCTCCAAGGAAAATATCTTGATCTCCCACAACCGATATTTGCTGTGGAAAAAGGTTTTTGATGATAAAAATTGTTTTACATCATCAACGTTTGATATGAGAAGACACTTGGGTGAGATTCTCTAACTCTGGTTCCGATCTCATCTTAGGAAATAATGGTATTCAGTTTTTGTGAAGTTTCCATTGCCGCCGCCGCCGCACTCGTACTACTAGCTATAACTTTTTTCCACTAAGCTTTCCAGAACTCTTATTCATACCTTACTACTCATACCTCGGGGGAACGATTTTGACACGTTCACTTTCAAGGTCAAAGGTCAAGGTCACGAGATATGTATTCACTCTAAACGCGATAACTTGAAAAGTTTTTGTGCTATGAAGCTCTAACTTGGTATATATCATCCTTGGAAAAGTAAAAAATTTTGAAAAGGTTTTGGCTACAATCCTTTAAAGGTCAAGGTCACAACAAGGTCATGACGTAAGCATGTTTTAGCGAAAATACTTTATTTTAACTATGAACACTTTTAATCAATACATGATTGTTATACTCAATGAAAAGTGTTCAATGATTGTGTGACCTTGAAGGTCAAAGGTCATGAGATATGAGTTATTACAAAATGCACTAAATTTGGGTAAAACTTTATCACATTTAGCTTTTCAGAACTCATGAACATGTCTAAATGTTAATACTTCCAGGGAATCATTATGACATGTTCACTTTCAAGTTCAAAGGTCAAAGTCATGAGTTATAAAATCACCACAAAATTCTTTGTAAACACGGTAACTTGAAAAGTTTTTGTGCTATGAAGCTCTAACTTGGTATATATCATCCTTGGAAAAGTAAAAAAATTTGAAAAGGTTTCGGCTACAATCCATCAAAGGTCAAGGTCACAGCAAGGTCATGACTTAAGCATGGTTTAGCGAAAATGCTTAATTTTAACTATGATCACTTTTAAACAATACATGATTGTTATACTCAATAAAAAGTGTTCAATTATTGTGTGACCTTGAAGGTCAAAGGTCATGAGATATGAGTTATTGCAATTGCTTGTAAACACAATAACTTGAAAAGTTTTTGTGCTATGAAGTTTAGATTTTGTATATATTATCTCTTGAGAAGTACAAAATTTAAAAAAAGTTTTGGATACGAACTGTCGAAGGTCAACATACGTATATGGAGAAAATGGATTACTTTAATTTTTAACTTTATTTCATTACAATAATGTTACACTCAATGAAATGTGTTCATTGATTGTGTGACCTTGAGTGTCAAAGGTCAAGGTCACGAGAAAATTCCCAATTTGGTGAGGCCTGTAAAAGGCGGAACAGGGTAAGGCGAAACCCCAAGTTCCGGGGCTGCTCTGCTTTTGCGGTATCCCGCAAACGCTAATCTAGTTTAGTTATAAAACTTTGCATTCATTTTTTTGTGTTGGAATTTTGCCAATTTTATCTGAATTGATTCCATTGTCTTTTCCATTACAATATGAAAACCAGACGTAAAAAAGCTTGTCAATATAGTTCATTAGTTTGTACATGATCAAACAACTGAAGAAGTTATTTTTTTCTGTATAGAAATATAGGAAACACCCGGTACTCTCAAGAGTTGTGGACAGTAGAATTGCCCTGAAGGACACGGTCATCTTTAGTGAGCAGACTGCATCTTTCGGTTGTGATAGCTTTCCGCAATGTTGGCAGCAAACTCACTGTGCGTAAACCGATGACCGTAACTTTAGTTACGATCATCCCAACATGGCGGCAGGTCATACGCTTCGGAAGTTTTCAAGCGATATTCTAGTTGTTCAGCTACATTCAGATAAATTCAATAATGCGCTTAGATGTAGGTTGACGTTGAGACGAGATTCTAAAAATATTACCTTTTGTAAATGCATATTAATGAAGTTATTCAAGTTACGGTCATCGGTTTACGCACAGTGAAACTATAGTGATGCTCGTTTTGCGCTTTATTAAATTGAAATTTTCTCGAAAATATCTCAGACATTATATACTTGTTTTCAGATATGAAAAGCCCATGTATTTGTGCTAGTCTTGTACAAGAGCTTCTTCACTCACATCTTCCTACGCAAAGCCCAAACGCCAGTTACCGAACTGTCAATTTTATGCCTTGCTGCATACCCTTGAGTTTTCTGTGCTTGCTCTCTTGTCTGTAGGGTCACTATAGCAGCACAGAAAAGTAAAGTGTCTGCAGCAAGGCATAACATGACAGTTCGGAAACTGGCGTTTTAGCCTATGCGTAGGAAGATGCTTCACTCACTGTAGTTTGTTAACACTGACAATGTCGGACCATAAACAAGTTGAGGGATAGCAGGGTGTCAACCGTCGGGTGGATATTACCAATAGAACGATATTTCATTTAAACATATTTTTCAAAGTAGAAGCTATCAGTATTTATGGATTTTTTATTCAGAAAAACCCTTATTCCTCGTTTTATCTCCTAATACATACATATGGGATAAAAGGTGAAGCACCCCGACGATTTTTCAGCTGCAAAAGTTGCCTGATAAGAAAGAAGGCGATGTGGTTGTAGAAATAATCGTATGGTATGATATTTCCATAGCAGCAAAGGGAAGAACGTTCATCAGGATAATATTTCGCATTTTTTGGATATTTGCATTAATAAAATTATTGTAGTTTTATGTCAAAAGACAAGCAACATTATTCTGAGAAACGAAAGTTGTTATTGGTAGTTGTGATGTAAGTCAATTCTTTTTAAGCTCTCCAGTCAACATTGTAGTCAAAAGTCACTATTTAGACCTCTGATGACCTTTAAAGTCGCAAATACTCGAAAAACCAAAATTCAAGGAAAATGGATTTAATAAAATAAGATGGTCAGTGTCACCTGTAATGACCCCCTAAAATCAATGATAAGTGTTTGATTAACAGATTGAACTCAAAAGAATCCAAAGATTATTCCATAATCGTATTATTCCAGCCATTTCGTCAATAATTGACAATAACTGTTGAAAAAAGGGATGCCATTTCAACGACCAGTTACTTCCTTATGTTGTAAAATAAGAGATGATTTGATGTGTGGAAGTCAAGTTGGTAACAACAATGTTATTTTTGATGTCTGAAACCCATTGTCTATTGCCTAGTTTGGCACAACAGCCATACTTATTTTGGGTGAAATTTCAGTACCATTACAAGTTCAATCGTAATTTCATAAAATGTCTACATGGACGATCTTTCTTTGAAGAAATTTTTAACAAGATCTACATTTTTTTTAAGAGCCATAAATTTATTCACGGTACCGTACCGTAAAATCATTTTAGGTCATCTAAGCCTGTAAGGCCCGATGGGCTTATCGCTAGCATGGTGTCCGGCGTCCGTCCGTCCGTCCATCCGTCTGTAAACTTATTGGAATTTCGACTTCTTCTTCAGAACCATAAGGCCTAGAAAGCTGAAACTTGGTGTACATATTCCTTGACTAGTGAGGATCATTAAATGTAGCTTTGGTGGCCCTGTAGCCCCTCCCTAATAAGGACCACAGGTACCACGCCATAAAAACCACTTTTCATGGTTTTTTTCCAGAACCATAAGGCCTAGAAAGCTGAAACATGCTGTACAGACTCCTTGACTAGTGAGGATTATAAATCATGGCTTTTGTGGCCCTGTGGCCCCTAATAAGGGTCACAGGTGCCACGCCCTAAAAGCCTATTTTCATCTTCTTCTCCAGAAGCAGAAGGCCTAGAAAGCTGAAACTTTGTGTACAGACTCCTCGACTAGTGAAGATTATAAATTCTGGATTTTGTGACCCTGTGGCCCCTACTAAGGGGAAAACCTTATTGGCCACACCCTTAAGCAAACTCAAATGAAAAGCCTGATGAGCTACAGAGCCAATGGCTCTATGTTTTTGTTTTCGAATTTAGGGGTGCTTAACCTTTTTCCGTATGTATAGTTAAATATTAGTTATTTCATAGTCGCTTTGTAGTCCATCTGTTAAAAGAGGCACCGCGGTTCAAACAGGAGATAAATCGACACAGAGTGTGTGGGTAAATCAAATACTTGATGTATTCAGGTGTCCACTACAAGTAGGGGATGTGCAGATTAGTGATCCAACACCAAGTCCAGAGGTCAACTAGTGGAGGTCAGCGAGTTACGGGAACAAGGTAGGTAGGATGGTGTTAGCTATGATTTAGTAATGGGCATTTGTGAAAACATTTATTAATAATCAAGAAAGGGTGAATTTGTTTTGGAGTAAAATGAAGTTAAACATTTACGTTTGAGGAGTTATGTTTCGTTTTTTAAAGTACATTAAAACAACCTAAATGTTTTATTTTGTCTCCGTAGACAGTTTTCGGTATGTGAACATGCAGCCAACAACATAAAATGCACATGCAGCCCACACCATAAGATGCACATGCAGCCCACACCATAAGATGCACATGTAGCCCACACCATAAGATACACATGTAGCCCACACCATGAGATGCACATGTAGCCCACACCATAAGATACACATGCAGCCCATACCATATGATACACATGTAGCCCACACCATAAGATACACATGAAGCCCACAGTCCCACACCATAAGATGCACATGTAGCCCACACCATATGATACACATGTAGCCCACACCATATGATACACATGTAGCCCACACCATAAGATGCACATGTAGCCCACACCATAATATAGACATGCAGCCCACACCATAAGATACACATGCAGCCCACACCATAAGATACACATGAAGCCCACAGTCCCACACCATAAGATGCACATGTAGCCCACACCATAAGGTGCACATGAAGCCCACAGTCCCACACCATAAGATACACATGCAGCCCACACCATAAGATACACATGAAGCCCACAGTCCCACACCATAAGATGCACATGTAGCCCACACAATAAGATACACATGTAGCCCACACCATAAGATACACAAGTAGCCCACACCATAAGATACACATGTAGCCCACACCATGAGATGCACATGTAGCCCACACCATAAGATGCACATGTAGCCCACACCATAAGATACACATGCAGCCCACACCATAAGATACACATGAAGCCCACAGTCCCACACCATAAGATGCACATGTAGCCCACACCATAAGGTGCACATGTAGCCCACACAATAAGATACACATGTAGCCCACACCATAAGGTGCACATGTAGCCCACACCATAAGGTGCACATGTAGCCCACACCATAAGATACACATGTAGCCCACACCATAAGATACACATGTAGCCCACACCATAAGATACACATGTAGTCCACACCATAAGATACACATATAGCCCACACCATAAGATGCACATGTAGTCCACACCATAAGGTGCACATGTAGCCCACACCATAAGGTGCACATGTAGCCCACACCATAAGATACACTTGTAGCCCACACCATAAGATGCACTTGTAGCCCACACCATAAGATACACATGTAGCCCACACCATAAGATGCACATGTAGCCCACACCATAAGATACACTTGTAGTCCACACCATAAGGTGCACATGTAGCCCACACCATAAGGTGCACATGTAGTCCACACCATAAGGTGCACATGTAGCCCACACCATAAGGTGCACATGTAGCCCACACAATAAGATACACATGTAGCCCACACCATAAGGTGCACATGTAGCCCACACCATAAGGTGCACATGTAGCCCACACCATAAGATACACATGTAGCCCACACCATAAGATACACATGTAGCCCACACCATAAGATACACATGTAGTCCACACCATAAGATACACATGTAGCCCACACCATAAGATACACATGTAGTCCACACCATAAGGTGCACATGTAGCCCACACCATAAGATGCACATGTAGTCCACACCATAAGGTGCACATGTAGCCCACACCATAAGGTGCACATGTAGCCCACACCATAAGATACACTTGTAGCCCACACCATAAGATGCACTTGTAGCCCACACCATAAGAAACACATGTAGTCCACACCATAAGGTGCACATGTAGTCCACACCATAAGGTGCACATGTAGTCCACACCATAAGATACACTTGTAGCCCACACCATAAGGTGCACATGTAGCCCACACCATAAGATACACTTGCAGCCCATACCATAAGATGCACATGTAGTCCACACCATAAGATACACTTGTAGCCCACACCATAAGGTGCACATGTAGCCCACACCATAAGATACACTTGTAGCCCACACCATAAGATACACATGTAGTCCACACCATAAGATACACTTGTAGCCCACACCATAAGGTGCACATGTAGCCCACACCATAAGATACACTTGTAGCCCACACCATAAGATACACATGTAGTCCACACCATAAGATACACATGCAGCCCACACCATAAGGTGCACATGTAGTCCACACCATAAGGTGCACATGTAGCCCACACCATAAGATACACTTGTAGCCCACACCATAAGGTGCACATGTAGCCCACACCATAAGATACACTTGTAGCCCACACCATAAGATGCACTTGTAGCCCACACCATAAGATACACATGCAGCCCACACCATAAGATACACTTGTAGCCCACACCATAAGATACACTTGTAGCCCACACCATAAGATGCACTTGTAGCCCACACCATAAGGTGCACATGTAGCCCACACCATAAGATACACTTGTAGCCCACACCATAAGATACACTTGTAGCCCACACCATAAGATGCACTTGTAGCCCACACCATAAGGTGCACATGTAGCCCACACCATAAGATACACTTGTAGCCCACACCATAAGATGCACTTGTAGCCCACACCATAAGATACACATGCAGCCCACACCATAAGATGCACTTGTAGCCCACACCATAAGATACACATGTAGTCCACACCATAAGGTGCACATGTAGCCCACACCATAAGATACACTTGTAGCCCACACCATAAGATGCACATGTAGCCCACACCATAAGATGCACATGTAGTCCACACCATAAGGTGCACATGTAGCCCACACCATAAGATGCACATGTAGTCCACACCATAAGATACACATGTAGCCCACACCATAAGATGCACATGTAGTCCACACCATAAGATACACATGTAGTCCACACCATAAGGTGCACATGTAGCCCACACCATAAGATACACTTGTAGCCCACACCATAAGATGCACATGTAGCCCACACCATAAGATGCACATGTAGTCCACACCATAAGGTGCACATGTAGCCCACACCATAAGATGCACATGTAGCCCACACCATAAGATACACATGTAGTCCACACCATAAGGTGCACATGTAGCCCACACCATAAGATGCACTTGTAGCCCACACCATAAGATGCACATGTAGCCCACACCATAAGATGCACATGTAGTCCACACCATAAGGTGCACATGTAGCCCACACCATAAGATGCACATGTAGTCCACACCATAAGATACACATGTAGCCCACACCATAAGATGCACATGTAGTCCACACCATAAGATACACATGTAGTCCACACCATAAGGTGCACATGTAGCCCACACCATAAGATACACTTGTAGCCCACACCATAAGATGCACATGTAGCCCACACCATAAGATGCACATGTAGTCCACACCATAAGGTGCACATGTAGCCCACACCATAAGATGCACATGTAGCCCACACCATAAGATACACATGTAGTCCACACCATAAGGTGCACATGTAGCCCACACCATAAGATACACTTGTAGCCCACACCATAAGGTGCACATGTTGCCCACACCATAAGATACACATGTAGCCCACACCATAAGATACACAAGTAGCCCACACCATAAGATACACAAGTAGCCCACACCATAAGATACACAAGTAGCCCACACCATAAGATACACATGTAGCCCACACCATAAGATACACTTGTAGCCCACACCATAAGGTGCACATGCAGCCCATACCATAAGGTGCACATGTGGCCAACGCCATTAGATACACATGAAGCCCACACCATAAGATACACATGTAGTCCACACCATAAGATACACATGTAGCCCACACCATAAGATACATATGTAGCCCATACCATAAGATACACATGAAGCCCACACCATAAGATACACATGTAGCCCACACCATAAGATACACATGCAGCCCACACCATAAGATACACATGCAGCCCACACCATAAGATACACTTGTAGCCCACACCATAAGGTGCACATGCAGCCCATACCATAAGGTGCACATGTGGCCAACGCCATAAGATACACATGAAGCCCACACCATAAGATACACATGTAGTCCACACCATAAGGTGCACATGTAGCCCACACCATAAGATACACTTGTAGCCCACACCATAAGGTGCACATGCAGCCCATACCATAAGGTACAAAAGTGGCCAACGCCATAAGATACACATGAAGCCCACACCATAAGATACACATGTAGTCCACACCATAAGGTGCACATGTAGCCCACACCATAAGGTGCACATGCAGCCCATACCATAAGGTGCACATGCAGCCCATACCATAAGGTGCACATGTAGCCCACACCATAAGATACACATGAAGCCCACACCATAAGATACACATGCAGCCCACACCATAAGATGCACATGTAGTCCACACCATAAGGTGCACATGTAGCCCACACCATAAGATACACATGTAGCCCACACCATAAGATACACATGTAGTCCACACCATAAGGTGCACATGTAGTCCACACCATAAGATACACATGTAGCCCACACCATAAGATACACATGAAGCCCACACCATAAGATACACATGCAGCCCACACCATAAGATACACATGAAGCCCACACCATAAGATGCACATGTAGTCCACACCATAAGGTGCACATGTAGCCCACACCATAAGATGCACATGTAGCCAACGCCATAAGATACACATGAAGCCCACACCATAAGATACACATGTAGTCCACACCATAAGGTGCACATGTAGCCCACACCATAAGATACACTTGTAGCCCACACCATAAGGTGCACATGCAGCCCATACCATAAGGTACAAAAGTGGCCAACGCCATAAGATACACATGAAGCCCACACCATAAGATACACATGTAGTCCACACCATAAGGTGCACATGTAGCCCACACCATAAGGTGCACATGCAGCCCATACCATAAGGTGCACATGCAGCCCATACCATAAGGTGCACATGTAGCCCACACCATAAGATACACATGAAGCCCACACCATAAGATACACATGCAGCCCACACCATAAGATGCACATGTAGTCCACACCATAAGGTGCACATGTAGCCAAAACCATAAGATACACATGTAGCCCACACCATAAGATACACATGTAGTCCACACCATAAGGTGCACATGTAGTCCACACCATAAGATACACATGTAGCCCACACCATAAGATACACATGAAGCCCACACCATAAGATACACATGCAGCCCACACCATAAGATACACATGAAGCCCACACCATAAGATGCACATGTAGTCCACACCATAAGGTGCACATGTAGCTCACACCATAAGATGCACATGTAGCCAACACCTTAAGATACACATGTAGTCCACACCATAAGATGCACATGTAGCCCACACCATAAGATACACTTGTAGCCCACACCATAAAGTGAACATGCAGCCCATACCATAAGGTGCACATGTGGCCAACGCCATAAGATACACATGAAGCCCACACCATAAGATACACATGTAGCCCACACCATAAGATACACATGTAGTCCACACCATAAGGTGCACATGTAGCCCACACCATAAGGTGCACATGCAGCCCATACCATAAGGTGCACATGTAGCCCATACCATAAGGTGCACATGTAGCCTACACCATAAGGTGCACATGTAGTCCACACCATAAGGTGCACATGTAGTCCACACCATAAGGTGCACATGCAGCCCATACCATAAGGTGCACATGTAGCCCACACCATAAGATACACATGTAGTCCACACCATAAGGTGCACATGTAGCCCACACCATAAGATACACATGAAGCCCACACCATAAGATGCACATGTAGTCCACACCATAAGGTGCACATGTAGCCCACACCATAAGATGCACATGTAGCCAACACCTTAAGATACACATGCAGCCCACACCATAAGGTGCACATGTAGCCAACACCTTAAGATACACATGTAGTCCACACCATAAGATGCACATGTAGCCCACACCATAAGATACACTTGTAGCCCACACCATAAGGTGCACATGCAGCCCATACCATAAGGTGCACATGTGGCCAACGCCATAAGATACACATGAAGCCCACACCATAAGATACACATGTAGTCCACACCATAAGGTGCACATGTAGCCCACACCATAAGGTGCACATGAAGCCCATACCATAAGGTGCACATGTAGCCCATACCATAAGGTGCACATGTAGCCCACACCATAAGATACACATGTAGCCCACACCATAAGATGCACATGTAGTCCACACCATAAGATACACATGTAGCCCACACCATAAGATACACATGAAGCCCACACCATAAGGTGCACATGTAGTCCACACCATAAGGTGCACATGTAGTCCACACCATAAGGTGCACATGCAGCCCACACCATAAGGTGCACATGTAGCCCACACCATAAGGTGCACATGTAGCCCACACCATAAGGTGCACATGTAGCCCACACCATAAGGTGCACATGTAGCCAACACCTTAAGATACACATGCAGCCCACACCATAAGGTGCACATGTAGCCAACACCTTAAGATACACATGTAGTCCACACCATAAGATGCACATGTAGCCCACACCATAAGATACACTTGTAGCCCACACCATAAGGTGCACATGCAGCCCATACCATAAGGTGCACATGTGGCCAACGCCATAAGATACACATGAAGCCCACACCATAAGATACACATGAAGCCCACACCATAAGATACACATGTAGTCCACACCATAAGGTGCACATGTAGCCCACACCATAAGGTGCACATGCAGCCCATACCATAAGGTGCACATGTAGCCCATACCATAAGGTGCACATGTAGCCCACACCATAAGATACACATGTAGCCCACACCATAAGGTGCACATGCAGCCCACACCATAAGGTGCACATGCAGCCCACACCATAAGGTGCACATGTAGCCCATACCATAAGGTGCACATGTAGCCCACACCATAAGGTGCACATGTAGTCCACACCATAAGGTGCACATGTAGTCCACACCATAAGGTGCACATGCAGCCCATACCATAAGGTGCACATGTAGCCCACACCATAAGATACACATGTAGCCCACACCATAAGATACACATGTAGTCCACACCATAAGATACACATGTAGTCCACACCATAAGATACACATGTAGCCCACACCATAAGATACACATGCAGCCCACACCATAAGATACACATGAAGCCCACACCATAAGATACACATGAAGTCCACACCATAAGGTGCACATGTAGTCCACACCATAAGGTGCACATGTAGCCCACACCATAAGATGCACATGTAGCCAACACCTTAAGGTGCACATGTAGCCAACACCTTAAGATACACATGTAGTCCACACCATAAGATGCACATGTAGCCCACACCATAAGATACACTTGTAGCCCACACCATAAGGTGCACATGCAGCCCATACCATAAGGAGCACATGTGGCCAACGCCATTAGATACACAAGTAGCCCACACCATAAGATACACATGTAGTCCACACCATAAGGTGCACATGTAGCCCACACCATAAGATACACATGTAGCCCACACCATAAGATACACAAGTAGCCCACACCATAAGATACACATGTAGCCCACACCATAAGATACACTTGTAGCCCACACCATAAGGTGCACATGCAGCCCATACCATAAGGTGCACATGTGGCCAACGCCATTAGATACACATGTAGCCCACACCATAAGATACACATGTAGCCCACGCCATAAGATACACATGAAGCCCACACCATAAGATACACATGCAGCCCACACCATAAGATACACATGAAGCCCACACCATAAGATGCACATGTAGTCCACACCATAAGGTGCACATGTAGCCCACACCATAAGATGCACATGTAGCCAACACCTTAAGAAACACATGTAGCCCACACCATAAGATACACTTGTAGCCCACACCATAAGGTGCACATGCAGCCCATACCATAAGGTGCACATGTGGCCAACGCCATAAGATACACATGTAGCCCACACCATAAGATACACATGTAGTCCACACCATAAGATACACTTGTAGCCCACACCATAAGATACACTTGTAGCCCACACCATAAGATACACTTGTAGCCCACACCATAAGATACACATGTAGTCCACACCATAAGATACACATGTAGTCCACACCATAAGATACACATGTAGTCCACACCATAAGATACACATGTAGTCCACACCATAAGGTGCACATGTAGTCCACACCATAAGATACACATGTAGCCCACACCATAAGATACACTTGTAGCCCACACCATAAGATACACATGTAGTCCACACCATAAGATACACATGAAGCCCACACCATAAGATGCACATGCAGCCCACACCATAAGATACACATGTAGTCCACACCATAAGATACACTTGTAGCCCACACCATAAGATACACATGAAGCCCACACCATAAGATGCACATGCAGCCCACACAATAAGATACACATGTAGTCCACACCATAAGATGCACATGTAGTCCACACCATAAGATACACATGTAGTCCACACCATAAGATGCACATGTAGTCCACACCATAAGGTGCACATGTAGTCCACACCATAAGGTGCACATGTAGTCCACACCATAAGATACACATGTAGTCCACACCATAAGGTGCACATGTAGCCCACACCATAAGATACACTTGTAGTCCACACCATAAGATACACATGTAGCCCACACCATAAGATACACATGTAGTCCACACCATAAGATACACATGTAGTCCACACCATAAGGTGCACATGTAGCCCACACCATAAGATACACTTGTAGTCCACACCATAAGATACACATGTAGTCCACACCATAAGGTGCACATGTAGCCCACACCATAAGATACACATGTAGTCCACACCATAAGATACACATGAAGCCCACACCATAAGATACACATGTAGTCCACACCATAAGATACACATGAAGCCCACACCATAAGATGCACATGTAGCCCACACCATAAGATGCACATGTAGTCCACACCATAAGGTGCACATGTAGCCCACACCATAAGATGCACATGTAGCCCACACCATAAGATACACTTGTAGCCCACACCATAAGATACACATGTAGTCCACACCATAAGATACACATGAAGCCCACACCATAAGATGCACATGTAGTCCACACCATAAGATACACATGTAGCCCACACCATAAGGTGCACATGTAGTCCACACCATAAGATACACATGTAGCCCACACCATAAGATACACATGTAGCCCACACCATAAGATACACTTGTAGCCCACACCATAAGATACACATGTAGTCCACACCATAAGATACACATGTAGTCCACACCATAAGATACACATGTAGTCCACACCATAAGATACACATGTAGTCCACACCATAAGATACACATGTAGCCCACACCATAAGATACACTTGTAGCCCACACCATAAGATACACATGTAGTCCACACCATAAGATACACATGTAGTCCACACCATAAGATACACTTGTAGCCCACACCATAAGATACACTTGTAGCCCACACCATAAGATACACATGCAGCCCACACCATAAGATGCACATGTAGCCAACACCTTAAGATACACATGCAGCCCACACCATAAGATACACATGCAGCCCACGTCATTAGATACACATGTAGCCCACACCATAAGATACACATGCAGCCCACACCATTAGATGCACTTGTAGCCCACACCATAAGATGCACATGTGGCCAACGCCATAAGATGCACATGTAGCCCACACCAATAGATTCACATGTAGCCCACACCATAAGATGCACATGCAGCCCACACCATAAGATGCACATGCAGTCCACGGCATCAAATACACGCGCTCTCGGCATAATTAAAAGTACACAGAAACTTGAACTATTTACTGACAAACATTTTACTCATATTTGACCGAACCAATTTTAAAGATGGCTGCAACTATGCTATCGGGATGCTCCAGCAAGGGTTTTTAAGAGGGCTGTTGCTGAAAAATCATCGTTCATTGGATAGATAGATAGATAGATGCACAACAACGAGTTTTCTATTTCTTATATGAGATATCCTTAACAATTACTCGCATTGTACATAAAATCAGTTGAAAATTAGGGCTATTAAAAAAATATATTTTTGGAAAATAATGATGCCTCACTTCGTAGAAGATATTGAGTAGCATCGGATGAGACCATCATTATGTAAAGGTATGGGCGCTCAAATGATAACAAATTCCAATGAATTGAACAATCAATATGCAATTTATTTAATTATATACAATTAAATATTTGCAGAAAATATATACTCTCAATGTCAATGACAAGTGATTTGGTTTCGAAACGACGGACGCCGATTCAGCCATGATGCCAATAGATGCACAGGGACTTGTATTGCTACTAATAACTGTTCCTAGTAAGAATACTTGAATACGATAATCGCCTATTACTATTATTAGCAATAGGCGATTATCGTATTCAAGTAGTAATAGGCGATTATCGTATTCAAGTATTCTTACTAGGAACAGTTATTATTAGCAATAGGCGATTATCGTATTCAAGTATTCTTACTAGGAACAGTTATTATTAGCAATACAAGTCCCTGTGAATAGATGCCCCCTCAAGTTTGATCAATGGATTTGACCATTATGGCGTTATTTGATAAGTAACGTTCTAATAACTGAAATGACGTCATTAATCTCGCGCATGGTTGTATCGTCAAATAATGCACATCCTCGGTCACATTGTCCGCCATTGTTTTAATACCGTGGGTATCTTATATAACACGGTAACGAATCCTAATTGATAGGAAGAAGCTTCCAGTCTGCTAGTGATGACCAACCAAGTCGCAGAGAGTTGATTCAACGTTTTTGCTTATCACCTGAATATATCGAAGTTATGAATGAGACTGTATTTTATAAATCTTCAATCTAAATTGAAGTGTCTTTGTCATAATCTCTCAATATCTGTATTATAACTTATTATAATTCTCTTGGCCATTATCAAAGACGTAAATACGTTTTATATTTACGTCTTTGCCATTATACACGACTTACACATATATTTAGTACTAGAAGATGTAATTGTCCAACATCAGTCTGTACTGTACAATATAATGGAGGAGGATACAAATTAGCTTTTGCCATTAGTCATTTCAGGTCTAGCTTTGAATAATCAACGCAAAATGATCTAGAAAATGGACGTCTTAACAACAGCGAACTGTAACTAAATGTAAGACAACTCTATATTCTATGTCTAATACTCTAATCTCATTTTAATCCTAACTGTAGGCGTACATGTTTGACAACAAGTCCACTATGCAATCCAAGGGAGATAACTTGGGGAAAAACTCTTCCGTGAGTGAGATAGTATTTTGTTTCTGGATGAAAAACAAACAAACTCCATAAACATGTACAACCATGTTTAATTAGCAGTGCAAACGTTTCTTTAAATGGAATATTCAGATAGTGGTCAGCTTGATAAGATGTCCGACAGAGCATAGTCCAAGCTACCCATTCACTGCTGACCCCAGTCAGTCGTCTCCTGAGCATGGCCAGTGTGTTCGGCTCGTACTGTAAGGTCGGCGTGACCTGGATAACTAGACTCGGGGCCAGGAGAGCGAACTTCTCGTGCATCTCGCCTCGCACACCTACACGTCACGTGTCATGCACGTGCAGCCGGTGAGACATTCACTTATGTGGGAGTGTTATAGAAATGTAGTCTCAGATACGTTCATTTATTATTTTCTAGCCTAATGCACAACAATATATATATCTAGTTAAAACTAGCTGTACATAATGTTATCCTCCCCTAAGTGAATGCACAAAGCCTGTTACAATTTATGGGATATATAGTTGCCATAGCGATATATATATATGGTAATGGTATACTTAAAGACCATTGGAACCACATTTGAAACTGTTTTTGTCATTAAAAACTGGTAGTTACGCGAAAAATATCGCAATTACAAGTATTTTTCTCGTACGATAGGGTTTTCACTACGCTCAAAGAAAATTATCTGTGCTATTTGAAAGTTTTCAGCGCTTCGCTTTTTATATCAATGCGGATTCAATAAAAATGCATTTGAATAGAAAATACAAATTAAAATTGTGGTCTTATATTATCGTTATTACGAGTTTTTGGTCCTAATGACGATTTTTTTTCTTCTCATATTTACGAGTGTTACGAGACAGAAAACAAATTTCAAATCTGGTAGGCCCTACAAATGGTCTTTCTTACTTCATATACTATGTAACTAATATAGGTTTATAGGCCTACACGTAACTTTTAACTTCCACAATGATGGTAATGACTTTAAGTTTAATTACCGGCTATTGTATGACTATATGTATGAAGTCGAATGAAAATTGAAAGATCTATCTGGCTTTGACTTGGAATATATCCGATAATGGCAACAAGTCAATAAATGAATATACTTTATTGCTGATTTTAAAAATGTTAAATGAATCCCCAGTTTTCGAAACTTGATGGAAATAAAAGCATGATTACCCAGTTGAAATTTGAAATACCCATTTAGTTATCAAAAAAATTGGATTATTATTCAGGCTGAGCTTTGAAATAATTATAAAAGTCCACTGGAGCGTTACCACATGAACGCATTTTATCACATATGTTATTTCTTTTCCCCACAGTTGTTTAAGGTTCAGACAACACAAACTAATTATGTTACCATTCAAGATAGTATCCAATTACGAGAAAACAATCTTAAATAACCTAAATTACTTGTTAAAACATGTTTTGCCACATGTATATAATCTCAATCCTCTAATGTTCAGCACCATTTGCTTGAAAAAAGGTGTTAGTATCTACACTGAAACGTCGCATCTTTTTGCAATAAAGAAGTTGTATTTCAATATAGCTGTATTCCTTAATTGTTATACTACAGCACGATGATTCAGCATGTATGATATCGGTTTCAAGTGCTTTGGCAGTAGATGTTACTTTATTCGATTCAAGGGCCTGCATTTTTTACATATCGTTCAAATCCTTCAATATGACTATGCTCAACTTTGGACATTGATTGGAATCTTTATCAAACCATTTCTTGTAGGAGGGCCAAAAACATGACCTGTTCAGTATTAAAATAAAGATTGATTGAATGGAGCCTAGTATGTGTGAGCATGCGTGGTCAATGTTGAACTGTATGTGCATGACTTTCCTACTGGAAAGTAAACGGCGGGGTGTTATATTAACCCATTAAAGAATAGTACCAGTACTTATAATTGAAGTCAATTTCTTATGCAATCTTCGTGACATTGGAATTGCTTTAAAAACATAAATTGGATTATTTGCATCGACGAATACTGACGACAACGCGATATCTAGCAAACTGAAAAATGTAAGAATCGGCACTGATAGAGGACATGTAAAGTCTTTTTGATTGTCAACTCCATTTTTATCCCACCGGTATATAATACCGTGGGATATAGTCATCGCCCTGTCCGTCTGTATGTCCGTCCGTCCGTAATCATTTCATTTCCGGAGCAGAACTAAAAAAACCGGTCCACATATCTTTCTGAAACTTTACATGTGTATTGCCCGCCTTCTGAGGTGGTGCCTTTTGATATTTCCACATTTCTGAAACTTTTATTTTTATTATTTCCATGGAAACGGCTCTTATATGGCCTCTGTTCATGAAAGGTTTCGTTTCCGGAGGAGAACTCAAAAACCGGTCCACATGTCTTTCTGAAACTTTACATGTGTATTGCCCACCTACTGAAGTGGTGCCTTTTTGATATTTTCCAATTTCGAAAATTTTAAATTTTTATTATTTCCATGGAAACGGCTCTTATTTGGACTCTGTTCATGAAAGGTTTCATTTCATTTATATTAGCTTATACTATTTAGTATTATGAACATTGCTTGAAAAATTTACAATTATCTTTCAAAGGTTTACATCTTACGATCATGTGGAACCAGTGGGATATGTCATCAAGTAGAAACACGAGAATACTCCTCAGTTTTTCATGACATTGGAAATAAATGTTCCAACGGTCAGGCTGACTAAGCAGTAAAGCAAGTCTGTTGAATTACCAAGCGTCGAACAGCTGATATGATATGATTTTACCAGCGTGTTGAGCTCTGTGCTGTCTCCACAGGATGAGCGAGGACTCCACCATGAAGACCACGGAGCTGGATGTGGAGGACTGGACCGGCAGGTGGCAGGAGAGAAACATCGGCTTCCACAAACCACACGTGCACACGTGAGTCTCAGGGTCTGGCCCAAAACACGTTTCTTTAAATAATAAATTATATTAATATAGTGTTATGTACATGTATGGCTATACTGTCACCTATTGATTCCGCCAAAATTATCTAGTGTGATTGCCTATGACAAAATATTCACTTTATACTCTTTAACCCTTATCGGACCAAGCTTTTTTATCTACAGTAAGTACCCAGTGTCACAACTAAACTATATCTAAAGTCAAAAGTTGTTTCTTTAAACCTTTATTTTGACGTTGACACAATGAGGAGACATTCAAGCTTTCAATGAGAGCCACTGGTAAGGTATCATTAAAAAAATTTACCCCTCTTAATTATAAACTTGTCAAACCAAAAGCACCATCCTCTTGTATAGCAAGGTCAACGATCGTTGTTTTTTTATAAGGTCCGGGTGGAATATACTATAAGAAAAAGTAATTATGCTCACAGATACAACACGGAGATGTAGATTTAAAGATGCATGTTTTTGACATGTAACGTGACTCCCATGAACGTTTAATTTATAAGATCTGATACCTCAAGAAATATCCACACAAGTAAACGTTGCAAAATTATTTGACAAAGGACATTACAATGATTTTAGTGTTTAACAACTTAGAACTTTCATCTGATCTTACCATACATCTTTTGGTAATCCAACTTATTCTACGTTTCTGTACAGAGAACCTCAAACATTATTTTTATAAAGAAGTAGTAGTACAATGAGAAATGTGAATAACATGAATAAATATATATACTACGCGACAAAAGTTTAGACTCACTATCAAATGAGATATTCAATTAAAACATTGGTGGACATTGTAGTACTGACTCATGCTTGCTCAGACCTCGCCTTGATACCCACGTGTTATGCAGGTGACGTTAATTGATCTTGATAAACATGTGCACCTTGCAACTTAACTGTCAAATGCTCAGGAGAAATTAAAGAAATGTGCGTTATTAAAGGCATTGGGATCCCTTTTTATCGGGGATAAAGTTTCATAATTGTGGTGTGGAATGAAATGTTCAAGCGTTCTGTATATCATGGCCTCTGAATTTATCATGAAATGTAAATTTGAGTCCCTAGTTCTTGTGTCATATGCGCTAGAAAATTTGACATTATTTGACAGTCTTAACTACGAGCGGTATATAATGTAGCTGTACGTGTACCATCCCCAGACTCCTGGAGAAGCACGTGGACAAGCTACTCGGGAGAGAGTCTGCACAGAGGGTGTTCGTACCACTATGCGGCAAGTCGCTGGACATGAAGTGGTACGTTGAGAAAGGTCTCCCTTTGAAATGACAGAATCACGTTTTTTTAAAATATTATTAGCCGCCCCGACAAAGGTAGCTTTGGCTGAAATAGTGCCGTAGTGTCGCTAGACTAGTCACTTGCCTTCCAAAGTTCGGGGTTGCTCTGCTTTTGCGTTGTCCCGCTAATGCTAATCTAGTTTTTTTCAATTTTTCCAGATGAATGATAATGTATTATCTTCATACAGTCAATACATATACTAAAGTAGAAAGTCAGAATTGTGAAAATATAGACCATACTCTTCTGGGTTTAATTTAAAGGTATCCAATTGGAAAGCAATTTAATCAAAAAGTTACTTTTGGAACCGTATAAATCGTTAATTCGGTTTTATGTCAAAGTAGGTTTTAAGATTCTTTGCTTTGATATGGCCTTCTATGAAACATATCTACCAAAAATATTGTTTCATTTCATTTTTACTGGTTTATGGTTTAGTTTTCGTGTCTTCAAGTGCAAGAACACGTTGGCTTATTCTGTTGGTGTTAGTTTAGCGGTCCATGTCCATTTGGATAATGCATGTTATGAAATGGTATGAAGTAGACTTTGAAGTAGAATTTGTCTTAAAGGTCATCTGTTGAATTATGTTATGAAATAGAGGGTTTTTATCTTAAATGTTATACAATTCACCTTCTCTGGTTGGTAACTGAATATTTACTATGAACTATTGAAAGAAAGACGATGTCACACATCATTAGATGAATTTTCTTCAGTTAGAAAGTGTAAATGTTAATGGGAATGTAATGTAGGAGTGGCATTTCATAACATGTAAATAAACAACTGTCGGGCCTGGTGACCTCGACATACTTTATATAGAGCATGTAGAAATATGTTTTGTTGAAATCACTCAACGTCTTTTGACATGATTAGATCCCTAATAACATACGTCATTCCTGAACATCGCACTGCCATTGGACTCCAAATGTGTTGATGTCTTATCATTGTGACGTAATCTTATCACACCACAGTTTTATAATCAATGTATCTTTGTCCAGGTTATCAGATTTAGGTCACACTGTGGTGGGTGTAGAAGGAGCTGAACAAGCAATACTGGAGTTCTTCTCTGAACAGAAGCTGGAATACACCAAGGAACCACTGTCTGAACTGGAGGGAGATGTTTATAAGGTGGGAATTATCTTTCAAATTTCATTGCCAAGCACACATTTGCCAACTATATAAAAAATATCAGGCTTCACAATACACACGCTAATACAGGAGAGAGTTTGATGGAAGTCATTGGTTAGTCTGATCTGTAAAGATGAGTCTTTAGTGGGATATGTGTAAATGATATTATGCAAAATGTGCAATTTTCGGACGCTGAATAGCGAAATGTACTTTCATCATCTTGTCCTCCAGCCGCGGCTTGTTTCACAGATGCATTAAGGTCGTGTTGATTTGTTAATAATAATCTGTGGGGTTACCACTTAATTCGCAAATAGGATCTGTTGTGCATGTCTTGCTGAGCATTAAAAGTCCTACTGTTCCCGTTAAGAAGACTAAAATAGCATTGGAATGTATACAAATAAGGCACTAGGGATGTTGCAAATTGTCACGATATTTTGACCGAGAGGTATTGCCCACCTATAACGTAAGGAATTATTTGACGAAATATTTGCGATTTATTATTCTTTTGTTCAGAGTAAAGATGGAAAAATCATAATCTACAAGTGTGACTTCTTTGACTTTGCAAGGTAAGCTGATAATGAGTTTTGCTATCCTGATCTTACAACTGTCTTCTCCTCTTTATTTACTTCTTTATGTTAGTAAAATCTTACTCTCTTCTCTTGTTTGAAATTGCAGGGCGTTTATGTGTATCAATCGACAAGAAAGGGGTCGTCTTATATATAAAAAGATGTAAGGTATTTCAGTACTTCCACGAGAATTGAATGAAACTATGGTGACATCTTCAATCCTACATGTTAATGGGTGTCTTCATTGGATGTATCTAGTACAGCTTCAGCAAATGAAATGACTTGAAAGTATCCAGACGAGAGGTTTGTTCACGCTTATTATTGGTTTCAGTTACAAACAAGGGCCTATATTTTCGAAGCTTCTTGGTGCTAAGATAGTCGTAGGACAATGTTAATGTATGGTACTAACGATTATCTAAGCACTAGGAGAGATTCGAAAATAGGAAGAAAGTGGAGTGAAGGAAATGTTGATATTTGAAGCAATCCAACTGTGTATGTACTGTGCTGCAGAGTGAAGGATGCCGAGTTCCACGCGGTCTGGGACAGAGGATCTTTGGTGGCAGTCAACACGGACCAGCGGGAGAGGTGGGAGTCTTTTGATGATATTCAATACCTTAAAAACAATCGTTACATTTTACGCACAAATGTACATCATGGCATTGTTTTCCTTCCCAGAATAGAGATACCCGACCTCATAACTTTGAACAAGATGAACAACTTCTTAATTTCATCCATAGAAATTACGTTGTCTTCCTTATGACACCAACTTCTAGAATGCCACTTAAACAGTTGCATCTTCTTGTATCATAGGGAAAATGCATCGAGGGAAAATGACTGCTTGGATAACCAGAAAACGGTTTAATGGAGTTACCATTTGATTGAAAACTTGTTATTGAATGAATGTAGACAACATCCTGTCGTTCCAGAACAGCTCCCAGATAAACAAT
The DNA here is from genome assembly GCA_916613615.1 of Steromphala cineraria. Lineage (NCBI taxonomy): Eukaryota > Metazoa > Mollusca > Gastropoda > Trochida > Trochidae > Steromphala > Steromphala cineraria. The sequence continues at coordinate 86,650,068 of OU744722.1, forward strand.
ACATACCATCCAGCAAATGGGTTTTCGTCATTTTGGTTGATTAAACATTTTTTTCAGATACGGTGATGTCATCAAATCCGTTGTATCGAACAAAAGTAAAATTCTTGTTTGCATCGTGGACTACACAAAGAATATTTGGCCGGGTGAGTGAAGATCCCAGCATGTACAATATCTTAACATTATTGGTACCAAGACTAGTTGGACTCATGGATCTGCTAACCGTCCTATGTATATTTATAGACTTAGTTTTGTACGATTTTATCTATTGTTACATATATTGGTTTGACTAGTGTCACAACAAGCTTTGTGTTAACAATATCAACATCTGTTCACATTTTGTAACTATCTGTAGAGAAAATGAGATGAAGGGGTTTTGGGATAAAACCCATTTTCATTTCTTCGTTGAATAAACAACAAAATCAATAAATGCCTCAGAAAACACAACAATTATTCTAAGCAAATGTATTAAGAGAAATCAACATGCCTCCAGCTTGTGGTAATGTTTGTTTCTCATCCACTGCATGCCAGGCCCTCCTCACTGGATGACGGTGGAGCAGCTCCGAGACATGTTCAGTGAGTATCCTCATTCACTTCAAAGTTTCCATCTTTGCTGCCTCAGCATATTTGAATAAGGGAGCACCTACCTTACGTGTACTCTGATATCTGATCAACACGAATTGTGGTGATTCTTGGCTGTTAATCAAATCATTTTTGACCGTATTTGATTTTACATTTTCTAACCTCCAATTCATCTGTCTAAAAAACTGACATTTGAATTTTTCTTATATTGGTCATTATAAGCCCAAGCGTGTAGATTAGTTATCTTATCTTAAGGTATCTTAATGGTTTTATCCAATGCAATACTTTAAACATGGAACATGTGAAATATGAATCGAAGGATCGATAATGTAGTATTTTAAGGATTGAAAGTTTAGTAACTTAATTTACTTAATATTTTCTATATCAATTTAAGTAAATATTTTATGGTTTAAAACTTTCTTTATGTGATTTGAATGATGACCCTAGTTTCTCCTTTCTGTACAGTTCGAAATTGCAAAACTTATCTCATGAATGTTTAATTACAAACTTGATAACATCACAGTTAAAACACAATTTTGTTCAACGGGATCCAAACCTTCACCAATGGCATGAAGGACCCCCCTGGTTTATCGCTCTAGATATAGTAGCTAAAACTGTTATTCCAAATAGTTCAACTGGATCAGTGGTGACCTCTAAACAATAAAATTATTATAAAATATTATATTTAATATTTGGGATGTAACGTTACACCGATTCAAAAAAAAATAGGTTTTGTTAAAATCCCCTTTGAGGTAGCGTTTCTAATCATGTGTAAGTCGACAAAAACAGGAAAATATGACTTGTTTTTGTTTAATTGTTTGTCACTCAAAATAATTCTCTTAAGAAATATAAATTTAAGATCAACTAATGTGTGTATCTCAGTAATAATGTCGCAATTAGTGTATCGTGGTACGTATCGTACCTTGACCTTAGTATCGTGGTACGTATCGTACCGTGACCTTAGTATCGTGCCGTGACCTTAGTATCGTGGTACGCATCGTACCGTGACCTTAGTATCGTGGTACGTATCGTGCCGTGACCTTAGTATCGTGGTACGTATCATATCGTGACATCCCTTATTATAAGAATCATAATCTATTTATTATATTATGTCACTGAGATATTGAGATATCTGTCCGGCAGGTGAGTTCCACCTGGAGGTAGTAGGCCGAGTGGATGCGATGGAGGACCGGTGGAGACAGAAGGGCATCACAGAGATCGAGGAGACTGCAGTACTCCTCTCGCACAAGCAGCAGTGAAGCAGATATGGAACCAATGTATTACTCAGGATGTAACTCACATTTAACCCGTAAATTACATTTTCATTATGCAAATAGGGTTGTCCGTACGTGTTGCATATCTATTCAAATTTTGAAATAAGAAATCGAAATGTAGCTGTGAATAGCAGAATAAATCTTTTTATTTATCTTACTATATTTTTCCAGAGGAGTTCATCAACACCTAATTGCATTGTTATAATGTCTTAAATTCATTTTGCGTACCTCATTGTATATGACCTTTTGACAACTCCTTGTATCGTTGTTCAAGAATAACATTATGTAATCTGTGGTGCATTTACAATTGACAACTCCTTGTATCGTTGTTCAAGAATAACATTATGTAATCTGTGGTGCATTTACAATGAATAAAACTGAAGAACAAGAAAGGAGAAAATGTTGTTCTGAATTGCGAGTAAAAAATAAATGAATGTCTTTAAACGCCTTTAAAACGTATATTTCTAAACCTTTTATGTCTATAAGGAGTTACTATCGATGTTCAGTCATCCGCTAGGTATTAATATAAATTTCAGAAACGAGTCAACTGGAATGAAAGATTATTAATGAATTTCTTTAAACGCCTTTATATAAAAACATTTCTAAACCTTTTTATTCTATAAGGAATACAATCGATGTTCAGTCATGCGCTAGTTACTAATATATATTTCATAATTGAGTTTTTGAACTAGAGTGAAAGATAATAAATGAATGTCTTTAAACGCCTTTAAGGCGTATTTTCTAAACCTTTTATTCCTATAAGAAATACAATCGATGTTCAGTCAAGCGCTAATTACTAACACATATTTCATAATTGAGTTTTTGAACTATAGAGTGAAAGATAATAAATGAATGTCTTTAAACGCGTTTAAGGCGTATTTTCTAAACCTTTTATTCCTATAAGGAATGCAATCGATGTTCAGTCGTGCGCTAATTACTAACATAAATTTCATAAATGTGTTTGCAAACAAGAATGGAAGCTAGTTATATGACTTCTTTCCTATCTTATCAATTTTGGTCAAATCATGATTTAGATATCGTCATTAGAAAAACTTTGGTATTGGAAACTCGGCAGCCTTTAATGGATTGACGTCACACGGTAAAACAGCTGACTCTTAGGCACCATAAGTAGAAGCGCGTCCCGGCCTCCCCACCCCACCGTACAGACAGACAGACAGACAGACAGATACACACCATGAAGGTCCTCGCTCTCGTCTTCCTCTCCGCGCTGCTTCTCGTCGGCACTTGTGAGTTGACAATCATATCGTGTTTATATATGCTATTTAGTTATAGGATCTCACGAATTCAGTGAAAGTTGGTAATGATTCGCCATTTGATCCTTTTAACTTTGCCAACATTGACAGATTGAGATTGTCAGTTAAATTGTATATAAATACATGTAGATAAATATATATCGTCAATTCAATACTTGTTAAAACTGTCTTAAACACCTGTTTTGTCTTTATTTATTTAGATTGCACTACCGTTTGTTTCACTGTCCAAGTCGTTGATCTCAAAAATGAAATAATGACTTGATATTTTTTGCGTGTTGTTTGAAAAAAAGTGTGTATATAAATATCAAGCAGGGGAATGGAAGCAAACTCTCTAGTGATGTAACAGAAGTGATTTTGAGACCACCTCCACCGGGATTCGAACCCGGTATCTCTGGGTTGAGAGTCCTACACTGTACCTGTTCGGCCAAAGAAATATCCCCAAAGCCAGTAGGAATGCTCTTTATTAAACTTTTGTTTTTCAAATAACTCGTTATTTTAGAATTAGATTTTGTGTTGTTATTTAACATTTATCAACCTCTCGTTGCGTCTCAGTATTGTTAAAAAATGTTCTTATTCTATCGGGTAAATCATCGAAGTCAATTTGCGAGCAAGTCTCAGGTGTTTCTGTTGGAATTATAATAGCTTACACCAGGAATGTTCTTTTGGTGGCAATTATTAATTTATCAAATATATCTCCAAAAATTGCGTCATAAATATCAGCATTACAGGATTTATGTCTGGTTTCGATAACAAGCAAGTGAGTTTATAATATACTGATACTTTAAATGGAAGATAGTTTTTAACATTAGTCACATATAGATCGGGGTGTAGGATATGATGTTGTATTCATGTTACGACGGTATCCGTCATTCGATGGTTTTGTATACCATCAAGCTAAATGAAACGTCTTTACTGGACTTACTGAAGTTTCTCGATCGAGACATTCACCCCATATTGTTTGCAGAAAAAGCAATTGTAGGGGTAGAGGATGTCGTATCCTTACACCAGGGGAATAGATGTAGTCCCTGGAGTCCCTCCCACAGAGTCCTCAAGTCACAGAGTCACAAAGTCCTCAAGTCACAGAGTCACAGAGACCTCAAATCACAGAGTCACAGAGTCCTCAAGTCACAGAGTCACAGAGTCCTCAAGTCACAGAACTCTGATCTAACCTCTGATATACTAAGCTTCCTTATCGGGCAACATAACCCATCTACGACGTTTCTATCACTACCATGGAGGGCCTGCTGGTTGTCAACATACGGTAATGAGTTGTGTCAGAGGACTCAAAGATTTTGGATAAAATTTTCGATCCCCCGATCAATACAGGAACAACTTCGATTACTTATGACACGGCCACGCTGATTGCACAACTCAATTTTATTTCATCAAACCAGGCTTCCCCCCATTCTCTCCCCACAGAGGCAACTCAGTCATACCTGAATAAGCCTCTGTTCTATTACGGCTAACATACGGGATAGAAAGGTAGAAATCTAATTGTAGGCAATGGAAGTTAGTTGTGCAATCAGCGACGCCGTTTCAAAAGTGGTCATTCGAAAAAGTTCGGCTATTTCCGTGTGGATTCGCACCAAAGGGAGATAACTCTTCCTTCTACAAAACAATCGCTTTTTACCTTCTCATTGGTTTTTATTTGGTGAATGATTAAAATAAAATTTATCATAAAACGAAGAACAATTTACACAATTATAAAACAATATGTTTCTAATGAAAAACCCTATCCATATCTGATTTTGAAATAGTTTCCCTCTCTGAGACTCACACTGTTAATGAAAAAGAAACCTAAAGGCATGATTCTTTTGAAAGTCTCTGAGCGACCGTTGAGTATTCCCGAAGTCGTGGACATCCAAAAGGTGTTTTCATTGGCTGCAAATAAGGGAGATATCTCAAGTAACAACTTTTTGCCGCTAGGGCGATCTGCCGGAACCCCAGGATTTTGGCGTAATGGAACAGAGGCTAACTGGGGTATGACTGAGTTGCCTCTGTGGGGAGAGAATGGCTTCCCCCCTGCTAACTCAATTACACCTTGTTTACATCATAGCATAGATCAGAGTTTTATGACTTTAAGAAACTCTTTGGGGAGAGAATGCCCCATGCGAGGAATCATGTGCGAATGATGACAAAGCATCTCTATCTCCTCAGCTCGTGGCGCTATCTGTTCGACTAGTCCCTGTGTAGGTATGGGCTCTTGGGAGTCTGTGATCTTGGGATTAATCATATCTAAGTACCTCTTTTGCGACTCATGCGAGCATCACTATCTCCACAGCTGATGCCGCTGTCTGCTCGATGACTCCCTGTGCTGGCATGGGTTCTGGGAGTCACGACTTCTGTGTGTCCGAGTGCACCAACTGTACCCACGGGGCTCACTGTGATCATCCCGCTGATGCATGCGTCTGTCACAATTGATTTCACGTGCGTAGACAAATACAGTTTATAAGCAGCGTTTGAAATAAGCATAAACAGCTTGTCAATGTGCTCCCATATAGAGGATAATCTGTGGGTCCAACTCTGAGACTGTTTGCAGTCTTTATCAGTAACCATTTGAAATGATATCATTGGTATCACTGTGTTAAATATAGAATCACTGTAGTCAGTTAAGAGTGATGGTAATGAAGGTTTGCTACGGAGTATTCTCACTGCAAGTTACATCTGACAGGAACTGAAGAACAGTATCACATACTAACTATTTTACAGTATGGACCTGCAGATACTTTAAAGTGAGTGCCTTCGTGAATAACTCTCACCATTTGGCCTACAGGTCTCTGCTTATTTCAAACTCTGTTTATAAGTAACTATTTTTGGAGCACCAAATTAAAAAGTCCATGACAAAAACGTCAAGTGACGACTACTTTTGGCACTGGTCTGTATTAGTTCCATATTATTGAATTCTTAATATCTTTTTCATTTTATCAAGCAAACTAATGTAAGCACAGAATCAATAGTTTGATGTCGATCCACTTATAGTTATTGTATTGCATATGGTTACGACTATCATATTGTTATCATTATTGTTGAATACAATAACACACCCGAAAATAATCATTAAAAAGACTATTTTAAACGTTTTGTTGTTATCTTTGTTATTTTGTATCTTTTAATGTAAATTTGCATCTTTTCAGAGTTGGTTCAACGTGACAAGGACATTGAAATAAAACACATTTAGTCATCATTGAATTTTGATTGTCATTTATTAGAAAATCATCCAGAACAGTTATTTGATTTAAACAGTATTTTATTTCCACAACAAGACAGTTATTCACAAAAATGAAATGTGACATATACAAATTGAGAGGAAATAGGATCAGCAAACAGGCAAAATAGCCTATATAAATGCTTCTCCTAAACAGCTACTTCATCAAGGATCAATCGGTCCCGATAGGAAAGATGATACAGGCATGGTTTTGAGGAAAGCTAGAAAGCTGAAATCCTTTGAAAAGACTCTTCGACACGAAAGGTTTGCCGATGTTGTGATCACTGATAATGGCCAAAAAACGTTTTTTTCATATTCTTCTCAAGAAGCACAATGTTTAAGAAAACTGAAGCCTTTAGTACAGCCTATAAAGTTGTTTGGAACACTCGATTGATCTTAGTGAGGCAACCTTTGACTGAGCTATCCATTCCGCATACGGTAGTCGGTGTGTTTTTCTGTCCCAGTTTGAGAGGCTTTGAAACTATGTTCAAGACGATGTTACAGGAATCGATCAAGTCTGTCGAACAACACAACCAAATGATTTGAAGACGCGCAACACAAACACGGTTAAGTACTCAAGATACATTGATACATGTAATTTTTTCTGCAAAGACTCTTCTGGCATTTCGTGTTGACCCTTTCTGGGTCCAGCATCCTATATTACGAAATGATTATGACTATTTCAGCTGAACATGTCGTTGGTTAGGTATATTGTATATATTAGAATATACGTAAACACTTCTCATGACACTGTATTCCTATGATTCTCTGTCCAATCCCGCGGAAAACACCTTTATATATTGACCAGCAGCTTATTTCTTATACATCACTTGTACATGTACAGTCGGCCTACCTCATCAGTCTGGTTTTTGATCATCAAAAGTCTTATTCCTCAAGGGCGGTGAATATTCAATGCAAACTAATATTACAATTTTTTGCGAACTTGACTTTGTCTTTCATTAATACACATAATGCTTTCCCATGGCACCATATCTGCACGCACCATTCATCTTTTGCTGTATCAAATAAAACATCGTTTTAGCTTTAAGGTTTTCATCTTTACAAAAGCTTATTTTATTTTGTAATTTTGTAATGTTTCTTATTTTATTTAAGCGATAAAAATCCTTTTACAAAATTCTTCACGACTAAGGCTTTTTTCTTACAATTAAAATCGAATATTTTCCATTTTTTAATTTCAAAATAATTTAGCAAAATTAATAGCAAATATTAAAAACTACTTGGAAAAACCTAACATTTTCTTTAAAAAAAAATATATATATGTACTGCCTATTTAGTTTTGCAAATGTGACCCAGAGTAAATATAATCTGCATCCTGCTATTTACGGAAAAATGGTTTCATACATGTAATTCAAACTACTTACAAGTATATGGGCTTTTATTTTGGTAAGGGTATGTTTTGTATATTTAAGAAGATTTCGAGTCGAGAGGGGACCTCCATTTCCAGCGAGCTTTATTTCCTGTTTAATCATCGAACCAATGCTTCTGGAGCTCTTAAGGTTTTGCAAAATAAAATAACAACTCATACGTATGAAACCAACATAGTAAAGTCCCCGTTGGCCAGAAGTCACCAAATCTATCATATTAATTCCCATCGGCCTCGTTACCTGCACGTAACATTTCAGCCAGTCCATGTTTTTTTTCTTGGCCAAAATGGTTATAGATTTTGACAAAGATTTAGACGATGTAAGATGTAACCGAATGTAGTGCTTAACAGGTATAGTGATCACGTGTTTACATGTCAGGTTCCTCATCAGAACGAGGCTACGAGGATGAATAGCATTAACATACATTATTACGTTCAGTGAGTGTGGGAAACACAGAGAGTTGGAAATGAAAACCAGAAAGGGATGCTTTTAAAATTATTTATAAAGTTAGACTTTAAAAACCCGAATCAGACATTGTACATAAATACATTAAAAATTTAATCTGTACACTTCTCTGAAATGAATAACAATTGAGCTTGCATTTCTTTTCACGCTCATGTGTAATGTATACTAAAAGTGTAATATTGTAGCTTCAACTGTCATTTCACTCGTCCAATTGCTTATGACATCTTCTTAATCAGATTGAAGGATCTACGTTGTTATTGTACATTTTATATATCATAATTATATAGTTATATATTTCGATGCAGCAACTCACGATGATTAAGGATATTGTGGTCACTTATGGGAGAGAAGAATTGCTTTTTGAAAAAGTTCCGTGAGACCGCGACTCCTCCACCGCTCCTCCAGGGAGTCCCGCTTCTCCAGTATCTCAATCTGGAACTGATCCTCTGCACAAACATCAACGATCAAGTTCCGTTAACAAAACAAATACTGAGTGAGTGAGTGGGTGCATGAGTGAGTGAGTGGGTGGGTGGTGTGAGTGAGTGAGTGAGTGAGTGAGTGAGTGAGTGAGTGAGTGAGTGAGTGAGTGAGTGAGTGAGTGAGTGAGTGAGTGAGTGAGTGAGTGGGTGGGTGGGTGAGTGAGTGAGTGAGTGAGTGAGTGAGTGAGTGAGTATGTGAGTGGGAGTGGGAGTGTGAGTGTGTGAGTCTGTGAGTGAGTGGGTGAGTGAGTGAGTGAGTGTTTAACGCTGCTTGGGCAATATTTCAGCCATTAGCGGCGTGAAATACTGATTGAGATATCTCGTTTGATTAACAACATTGTTGTTTATTGTTGAGATAAACGGAACTTACTATATCAAATGAAAGCAAAACTGTTAATGAAAATATGTGCAGATCTCAGGAATTCAGGTATCAAACATCAGTTTGTCCAATAATATTTTAGCTCCGATTTTCTTGCTAAATCACATATTTGTACAATATACTGACATCTATCAGGTGAGATGTTCCGTGTCCCTATATGCATAAAGCAGCGACATCACCTGGATGAGAGGGCCGGCTAGGTCGTGATATTAGCTTCAGACTCCTTGCACAAGGGAATTTGACTAGATGCTTATCATAGCCATGAGCAAGATGTCACCAGCGGCACAATGCATTTGACTTGCTTATATTAGGGTGTGGGGGAGTTTCGTTGACAGAAATACGCTTATATACCAGGAAAGGGATTGGACAATTTGGAGGACCTCTACTAACCATAGATTGCTGTAACCTGCTCGTCTGGTACCATATGTGGAGGCCCTGGAATATAGATCACCGTTACATATGAAGAAATACATTCATATGGAAAGAGATGCAAAAAAGAAGTTGTAAATCCATATATTTGTATTTCTTCACCAAACCAACTTCTAAAATGCCACTGAAAGAAGCCATAAACATGTCTTCCTTCAAATGAAATCAACGGAATAAGCTGATTGTCTGAATCCTAGCTTACGGCTTTGGCTAGTACAGTGACAAGACACTCGAATAAATAATGTCTATGCTCTTAAAATGAATAACTACCTAACTAAATATATCTTGGTGTGGCATGTCCAGTTATTGCTGGGTATATTTGAGCCACCAACAAAGTAAATAATGAGTGTGTAAACTACAGAGCACGCACCTGTCAGTTCCTCCAGCCGGTACTCTACAGTAGTGAGAAGAATTCTGCACGTGGAGGTGCACACAGCCTTGATGACGTTAGCGTACCTGGTGGGTAGAACGTTTATAAGGTAAATAGCATATACACCTTTATTGTTTTGATTTAAGAAAATCACTAGACTTCAATTATGACTAGGCTTTTCAATATAGATTACTTTTCTTGTTTGACAGACATCAGTTTTTATTCTGTACGAGTCATTAATCGCAAGTAACTGGAACAAACGTTAACTGGAACTTATGTTAGACATTACACAGTATTATAATGAAGGATGATTAAATGTTCCTCAGGACATTATGCCGATCTAGAAGGGAATGTTGGCGTGTGAATCCATCCCAAGAGAGACAAATATAGTAAATAATGTGTGTCTTATTCCTCATAAATGATAAATCATATAACAAAGGGGAAGGACATGGTACTATATTCTGTAAACAAATTAGTTTTCCCATGGTCACATATCCTTTATATCTATCTTAACGAGAATTCTGTATCAGCACCTCCAAATGCCAGATTTAACAGTTACCACCTCCATTGGTACGCTAAACATAAACAAGAAGATTATTCCAAATGTATTTTCAGGCGGTGATATGAACAAGTGTTGCGTAATACTACAATACATAAATCAATGACGAAGATGTATTTCAACCTTTGTTGTTAAGAGAACAAAACTCACTTCTGTCTGTCAGGGATATTTACTGCAACCAAAGATGCTCTGTCCCAGATGAACACTACCAGACGGAAGAAGCAGATGAACACTACACAGTGTTGGCTAGGGAAGTAGATCTAAAATATTCTACCAGACGGAAGAAGCAGATGAACACTACACAGTGTTGGCTAGGGAAATAGATCTAAAATATTCTACCAGACGGAAGAAGCAGATGAACACTACACAGTGTTGGCTAGGGAAGTAGATCTAAAATATTCTACCAGACGGAAGAAGCAGATGAACACTACACAGTGTTGGCTAGGGAAGTAGATCTAAAATATTCTACCAGACGGAAGAAGCAGATGAACACTACACAGTGTTGGCTAGGGAAATAGATCTAAAATATTCTACCAGACGGAAGAAGCAGATGAACACTACACAGTGTTGGCTAGGGAAATATATCTAAAATATTCTACCAGACGGAAGAAGCAGATGAACACTACACAGTGTTGGCTAGGGAAGTAGATCTAAAATATTCTACCAGACGGAAGAAGCAGATGAACACTACACAGTGTTGGCTAGGGAAATAGATCTAAAATATTCTACCAGACGGAAGAAGCAGATGAACACTACACAGTGTTGGCTAGGGAAGTAGATCTAAAATACTCTACCAGACGGAAGAAGCAGATGAACACTACACAGTGTTGGCTAGGGAAATAGATCTAAAATACTCTACTAGACGGAAGAAGCAGATGAACACTACACAGTGTTGGCTAGGGAAGTAGATCTAAAATACTCTACCAGACGGAAGAAGCAGATGAACACTACACAGTGTTGGCTAGGGAAGTAGATCTAAAATACTCTACCAGACGGAAGAAGCAGATGAACACTACACAGTGTTGGCTAGGGAAATAGATCTAAAATACTCTACCAGACGGAAGAAGCAGATGAACACTACACAGTGTTGGCTAGGGAAGTAGATCTAAAATACTCTACCAGACGGAAGAAGCAGATGAACACTACACAGTGTTGGCTAGGGAAATAGATCTAAAATACTCTACTAGACGGAAGAAGCAGATGAACACTACACAGTGTTGGCTAGGGAAATAGATCTAAAATACTCTACTAGACGGAAGAAGCAGATGAACACTACACAGTGTTGGCTAGGGAAATAGATCTAAAATACTCTACTAGACGGAAGAAGCAGATGAACACTACACAGTGTTGGATTTCATGATTGACATTCAACAATATGATATCCCGCGCACTAACTTAAAAGCAACGTAGTCAAGAAGAATAATGGTGTGAATGTGAATCTGTCTTTAAAGATTAGAAAAAATTTAAATCAATTGCAATCAAATGGATGTGACAAGCGTTGCATAATCATCTAGAATCGACGGAATTGGACAGATCGTGCAAGGAATGTCTAACCTCAGATGTTGGTCTGATAGTCAACTGTTCATACAATACCTCTGTGTATGAACATGACCGCTCAACATGGGATGATCACGTTGACCTCTTTCAATAGTTCTAACTTGTATGGAATGATAACTAAGACTATGAGAGGATCTGTTTGTAATGATAAATCAAATGGTAAAATTAATTCTAAAAGATCCTTTAAAAATATCCCAAACCTTATATACATCCTCCTCCAGTTCAGATAGTGGTTCCTTGGTGTATTCCATCTTCTGTTCAGAGAAGAACTCCAGTATTGCTTGTTCAGCTCCTTCTACACCCACCACAGTGTGGCCTAAATCTGACAACCTGGGGAGAAATATACAGATATATTATATAGAGGAGACTGTGACAAGTCTAGCTTGTTCTACACCCACCACTGTGTGGCCTAAATCTGATAACCTGGGGAGAAGTATACAGAAATATTATATAGAGGAGACTGTGACAAGTCTAGCTTGTTCTACACCCACCACTGTGTGGCCTAAATCTGATAACCTGGAGAGAAATATACAGAAATATACAGAATATTATATAAAGGAGACTTAGACAAGTCTAGCTTGTTCTACACCCACCACCTGAATTTGATAATCTGCAGGGGAAAAGTTTGGGCCACAGTTTTACCAAATGTACAATATGAAATAATGAACTCGATATTCCAAGGATGTTATTCCTGAAGAAGAGTGTTTCGGGTGTTTAAACCAAATCTACCATTATGAATCACAATTGACGGAGGTTTCGTTGCACAATAATAAAGTTTTGCATTTGGCCAATGAAGTCAAAACGCTACACAGAGAAGCATAGGTTGCCGAAGCAGTGTAATACAATAAGTCAATATGGCCTTTTTGACCTGGTGCGTACATCATACAATATACATAATATACAAACAAAAAATTAGACAACAAGTATGTATTTATGAAAGAACGGTAACAAACATAATTATCATATGAATGGATGACTTTCGTTTTTTCTGATAAGCCTACTTAGTTAGATATTATTCTTTTTAATATCATAAAACAATTATAGACTTCAGACTCGGTTAATATCACGTGTCCATCAAGCTCACCTGAAGAAATCAATCATTATTTTACTGCTGACAAGCCATGAGAACTGACCACTTCATGCCGAGAGATGGGTGCTAAGGAATGAGGAGGAAGACAACTATATTGCCATTTGTGGTGAAAGGTAACCGAATCTTCAAGTCATTATGCTTATAGCTAAGAGGTCTGTTTGCATGGCTTTCGATTTGGACAATGTTAAATCCCCAATGTATGAATAAAAACTAGATCTTGAGAAGAGGACCAAATACTAAAGCTTAACGATGGCTGGTGGGATGCCTGAAACCATGCTATGGCTGCAAATCCATGTCCTTTTGTGCCCAACAAGTTTATAGAATACAAGAGGAATGTGACTAGTGATTAAATACATTTTAGATATGATACATGTATAACATACAACACTGGTGACAAGCAATGAGAACTGACCACTTGATGTCGAGAGTCTTGCCACAGAGAGGAACCAGCAGCTTCAGGTCCGTCCCTCCACACAGAAGCTTCTCCTGGTACTGCTCCAGCAGTCTGGGGACAGACACAGGATTTCACTCCATAAACTTGTCATTTACAAAGAACTATAGTCTATAGAAAGTAATAACTGCTCAAGCAGTCTGGGGACAAACAAGGATTCTAGAGCAACAGGGAGACAAGGCCTTTCTAGACTCAGTATAGAAGTGAAACGGATAATATTGAGGCTAGGTTTACTTTGACTGGTAATGGGTAACAACTGAAACTACTCGAGAAATCCAATGAAGAGAAAGTTTTCCATGAGATTTGTCTTTTTTAGGTAACTGTAAGGTATAATTAATGAATAATGCGGGTAATGAGTTCAACTCACGGGTTTGTCTCGGATTCATGGAAACCCGTCCTCCCTTGTTGCCATAGCTCCTTCCATCCCTCGACGTCCAGCTCGGGAGGCTTTTCTGTCCCTGTGTCCGTCGCTTCACTCACTTCACTCATTGTGTTTGTGTCGGACTAAACTTGCAAGTTAAACCGCTCTTACGAATTGTAAACTTGGTCTGGCGTACAATTATTAAATGCTATTATTCCATATTTGAGTTATTAAGCGGTATATCGGATGATATATGTAATTTAAGCTCGTGTTGAACTGGTAATCAACCGGTGGTAATTCACCTGTCACTTTGATAATAAACACATCATTGTATATTCCTTATTTATCATATATATCAATTTACTCACGTGACAAATGTTATCATACAGATAAAGGACCCGTTGTCCTTACTTATCAACTCATACAATAAAACTGTGCTAGAGTGAAATGTTTATATCTTATTTGAGACTGTAAAGTTGTTAATTATATTCTGATCAATAAACCATTTCATGTCCATGCATTGGTAAAGACAACTATCTGCGAGAAACACATCAAAGTTTTAACAATATTGTAAACTGTATTTAACATGATAAGTATATCTCATTACCGTTTCCTCGAATTAGGATTAGGGTTAACGTTTTGAAAGGAGGGGATTCATCATCAATCATCTATCTTTTGATAGACAAATTCAAAAGGGATTACGGACTTGGGCGTGACTGAAAGTGTCTGGATATCAAAGTTAGAAATCATGATACGAATTTGCATAAACGCCTTGCTCGAGGTCATTTGTATATAAATCATTTCGAAGTTTCCATTTGTTTACCTTGATATTTAAAGTCCAATGTTAGAAGTAGGTTTACCAGTACAAGTATCTCTACTTATCAGAGAACTATGGTATGAGGTACAAGGTGGAGTTACTTCCCTTTGATCGTATTGAAACCCAGGAAGATTTTACAGTCATGCAAGAAAGTAAATTAAAGTGTGTGTGTGAGTAGAATGACCGTTAGCATTTAGATAAAATATATATCCATTTATCCATGACCGCGCGAGTTCAAAGGTAAGGAATTAATTGCCAACAGTGACTATCACAACATATTGTATACACCGATTTTAAACATCTACTAACCTCGAACTTACTACTTCTCGATTTTCGTTCAAAGATTTTTCAAAAAATCCAATCCAAAATTTTCCAATAAACACCATTAATTAGCCTTTCATTTAGACAGCGTAATTATCGGCTGTGAAAAACCCACCTGGGTTAGGGGCTATAAAACTCGCGCGGGTGTGACGTAATAAACAGACTATACAGAGTAACGCATCATTATTTCAACTGAAATACCGCCTAAATAATTGTTTAATTACCATTGATGTGGATATCTATTTTACACCAAATGTTTAGTAGTGTTACGTCGTCAAATGATTTATCTAACTGAGTGGAAAACATTTTCTGAAAATCGTTAATTTCCTGTGGTACTGTTACGACAGATGTATAGATAACGAGGCTGATTCTGTTTATGACGTCAAAAATGGGGGCGTGACCAGTCATGCATTCACTTGTTTGTTGTCAGATAGGTCTAAGCGGCCAATCAAAAGTGGCTTTCAAAAACGGCTTTCATTACCAAACTAGACATATTTGAGTAGCGACCTTTAACGCACTATACAATATTGTAATCATACTTTCTATATTCCAAAGAAAATAGTGAAATATATGTTTGTGGTTATGTAAACTGTATTTAACATGATAAGTATATCTCATTACCGTTTCCTCGAATTAGGATTAGGGTTAACGTTTTGAAAGGAGGGGATTCATCATCAATCATCTATCTTTTGATAGACAAATTCAAAAGGGATTACGGACTTGGGCGTGACTGAAAGTGTCTGGATATCAAAGTTAGAAATCATGATACGAATTTGCATAAACGCCTTGCTCGAGGTCATTTGTATATAAATCATTTCGAAGTTTCCATTTGTTTACCTTGATATTTAAAGTCCAATGTTAGAAGTAGGTTTACCAGTACAAGTATCTCTACTTATCAGAGAACTATGGTATGAGGTACAAGGTGGAGTTACTTCCCTTTGATCGTATTGAAACCCAGGAAGATTTTACAGTCATGCAAGAAAGTAAATTAAAGTGTGTGTGTGAGTAGAATGACCGTTAGCATTTAGATAAAATATATATCCATTTATCCATGACCGCGCGAGTTCAAATGTAAGGAATTAATTGCCAACAGTGACTATCACAACATATTGTATACACCGATTTTAAACATCTACTAACCTCGAACTTACTACTTCTCGATTTTCGTTCAAAGATTTTTCAAAAAATCCAATCCAAAATTTTCCAATAAACACCATTAATTAGCCTTTCATTTAGACAGCGTAATTATCGGCTGTGAAAAACCCACCTGGGTTAGGGGCTATAAAACTCGCGCGGGTGTGACGTAATAAACAGACTATACAGAGTAACGCATCATTATTTCAACTGAAATACCGCCTAAATAATTGTTTAATTACCATTGATGTGGATATCTATTTTACACCAAATGTTTAGTAGTGTTACGTCGTCAAATGATTTATCTAACTGAGTGGAAAACATTTTCTGAAAATCGTTAATTTCCTGTGGTACTGTTACGACAGATGTATAGATAACGAGGCTGATTCTGTTTATGACGTCAAAAATGGGGGCGTGACCAGTCATGCATTCACTTGTTTGTTGTCAGATAGGTCTAAGCGGCCAATCAAAAGTGGCTTTCAAAAACGGCTTTCATTACCAAACTAGACATATTTGAGTAGCGACCTTTAACGCACTATACAATATTGTAATCATACTTTCTATATTCCAAAGAAAATAGTGAAATATATGTTTGTGGTTATGTGAACTTTAAATAAGGTCCATGGCACAAGATTCACTAATTGTTGCACGCCATCTGTACCGGAAATGCTTACCATTCTATTAGGTAGATGGATTTAATGGCGGCGTTTGACAGCAAAAACCTACATAGGTCCTGCTGATTTATTTTCAAATTAATATAAAAACGTGAAATGATTAAAAGCTTGATGGTCTATGTTTTTAACAAAATCTAAAAGTGATATTTCAATTTCGGTAAACATTACGTTCTCTCCTAAGATAGACATACCTCTGAGGTATTTACATTGATCGTTATGACCTCCACATTATAAGAAAAAATGAAAGGCTGTTTTTGGACTATTTGTATACAACGGATAAATAACTGAGATGCGCCTTGTCTAATGCCTGCATGCGTTTGGTCTGCAATTACAAGCCTCAAGCGAGTAAGATTGCCTCATCTTTTCGACTTTGCCAAGGGATTTTGGTATGCTTTTCAGTCCTTGGGCATGAAATGTACATGCCTTGCAGTGATACCATTATCCCAGTCCTTTTGCCACTGTTATAGCTTGAACTGTTGCCAAAGAATCTGAAAAAAATTGATCCAGGGAAGAAGATCCAAGAAAGGTATCAGGAGTTATCTCCCTTTCTCTGCTCTGTTGTTTTCCTTTCATGAATAACCATTTTGAAAACGATTTTGACCAAATGAAAACGGAATATGTTCTGTAGAAGAGAGAAGTAAAGTTGATGATTAGATGACGTAGATTAACGTGTTATGCTTAGCGAAAAGAAGATCAATCGGGATATTTTTAGATTTAGATGGTCTTATGAATCCAACAGAGTAATGAATCTATTTGGTTACTTGACCACACAGGGGAGTCTACCAATGCACACATATTACGGAGCAGTTTACAGTTTATAAATCTTCAACAAAAACAGGATATTTATATAAACATTGAGACTATGGCTTATTTTGTAGAAACAACTTCAACAGTCAAGGTTTCGCGAAAATAGTCAGCGAAGCGCCAGTAAAAGAGTTTCTTAGATATCATAAAAGTCAATTGTTTTCTACGTAATTTGCTTATTAACATATCACATACAATTTAAGATTTTTTAAGTGAGAAAACGTTGTATATGTTTAAAGCTGTGTAAGAAATGAACAGAATTTTCTGGCAAAATGAAACATTACATAATAGTGAGGTTCACCCATTTCTTTGGGAATTGTACTAATCAATACTAACTACGAGTTATATTTGTATTGCATGCTATTACTATTTGTCTAAATCAGCATGTCTTCGATCATTTGAAATGGTAAACTAACACCAAACTATATAGAACTAAATAAATTAGAACTAAAATACAGTTAATTCATTGCAATGCAAACCGTATGTGCTGAGTAATAAATACTGAGAAACTATAGGCATAATCTAGTTTTCAAATCAATGATATACAATTAAGGAATACGTTTTTATACATGAAGAATTTCTGGATAACAACTTGTGAAAACCTAGTCTTTTAAATTACAATATGGAATAGATATACTACTTAGAGCACGGTTTTATCTATCCCATATGATTAAGTAGAAGGCAATTACACCCAAATATAATGATTTCCATTATAAAGAAGTTGTTATCACGACGATATTCTTCTTCTTTTTAATTATTAGATGATCGTTTTATTGAAAACAAACACGTGCATTTTTGTACTTAAGAGTATGTATAAATGAAATGATTTGTTTACCATTTGCATTAACAATGTATGTGTATATGTATGTTATACTCGTGTTGGTGGTGAGGGGGTAAAGGTTTAGTAGAACCTACAGACAAGATCCTCCTTCAGATCCATACCCCCCCCCCCCCCCCCCCCCCCCCCCCCCCCGCCCTCGCCTGACGTAACGATAGTAACAACATTATGATTCGACGTTAAAAACAGACCATCTGTATAAAATCTCCTTATTATATAAGTTAACAATTCAATCCGAAGTTCGTCGTACACAGGGGCTGTCCAGGAATAAGACCACGTGCAAACATTAGACCATGTTTGAAACTGTATACATAAATAAATATACAACAGTAAGATTTCGGAACAGTAATCATTTGACGTCATCATATTGTTGTTTTCTAGGAGCACGTGAGAGGGGAATATGGGGAAGCTTGCATGGTGTTTCTATGGTGTTGTTTCCAAGGAGCACGTGAGAGGGGAATATGGGAAAGCGTGCATGGTGTTTCTATAGTGTTGTTTCCTAGGAGCACGTGAGAGGGGAATGTCGGGAAGCGTGCATGGTGTTTCTATATTGTTGTTTCCTAGGAGCACGTGAGAGGGGGATATGGGGAAGCGTGCATGGTGTTTCTATAGTGTTGTTTCCTAGGAGCACGTGAGAGGGGAATATGGGAAAGCGTGCATGGTGTTTCTATAGTGTTGTTTCCTAGGAGCACGTGAGAGGGGAATGTCGGGAAGCGTGCATGGTGTTTCTATATTGTTGTTTCCTAGGAGCACGTGAGAGGGGGATATGGGAAAGCGTGCATGGTGTTTCTATAGTGTTGTTTCCTAGGAGCACGTGAGAGGGGGATATGGGGAAGCGTGCATGGTGTTTCTAAAATGTTGTTTCCTAGGAGCACGTGAGAGGGGAATATGGGGAAGCGTGCATGGTGTTTCTATGGTGTTGTTTCCTAGGAGCACGTGAGAGGGGAATATGGGAAAGCTTGCATGGTGTTTCTATGGTGTTGTTTCCAAGGAGCACGTGAGAGGGGAATATGGGAAAGCGTGCATGGTGTTTCTATAGTGTTGTTTTCTAGGAGCACGTGAGAGGGGAATATGGGGAAGCGTGCATGGTGTTTCTATAGTGTTATTTCCTAGGAGCACGTGAGAGGGGAATGTCGGGAAGCGTGCATGGTGTTTCTATATTGTTGTTTCCTATGAGCACGTGAGAGGGGAATATGGGGAAGCGTGCATGGTGTTTGTATGGTATTGTTTCCTAGGAGCACGTGAGAGGGGAATATTGGGAAGCGTGCATGGTGTTTCTATAGTGTTGTTTCCTAGGAGCACGTGAGAGGGGAATGTCGGGAAGCGTGCATGGTGTTTCTATAGTGTTGTTTCCTATGAGCACGTGAGAGGGGGATATTGGGAAGCGTGCATGGTGTTTCTATAGTGTTGTTTCCTAGGAGCACGTGAGAGGGGAATATGGGAAAGCGTGCATGGTGTTTCTATAGTGTTGTTTCCTATGAGCACGTGAGAGGGGAATATTGGGAAGCGTGCATGGTGTTTCTATAGTGTTGTTTCCTAGGAGCACGTGAGAGGGGAATATGGGAAAGCGTGCATGGTGTTTCTATAGTGTTGTTTCCTAGGAGCACGTGAGAGGGGAATATGGGAAAGCGTGCATGGTGTTTCTATAGTGTTGTTTCCTAGGAGCACGTGAGAGGGGAATATGGGAAAGCGTGCATGGTGTTTCTATAGTGTTGTTTCCTAGGAGCACGTGAGAGGGGAATATGGGGAAGCGTGCATGGTGTTTCTATAGTGTTGTTTCCTAGGAGCACGTGAGAGGGGAATATTGGGAAGCGTGCATGGTGTTTCTATAGTGTTGTTTCCTATGAGCACGTGAGAGGGGAATATGGGGAAGCGTGCATGGTGTTTCTATGGTGTTGTTTCCTCGGAGCACGTGAGAGGGGAATATGGGGAAGCGTGCATGGTGTTTCTATGGTGCTATTTCCTAGGAGCATCTGCGAGGGGAATAGTTCCAGTCCCGCCTCAGCCTCAACGCGCCACGCTTCCCTGTACACTTCTTTTCTAAACGTTTATCATCTCAGTAACATTGTGACATTGAGCGATGAGCGGGAGATAATGACGTCATCGTCTTCATTGAGAAATTTCGTTATATCGACCGATGTCGTTTGAACTTTACTTGAATAAGAACATTTTGTAGACTAAGCAGTTATTCGCATGTACAAAGATATAATCATCCCTTCCTTATAATAAGTTATTGTGAAATAAGAGCTTTAGTCGCATCAACTATTTGACAAAACACAATTTGGTCGATGAGTTCTGGATGACGCTTTCTGGTTTAATTCACTGAAAAAAAATCCATTTTTATGGACAACGTTATGAAATTAAATCCGTTTTTTATAAAGGAGAAAATTCAATTAATACATATTGATAAATAATACGGCTGTTACTTTTTATAAAAATGACCTAGCTATAAACGTTTTGGTAACGAATGACATTTTCGATGCGGATTTAAGAATGGCCTGTCTGGTTTGGAAGTGGAATTTGGGGATCTGACTTGATTTCCATGGTAACCGCGAACGGAACATCAATAGCTTAAAGCGAGGATGGTGGGGACCGATGCGAGCCGCAGACCAAGTAGACCCGACCAAAGCCGCTGGAGTTGGTGTAAATGATTGTAGTAAATTGCGCCTAGGTGCTGGGAGAAGAGACGGACGAGAGACGGTGATGAAGTGGCGGAATTAGAATGCCAGTCTTGTTTCATGCCAAGTTTGAGAGGAACGCTGACGAGGAGTAATCGTGAGAGAAGGGGGGGGGGGAGGTTGTTAAGTTGTAGGTTTTGAATTGGGGGGGGGGATTGTTAAGTTGTGGGTTATGAAGGGGGGTAGTTCGAGAGAGAACGATCGGATGTGGATGATAGGAGGGGGGGGGGGGGGTGTTGTTGGGGAATGGAGGTGAGAAGGAGAGTGCGTTGTAGGGTTTGGTGGGGGGAGATGTACTTCTTGGAAAGCGATCAGATGTAACTCGTGGCTAAAAATCTCCTGTGGGTCGATGGATCTCCTGAAATGTCATTCCTCGCCCTCCTGGCTCGAGAGGCTAGAGAGTGGACACGAAAACTCTCGCCACAAAGATTCATAAAATTGTACTAGTCATGGGCACGCTCAAATCTTCTATCAAAAGAAATTACAAGAGCCCAAACTCGATTAGATGGTGCTCGCATCTTGGGGAGGTCGCGGATTAATTTTCTTGAATCGATTTGCTGTCGCGAATCTTTCTGCTGCTTGGTCTAAGTGGTTTTCACGTCTCAGCAGATAAAAAGCGGCCATCATCATGCCCATGAAATGTCAACCAGCACGCGCACGTTCCCGCCATAACTGCCGACTACCTCCTTCAGTAGAGAGCTCAGTCCATAGCATAAGTTTCGGCATGCAAAAACCGCCCGTCAACGCCGAGTAGTAAATCGGCTTGTCAAGACAAAAGTGATTTCCTGGGTTCGATTGCTTTTGTCCTAATAGGCCCTCATAACACTAACGCTGTTTTATTACGCGTCCCGATAAAGAGCTTTACAACTTGAAAGAGCGGCCGTTAATTTCTCCTAGCTATTTTCATGCTTTTTTTCGCTCCTCGTTCAAAACCTCGATGCTTTAATGTGACAGTGTTGTTTTCTTAGCGCGGGACACCAATACTTCTCAAGCAGGGAGTCCGCAGAAGACACCATCTTGTCTTGGGATAGATAAAGAAACAAGCGTTATTGCAGGCCGGGGTGGTAAGGGACAGAATCAAGAACCAAACACATCTTTGTTCCTGAATAGCCACCGGCGGGGCAGACCATGTTCGTGCTGACCTTAGTGCGCCCCCTAGTGACACCATTGGTAACTAGTGATTCATTCACAGTTATTCTTACGATTTGCTGTTTCTTATCAAATCTGATTATTCAGATGTAATGTATTCTATTTTTGTTAATTGTATGATCTTTCAATGAAATATTGATGTCATTTCTTGAAAGAAAGATTTATCATCATTAGAGACTGATTTAAGAGATACATTAAAGACATGTCAGAGAGAAAGATAGAAGGACAGGAGATAGAGAGATAGAACGAAGGGTGAAGGACGTGTACAGATGAACGGAGGGAGATAGAGAGAGTGTAAATGAAGAATCTAATCAAGTCAAGTCGCTAATAATCAGATTGTGTTCCTAACCATCACATTCGAGCTCGTCCAATCAGCCTCTTAAGCTACTTCTCTTCAGGTCAAAGGCTAGGTCAATCTCGGGCCAATGGCCCTCGGGTCATCATTAAGAAAATTTGCATGTGACGAGGCTGGAGTCGCGTGGACTGAGCGATTTAGAGGAGAGGAGAGAGGAGAAAGCGGGATGGAGGATAGAGAGGAGAGAGTCTGGAAGAGCGGGATGGTGGGAGAGGGAGGACGGAGCTCCGACATGTATATCGATTGCGAGTAGCGAGCTGTGCTCTCCAGCCCCAGTCCACCGGTGTAATTAGTCGCAGACTATGGGTGACTACACACACAATATAGGGCCTTGCTTAGCCAGGCGCTCTCGTATAAAACAGATCCAGCGTTAGATTGGATGTATTTCCCAGAATAATTGCTCCCACTATGATCGTATATAACTAGACGCCTCGTCTCGTCCAGATAGATTCGAATTACTTGCTTTGGGTGAGCGGCTTGTTCGGGAAGTGAGTCCAGGCTATGATTCCAATATAGAGCAGAGACAATCCTGGCGTGAAGTTAACTACAATCTGGAAGTACTTGCAAATATAGTGGCGGATCTTTGTGGGTGGCATTCAGAGTTCTACCCTTCCCCTTTAAATTTTGTTTTAAGATATAGATAGATTTGAAGAGTTTCCATATGTGCACACCCTTTTTTAGATAGATGTTTCCTTCCCTTTCCCAAATATGTATGATCCGCCACTGACAGACCCATTCCATGCTCTTCCCAACACGTGCTCGTATGGCACGGCAGCTCGACCACGCCATCTTGGAACACGCCCGGTGTATTTCTGTCACGAGACTGAATTTGGAAGATGAAGAAGTGAGAAGGAACTGCCACCGAGAAATGACTCATTGGTGAAATCCAGAAAAGGAATTGTTTATAAATTCCATCGAAATCTAATTATTATCACTTTGCATTTCCTCCCCTGACAAGTGTAGTCGCTCCCTCTCCCTGCCTGTCTCCTGCCTGTCTCTTGCTGCTAGCTCCTCACACCGGGGTATTGAAACCTTCCATACGCATTTCTAACTCATATTTAAACAACGTGACCCTGGCGGGGTATTGTAAGTGATAAATCCTTAATGGGAATCTGCGTTGTTTTGTCTTCTTTATCCAAGGAATCAAAGGATCCCATGGTTATGATCACACCGTACTGCGATGCTTAATGTCACTGGCCATTATTCGTGATAAACTGCATGTCATATTATACCAGATTTAACTGATACAAATTACAATTGTCTAACAAACACTAGATTGATGAAACATCAGTAATGTCAAATGACGGGTCCAGAAAACCTCATTCTGATACCAAAAAAGCACAACATAGGAGTACATGTTACAGATTTTCCGTGGATATATTTGTGCTAAAAATAGACATAAGTACTTTACATTAACATTTAAGCAGTAACAGGTCCTCGAAATCTAGGCCCAGCACAATGATATCAGAAAAACTTATATACATGGATTAAAAGGTTACACTATGGTAGAAGATAGGTGAGATAGATAAAGACATACCATAAATGAATCATAGGAAAGGAATGTGCGTAATAGCCTTAAAGGGGCAGTAGCACATTGTTGATAATGGCATATTTTAAAATTTTCATCGATAATTGTAAGTTTAATGCTTAATGTATTATATTGACAGTGTCAAAAATCGTATTACACAAGCAAACCATCCATAGTCAGAGGACAAAGTATGAAGATTCACATGAAATCCTTTGGCGGCCATTTTGTCTGAACACCTTTAATTCATTTTGTGTAAGAAAAAGAATCGCATGGCTAAAATTCAAGATATACATTTGAATTATTACTGCTCCATTTAGTTTGAATACATTGTCTTTCAATTGGAACCATTAATTCTCATTTTCCTGACGTCACCTCATATTCCCCCTAAAACGTGCTTCTGCCCCTTTAATATACAGTACACACTCTATAATACTGTTAATCTTCTCGATCAATTTATGATGGAAACTTTTTAGTTAAAAAGTACATTTGAATGGTAAGCCAATCCCCTTTTCAACACCATGATCTGCCACAGTTGTTTGTGAAACACAGCTCTACGTCCCTGTAAGAGAGATATATGCTCTATTTCTGTAGTCATCACTCAATATATCGATGACAGTTATACATATGAAAAACGTGAATATCATAAAACAGATTCCAGATGAAATGATTAAATTCTTCACATGAAGACGCTTTGATTGATGACTGTCTCAGTTTCACCAGGATAATTACCATTATATATAACTCGTTCGTGGTTTAAACGAAATCTAGACGTTAACTTTTTGTAGCCGTGTTTTATGTGTTTGTGAGTTCGAGTGCTGACATCTTCGCTAAACCACACACAACTAAAGTTAGGTTGTCCATGATAACTGCCTTCTCAATCACATTGTGAGATGTCTCAGAAAGTATGCGAGAAGTTTGACTAATTGAAATGTGCATGGAATGTTGGTCGTTTGATTTTAACGGAACAAAATCCATATTAAAGTCTCAAGGGAAATTTTCCTACCAAATTTTGAAAACCGAAAATGACTAAGAAAATATGTAATTGCAAAATTGCCTTCACTTTTACAATTCATTGACATCTAGAATTACTATTTAAGAATAAAGGGACAGTTGTGTTTGTATCGCTCAGGACATAGCCATGATGATATTTGATCAGAGGTTATGAGGGCTTATACTAAGTAAAAGATTTATACTTATATCTTCTCTTATATGATGCAATGCATTTATAGTTGTATGGTTAAATACTTGATAAAGGGGATTTATACATATAGGGAGGGATACATTTCTATGATGTTTAACATAATTATGATTATTAGAAGATTTTATATTTGTATAGCTTGATTTGAAATAGGCTATTAAAGGGGCAGTAGCACGTTTTTAGGGGGAATATAAGGTGATGTCAGGAAAAGGAAAATTAATGGTTGAAAGACAATGCATTTAACCTAAATGGAGCAGTAATAATTCAAATATATAATATAAAGTTTAGCCATGCGATTCCCTTTTCTTACACAAAATGAATAAAAGGAGTTTACACAAAATGGCCGCCATTGGATTTTGGGTGAATCTTCATACTTTCTCCTCTGACTATGGATAATTGGTTTGTGTTATGAAATTTTCGACACTATCACAATAATACATTTAGCAATAACATACAATTATCAGTGAAAAAATTAAAATATAAAATTATCAAAAAAACTTGCTACTGCCCTTTAATGCGTACGGATTTATACATAATGTGAAGATTTGTGTGGCAATAAACTAAACAAAAGGACAAATATTGATTTTTTTATATTACGTGATAGTACTTCTTGATAAGACGTCGTACCACTAATTAAATAACCTATTTTTATCTCACTCCGTTACATTTTACAAAACGTTTTTCACTTGATATTTTATATTTATGATGTTTGTAAGGTACATTGTATGTATAAATAGTTGAATAAGTAATTAGTTGAGTGTAATCTAAGTCACGTAATATCATCGTAACTTTCCATTCCATAACAAAATGGGCTTCGGCCTCTTAGGGCCTCAGCTTTATCATTTGTAAGGAATTGGAGGAGAGTAACTGGGTCATTACCCTATACATAACATATTCCACCTTCTATGACGTCATGGTGGGGATGCTTTAGTTCAAAGCTTTCTGAATTTACAAAGATTGATTCTTCTCAACAATTGATTCATCAAGCGATCCATCTGCCAAAGCTTAAATTCATATTGCATCAAGCGATGTTTGCTTTTTGCTTGCCCTGTGTTATTCTGAAACGAGTAATGCATCTATTAATATCGTATTTCCATATTCTAATACATGCATGAATTGTTCGTTTTAAATTTGCATCTTTAACCACATTGTGCTGTAGCTCCAGGAGAGCGGTATTCATGAAGTGGTTACATGACTTCCTTCTAACATACCAAGAGACCACGCGGTGGCAGCTCAGCACTCGAGGTAGCACGGTGTCTTTCTTAATCTTCACACAATCACTGCTTGCCAAGTGATTCTCATTTTCCTTTCTTTAGTTTTATCCTTGAAAAATAAATGATGATTTCTTGAAAGCAATTTGCATATCTGAATTCCAAATCATTCCATATATGAGATAAAGTTTCAAACTTTCAAGGATCTTTTCTTACATAAATTACGATATTCCAATTGGACAAATCAATCCCAGTTCTCCCTTTGTGTGAATTAGTTACGGACATCAAAATCTTCTACTTGAGGAAACAATACATCAACACTGGCCTCTCTCACATTAGATAAACTTGCTAGTCGCTTCAGCTCTATTCCTGTCACCAAGTGAGATACTGGAAATTCAAAGAATCACTTTTAACCAGAAGAAACTTGAAGTAGTTACATAAACTTGCTTTCGGAGAAAATTAGATGCACCGAAATAAAGAAGGACTTTTCTTTGAAGTGGCAAATTTACACAAATGTTGTCAACAACCCAGATTTAGGATACTTCATGGCGTGCATACTGAACAGAGCGGCGAGATCCCGTGGATAGACGATGTTGGGTGACACACAAGTATCCCGCTGTCTTAACTAGTACATTGTTATATTGACAGAATTATGTTTCTCCTTCAACACCCGTAAAATAGATGAACATGTTCATGAAGACGAATATATGGATAGCAACTTCTTTATTCACAATGCAGAGGAATATATGGATGACAACTACTTTATTGATAGTTGCAAATCGTTTTGTATTGGCTTATATAATATTCATCAGTGTTTTAACATTAGATCATCAGAGTAAATTAACGTTTCAGTTATGGGGGTTAGAAAGTAGAACTATTCCTTATAAACCTTTAAAACACATTTGTAGTTCTTTTAGTCTTTTCCTAGAACTGATAACGTAAAACCACATACAGCTATCACTGCACTTCTATGTCATTTGTTAATCGCATCTACAGGCTTTTCCTGATTTCGTGTCCCATATAAAACATAATTATAAACAAAATGCATGGATATTGGTCTTATTGAAAAATGTCCGCGCTTAGTTGGTATGTTATGAAGTCCTTGTCATAGTAGGAGCAAGGGTTGATAAAAAGGTTCATTCTGGTACTGGCTGTTAGGTTATTGTTATGGCTGATGAAATGTCTGTATATATTTTGTTTTTTTTATTTATGAGTTTGTGTTTGGCCTCCTGTCCTGATAAGAAACACGTGCAGGACAGAAAGTGATGATTCATCAGATTATTACTCAGTTCCGGCGTACAAGCACATATCGGGTGAAAAAGAGAACACGTTCTATGGATTTACAACTTCTTTATTGCAAGTTTGTGATGTCTGTCAAGTCATCTCATCTTCTTCTCTCAAGTAAGTCAAACACCAGCTGGTTGCGAAACACCTCTAAGAAAAAGATCTCCAAAATCCTTCACAAACTTTCGCTATGTCTTCTTATGAAAACATTAAGTTCATGGACTTTGAAAGCTTCAGTGGAAGTCTCGACCTTGAATACTCTAGAGTTTATCTAAAACAAAATCCAGTTACATTATTTAAATTGATTATCATCTAGTCGTCAGTACCTTAATGATAGAAGACAATAAGAAAACTCGTTCATTTTCTTTACAAAATACCTATATGAGCTTTTATAAGTATATTTGTTGTTTGTCTTGAAGGACATTTAAAAAATCCAAAATGAGTGAAAAAGATTATCTAGAAAACAACCTCGTCACATGAAATGTTAGTTTCGGAGTAATTGACGTCACCATCATCTGGTGAAATGAAAGTATTTCATAATAAATATGAAAGATTGTATCATGCCGCAAACAAGAATAATTTAATGGAGTTTTTTACTGTGATGTGTCTGACCTATCCGAGCTATGCGGAGAGTCTGTCCACGTGGTATTATAGAAGACGACCAACTCCCTCGACTGTGGACGGTAACCACGGGGGAAGACATCCATCGTCTGTAGAGGAATCTCCATCTGTCTCCTCCTGTAATTGGAATTGATAGTCTGAGTGGTAGATAGCGACATAATTCAGTGTTTTGGGTATCAATATCAGCTGATTGTCGATATCAATATCGCACGCACCAAACATAGTTAGTATTCGCTTAAATCTTAATAAAGGAGAGAAGTCGTACAAGGCGCTCGGTGCTGGAAGGAAGCTGGGCAATAGGAGCAGTGTTACACGGAGATAGCCCTTCTCCACATACAATCAATCAGAACATTGAAAATAATGGCAACAAAAAAGAACAAGAAAACGTAATTTTCAATTTGCATGATGATTTCGGAAAGATTCGTCAAAAATGTACTTCCATGACGATTTGATTGAAAAGGGTCAAATTTGATCTGACTCAAATATATATAGGCACTTAAGAATATTATTCGGACAACTAATCATGAATTGTTTCTCTTAATTATTATTAAACTATAGAGTATTAGGTAAGGATAGAAGTGTTTATAATGGTTTCCATTACAAGAGGGTCGTCAATGGTCTTGTTCTGATCAAACTCAAATTAATACACCGTGGACGTGTTCAGGACAGTTCAGACAATACCCAAAATACCCAAAGTCCTGTATGTAAATTTGCCTGCCTCAGATTCCTTCCATGTGAGATAAAACCACAGAATTTCTGCACCAAAGTGATTTCCTTACATGCGTTTAGACTTGGGTAACAGAGCGAAGACATTCTTGAAGATATTTCTTTTAGTGATTGAGACAGTTCATCATGCACGTCGTTTTATTTGTGAGGTAGATAACCAGTTTCTATATTTGATAGCATGTTTGACGCCTGGTTGATCAAAGAGGAATTCAAAGACGTCTTCTCTCGGAGGTGTCAGCGGGACGGTCCTACTGAGGACTAATACAGGGGACCGGAGGACGGACAGGGTGATGTATTACACGCGGGCCTGGGGACCGGCCTTAGTAAGATAGCTTGTGGCATTAAATCAAAACAAGCAGACATATTACACTGATCAAAGTGCAAGAAAATAATCTGAGTATTCCCCGGCCCGGGAACGATTCGGTAACCATGTGCATCACGGTAACCACCAGGGGAGCGATGCATCTTCTGCTCTCGGGTATTGGAGACATTACCTTCTTACCCTCTCGTCATCAATCACTGCAGCTTTTTCACCTGTGACTGAAAGAAGAACATCCGTCAGGGGGCGCTGCTCACTAGTGATATCCCATTAGCTGCTCAGTCGACCGGTGCGTGCGCATACCGGAAGTCCGACTGACACCAATGATTCTTTGCAGGGTCATCCGGAGCTTTAGAAGGCGGAGAAAAGTGATGTTTTTATTCACAAGGCAGTGAGAAAGCGCTAATGCTACAGGAAATGATAGCTCTGAATGAAAGGAGCCATCTCTTTTCAAAGTAGAAGAAAGAAAAGGAACTGAATCGTTCTAGATGGCGGCACAATCGTTGTACTGGTGACCTCTAGCTTGTCGGTATTGAGTTGAAGTTGATGGTAACACAACTGAAGTTTAATCTTGTCTTTGCTCTCGTCTCCCACCAAGTAGCAGTTACTGTCAGTGTTAGTGTGTAGTGGTCTCGTTGTGGTGCGCATGTTGGTGTTGTCACAACTTCAACATATTCAGTTTTATCTTACGATTCTCAAATACGAGTTTGTTCAGCAAAATGTTTGCATTTCTACTTTTGCACCTATAGATGACCCTTAAAACTCTTGATACAAATGCTTTTCAATCTTAAGTCAGCTTTTGGTGAATATTTAAAATTGTAGTATGTATAAGTATCGTGTCTTAAACTGACAAACATGTTATTTGTATGGTTTCACTGCTGCAATTCTTGCAGATTTGAAATAAACAGTTGTACATTTCATTTTCAAGTGTCGAACACGTGATACGATTGTAAATATATCTTGAACTATTGCCATGTACAACATTTTGATAAACGTACCTGTGTTCTTTATTAGAACTGTGATATAAACGGAATATTGGTGTCAAGCTATTTAATTTCATCACTTATGACATTTGGCATTGATCATAGCTTTGATCATATCTACGAAAATGAGTTGCTATGTTATCATAATGGAAAACGATTAGATGTTACCCTTTCTATAATTTCAATGTAATCTATTGATGATCACTTAGACTTTCATAGATTATGATAGAATTGAAATATGATGCGTATTTGTGGAGATATTTACCAAACACATGCCAACATTTGACAGCATTGTTGATGATCAATAAAACGTGTTTCTTTCAGATTTGTTCCAGTGATTTGTCCATTGTTTCATCTGCACGCGATTCGTCGATTAATCGGTCAAAGGTTCGTTTCATGAATGTCTGAAGGGTTGAGGTATTCCATAGCCATTGATACTTTACCAGCCACCTACTGGATATCATCTATTTACCGATATTCTCTGGTAGGGAAGGATATCTGTTGATATCTCCAGTTTCAACTGTAACAAAAGGAGTTTTTGCACATTGGGTCGAGTTATACGGTGACGCTATCAGCATGTTTAACTAATAGCATACACCTTTCTTTAACAATTTCTTCAGTTATCGGTTTTCCCGGCGACATTAATTATTTGAGAAATGATATAACTACTTTTCTATGACAAATGGCTGTGCTGTAGAAATTAACAAGTCAGAAATGTGTTATTAGTCTGGTAAAACCAGAGTGTTTTCCGTTTTATTTCAGTGAGAGCATGCATTCATAAAGCATTCTAAAATGTCATTCAAGCAAGCATTTGAGCGAAACGACGTCTTGATAGTGAGAAAACGGCCCTCTCATTCACAGAACACCTTCCCTCGACTGTGTGAGTGACGCCAAAGTGCTTCATGACGTCACAGATGTAGATGCTAGAGGTTGTGCAGATATATAGCTTCCGAACATACCATGATAGATGATACATATTTACTTTCATATAGGTAAAGGGGGAGGAAATAACGTATTCTGTCTACATCTATAGAAAAACTTCACTATTTCGACCTTCTTTTACTCACAATTCACACTACTTGCAAGTTTCTAACATATCTGCAAGGCATGACACAAGTGCCAGGCGAGGTGCTATTGCAGCTGTATCTTGAACTGGTGACATTTCCTATCTAATAGGATGAGAATGAACTTTACACAACATTGTGTAATTGAATGTAGGTCCATTGTAGGAATGTGTGGAAGAAAGAGTCTATCATATTATGTTATCTGAGGATTAATGATACATTTCTTCACATTTTTAAAACAAAGAACTGTTCATATTTGGAAGAAAGGACTTACTTCATAAGATAAACAGTTTGCTTTTCAAAGGATGACAATATACGTAGAGCATATACAGGAGTATTCAAGGAAGGTAATCTGGATTTGGATTTAACGTGTCTGGATGATTCGAGAAGATATGTCCCAGGTATGAAGTACATATTCTTACATTCACCAACTGGTACAGTGACCAGATTCAAATGAAATTTACCTGGGATATGTTATAGTGTAATTTCATGTTAACAACGTCTCAAGAGACATCTCGATGAAGCGGGCGCCAGGAAATCTGAGAGACTGTAGAGATCTGACAAAGATAGCCTGACCCCTGGGAGTTCTCCAGATCAAACACCTAGAGTTCTGACTGCGATGTGACCCAGTGAGTGTACTGGGAGGGTCAGTAGAGACTGGAAGGGTCAGTAGAGAGGTGGCGGAGGGTGTGTAGAGACTGGGAGATGTGGAGAGGTGGCGGAGGGTGTGTGGAGATAGGGAGTCATGTGGAGAAATTGAGATACGTGGAGGATGGGAGATTGTTTAGAAATTGAGATATGTGGAGAATGGGAGATTTGTTAAGAAATTGAGATATGGGGAGAAAGAGGAAACTGTGGAGAATGGGAGATTTGTTGAGAAATTGAGATATATGGAGAATGGGAGATTTGTTGAGAAATTGAGATATATGGAGAAATTGAGCTGTGTGGAGAATGGGAGATTTGTTGAGAAAGGCGGATATGTAGAGATAGGGGGATATTTGGGGAAAGGGACACTTCTTTAAAGACAAGACGAGTGCTGTGAGAGAATAGTTGACATTGGGTGTATACAATTGGTTAAAGATGGGAATTACAATGACCTGCATTTAGTAAAGTGGGAAGATATGGAGTTAGGTTATATGTTGATACATAATAGAGGGTATCTGTGGAGACGGAAGGGTATGTTACGATAAGGGTAGGGTGTATGGGTATCTGTTGAGGGTTTGACACAAGCTTGGGGTGCGTTATTACCTACATTTATACGCCCTGTATTATAAAAGGTATAGTGATGCATGAGAAACCTCTCCTTTGTGACGAAAAGGCCTGAATCTAAAACTAATAGTAATGTCCACGTTCAATTCAATGGCAATATAAAATTTAAAGATTCACATGATTTACGCATCATTCTGAAAAACAACAGCAAACAACATCAAATTCTATATTTTATGTGGTTATTAAAACATTCGATGTTCCTTATGTTAATGAAATCCCGAATATTTTTCTATAGGATTATGTCTTTTATGGAAAATGCGACATGAAATAAGAATTCAGGTAAAAATATTCTCCACAACAGACTGTCAGCCACCAGCACACATTGACTCACATACTGGTAGATGCGGTAGAGATCTGTGGTTGCTGAGACGAGCATGATAATGACGAAGATACCGCGGGAGGCGTTCTGGTGGCGCATAATAGGCTTCCACAGATCTCCCAAGGCGTTTAATTTGGTTTTGCGGTGTTTACAATGGGGAGAAGCAATATCAGGATTTTACACCAACTGAATTCTAGCAATAAAAGAGACGAATCCAACAAGGTGACTAAGTTACGTTTGTTCTGTGACACCACCTAGAAATACTGGAGATGCCAAGCTCAGGGCGTTTCCTCTGGAAAAAATAGTGGGAACTAAAAGTTGATTCCTATCCAATAAAGTTTATTCCAACCGTACAAAAGTACTGGTACTAACTCCAGTTTCTCACTTTGATGAGGTTAGGTTCTATATTGGTAGGCTTTCTCTTGTATAGTGTCGGAAATATCGTGAAATTGAAAAAAAAAACTAAATTTGTTTCCATATGCTCCAAAAGTGTGATAGAGTAAAAGATATGCGGTTCTTTCATTATATATGATGGGATTGATTCAAACCAGACTTTGAATTTATATCTTTTAAAACATTCCTCTTATGTTTCTCTTATTGGGTTATTGGAGATGGGGGACAAAGGGAACAGAGGAGGACGAGAGTAGAGAGACAGAGGGAGGGGGAGAAGAGAGACCAGCGGGGATAGACTTCAAGAAAAAACCCGGAGATATTGTGAGAAACATCGATAGGTACAGAGAGACATAGAGAGACATGACCAGAGACAGAAAGATATCAGTGGAGAGACGCGAGATTCCGAGAGACTCCCTGATGACACCCCTGACGCCGTGCAGCGGTATCTGCGCCACCAATCTCAGAAATCTGGAGAAGTGGACCCGCGTTACTCCTGTTTGTGCGGCTTGGGAACCGGCGTGTTCTTCCAGCCTTATTGATGCCCGGTGACATTGGGGCCAACATCCCGTCTCCATGGAGACGTTAGCTGCGAGAAATTATTACAACTGAAGGAGAAAATGCTCCCGGGCCAACTAGGAAAATTTATTTCCCGTCAAATTTGAAATATTTCAAAGTTTTGGATCTGATAGCCGTTAATTAACAGAATGGATTATGGCTTTTTAAGCTGCTATCGAGAGGGAGAGCAATGACACGCAGCTATTAAAAGCAAACCCACGTAGATTAAGATCTGACGACAGCTCGCCATAACTCTTCCCAAACTCTGATTGAAACGGACATACGCATAAACGACGGAAGCGCCAGTTATGAAGTACAGGTTTATGAGCAATTCAAAAGAGACGATCTCATGTTGTGAAATTTGTTTGTTAGAATCGAAACGTGTCCGTAACCAGCAGAGTCCTTGTCATGTTTATTGGAATTGAAAAGTAATTTTACTTGAAAAAAAACGCAGATAAGGAAAAACGATAAGTTAGATACCATAATAGAACTTTTCTTTAAACAGTCAAATAATTTGTAAAACGCAGTTCGCGTTAATTGTTAACGTACTGATCAGACAATACAATATTAACGTTTTATTAGAATTGAAACAGTATAGACATAAACAATAATGTTACCGAAAGCGATCTGGTATAAATTGTAAATGCTTAACCATCATTTTCTCAAAACAATTTCACAGAACATTTCATTGAACATAAATGAAATAATATCTCTACCATAATTCGGTAAAAACTAGATATAAAACAAGAGCATATCTAATTACATGTATATCTAAACCGTGTCATTTCATTCATTGAAATTATATTAATTATTGGTATGAATAATAAATGTGAATGATAACTTGTTACTGCCTATTGAAACTTTAAGCAACCAGCTATATACGAATACAGCTATGCTTAACTTGGTATAGTATGATACTGGTAAAAATCGATTTCTGTAAATGGATATAGCTGTAAATGTTCGTCTATAAATGGTGACGTCTATATATAATCCGACTATAAGCAAATGTCCTCTTCTAGATCCCGCACAATTGCACTCAGTGGACGACTCATTTCGCCCGCGGCAGGGGGAAAGTTAAAGTAAAGTAACAGATTTAACCCACGCAACTATTTGTACGATTTTCACATAATCAAACGGTGAGAGGTGGAAATGGAGGCCATCGTTATTATCATTAGTTTAACAAACATCCCACGTTGTAACCTTTTCTTCTTCCTGTGCATATCTCTATTAATACATCATTAAGCTTTAACGTAATTGCAACTCGTGTATTTTATTCGAATACTGTGACAAACGATGTCTGCGCAAGACCAGCACATCACAATCGTGTCTAACCTTAAACAATGAATTACTTCAAACAAGAAGCAATCAGAATGCGTTTGGTATTCTCAATAAGGTTTTGGGTACAATTGCTTTCATGAGTGTCAAGAAGTAGAGTGTAAGAAGACAGCAGATGTGTATGGTTCTCATTTAGCTTTCCTGAAATAAGTTAAAGGTCTGCTAAAGATTAGAAATTTAAGCACTTGAAGTACAAATTGTAAATGGTTCTACATTTTCTTGCCCTTGAAATTGATATATTTTTTAAATTAGGATACCAGCTTACAGGACGACAGCATGTACTGCAACTTGATAAATCATCATTAATGTAATTACTGATTATGTTACGTTTACACTAGACCACGATTGAGTCACGATTATGCCGATCTAACACGAACCAAATATCGTAGTTGATCTTGTTGAACGTGGCCCATTTTATCAATGTTTTCCTTTCTTTACGTTTCCACACGTTCTGATCGGATTTATAACACACTGTTACGATTTGATATCCGATCAGTTACGCTCTAATAAAGAATCTACCCAACCTTGATGGTTTAGCATAGATTCTTATAAATAAGTTTTAAACGACACATGTTTCATAATAAAAACAGAAGTTGATAGACCATTAATTGATCTGATCATGAATACTAACCAAATTACCTCGTAAAGATCAAAAGGTATATCTGTAAGCTCATACCTGCTTATCTTCCAAAGAACCCTTTGTATAATAACGCTTGCTTATATACCTGTTACCCCTCGATTAGGAACGAGGGTATATTCAGCATCTACCATTGCATTGTCCATCCGCGAAATCCATTGCCTATGAAGTCAGATATGTCCTAACCCCGACCAAACTTTCAAGCCCAGTACTTCCTGTATATTAATCCAGGAACGACCCACCAGGAAGTACCCCAATGCATATCTAACAAGAAACGTCCACACAGAAACATCTGTGTTTATACTGAGATTAGATTAAAAGTATTAGCTCAACGCTGTGATGTCACAATGTGGACATAGATGAATTTAATGGGAGACCAACATTGTGATATCGCAAAGTTGACATGTTGAACTGGAACTGAACACGAGGGGTCTTGTTCTTTGTGTAACTAGCGGACATCACCATTTTGATATCACAAAGAAATCTTATATATAACCTATGTAACTAGCAGATAACAACATTTTCATATTGATATCACTTGTCCGAGAGGGCTAAAGACGATTGATCTAATCTTTTTTATAACCTGTGTAACTGGCAGATACCAACATTTAGATATCAGATTGCTGATGTGGAAAAGAGAAGATAAAATGGCTGTTTGTATACTCTTTGTAATAAGTGTGGTCCAACATTTTTCACCCTGACGAAGTGTATTGGAATAAGTTTTGTGTAGAATGTGTGTTCTTTGGGGAAACTTATTTTTGTTGGGAAATCAACATTTTGATATCACCCTGGCGGAATGGAGAGAAGACCAGATGACGGCGTGTTGTATACCCCGTGAAACGTGACCCTGTGAAACCAATGAAACCATTTTGATATCACCCTATAAGGTAGATATTTGAAGATTTGAAGGTTTTCGGCCAATGTACATAGTGTACAGAAATATTTATCACTCGGATTAAGGGTCCGCAGAGGAAATACTAGATGGTGGGTTGAATGTAACCTGTCTGCCAGGGTGAGACAAACATTTTGATATCACCCTGACGGAGTGGACAGAGACGAGTTGAAGATGGGGGGTCGACCAGTCTGGGTTAATGACGGCCATCACTCACGTCACTCTGCCGGGGAATCTCATCAAACAGCGCGCATACCTTGCCACCGTCCCCAAGGACAGCATCCAATTCTGGCCTCGTCCCCTCTCCACCGGCCCGGAAAATCAAGTCTTTATTAGCTCGCATCGATTAGCCATCAATACCGCTGGATACAGATTCGCGCTCCGGGAGGGGTCAGAGGTCACGAGACCTCGCGCTCTACCGTGCCATAACACACTGACGCAAAATGGCGCTCGTCCAAACTCTCCATCACCGCTAACAACCCAATCTTCCTCCACGAGCATCTTGTACCAACATGCCGCCATCATTACCAACTTTAACTAGATGACTGGTCCAAATTAGACGCTATTCTGCCTTATGTAAATAAGAGATTATGATGGTAATTGAGCAGGAACATAAATTTGCGAGCTCTTCAAAGTTTATTGAACATTCAGGAAATAATATAAATTTGTATAATCTATTAGATTAATACTGACGCGGCGATAATTTATACATTCAAGTAAATATGTATATTTCCTGATTGATTTATAGAGGCCTGCACTCTGCTCTCTAGTGAATCCACCGCAGTCTAACCCTTCCCCTCTCCGCTCAAACGCTGCGGCATAGCTAGGGAGACAGGGACATTCTGTGGATGAACAACTTCCATGTTGGCATTGGTTTTTATATCATATCAAGCATCATTCAAGATTTTTTACATGACGCAAAAATCTTTATCATTCAAGTATTTGTTCACGATTCCTCAATGGTCGCTAGCAAACGAAACTAGATTTACAAGATGGATGCAAGTTTAGACGGGTACACTCAGAACTAAGTGAAGACAAGTATACAGAGCTGTCACTAGAGATAATACACGAACGCTTCAATACAAAGTTTAACAACAAAAACTTTTAAGAAATTATCAACACAGGCCAAAATTGAATAAATGGATTTTTTTATTAATTTGGAAGAATGGCAGCATTTCTCACATGTAATGCTGATTAGGAAGAACAAAAAGGTAAACCTTTTCACGACTTTAATGAAATCACCACACGATTGTATCAGCTCGTTGTCAAAGTCGGGAGAAAAAGTTCTGATTTTGTCTAAGGAGATTAATTATAACAAATCTGATAAAAGTTTGAATAGAATTGATGGAATTTTAGTTTTCAGGCCATGGATCGATGTTTTGCATTTAAACAACTATTCAACGATTATCTTTCTTTTAATTTCAATTATGATTAAAATCACGATTCAAATTATTTAATTACGTCTTTATGAGTAAAAAACTTCCGACGAATACATGAATGCATGGAGTTGTAGCTTGAGCCAGGCTTAAAAGAACGACATCGTATCTTCATGAGAGAAAAGGGGAAATGTTAGCAATTGCATGACAATCTGTTTCATTCCAATTTACAAACTCGACTGAATTACAATTAATGTGTTCACACTCAGAAGGTCACAAGATGATTGGGTAAGATACATGACACCCTTTAAACCACCCTTTCTACCAAAATAGGTAAAGGGGTTGAATAATGAAATGTTGTCAATTGTAAGATGTGTATGTTACGGGAAGGCAAAGCAAATTATTAGCCAGAATGGAAGCTTATCTGAATATTTATGTTTCAAAACGGAATTCTAAGTAGTTGTTTCTTAAGGGAAAGGTAATGTTGATAAATGTTATAACCAGCTAGATTGACATTGCCTTTATAATTGTTGAAAATAAAGAACATGGAACGTTCACCAGTAATTGCGAACAAGATCGCCAATTTTCAGGAAGGCGAACATTAATTTACATGAAACATGCTTGCATAAGCAATAAACGTTAGGGGTTTTCATTTGATTGGCAGTTTTTGTACTGGAGCAAACGTTAAAACGAGTAACGAGAAAAATCAACATCATGGAGGCAGATAAAACAAATATATAGATAGATTATCAGCTGATTAAATGTTCTTGAATTTACACTCTGTACAACGATTCCTGATTCGTTTATCAGTTTTGGCAATATAAATGATGGTCTATGTCTGCCAAATACCTCTGGCCACGGGCCTCGTCAAGGTATGAAGATATGCGGCTAAACAAGAACAAGTAGACCACTGGTAATTTAACAAAAGGTTTGATCTACTTCATACTCTATGACAGTCGCTTAACCGTGAATGTGTAGGGAACTTAGAAGAACCGATAACGAGAACAGAGGCCAAGAGAACGGACTAAGCGTCCATTTCCTTGATCATCTAGCACCTTGGTAATCTGAACCTTCACATCTTTATCTGGCTTTCTTCACGAGTCTCACCCTGGCGCAACTAAGGAGCGATATTATGGAATCGCGATGGTTGAATAGTGATCTGCATTACTTAAATGTGACATTGCGACGGTTGAATGTTAAGTTGTGATGGTTGAATGTGACATTTGATGGTTTCATTTACATTGTGATGGGTGAATGTGAAATTGCTATGGCTAAATGTGAACTTTGGACGCTGGAATAAGAAATCGAGATGGTTAAATGTGACATGTGAAGATATTTTTTGTTTGTTTATTTTGTGTCTTCGTTTTTCATCAAACACACCGAAACGATGCTATGAAGGTTTATAAATAAGATGTCGCAGTTATATCTTGGTTCGATAACTTTGTGTAAGGAATCTCAACTGCAGTTGGTTTACTTCTATCAACTTTAATATTTCGGTTATGAGCAACTGTTTGTCAAGCATCACTTTCTATCAGGGATCAACTAAAGTTCTAGCTAAATAAAACACGTTTATCCTAGCTGAGGCGCGTCTGTGGTTTGTCAGCGTGTTGGGTGACTAGAAACTGTACGTCACTTGTCACGTCGCGATGCGTTAAATGATAGCTGCTTATCGTGCATTTTTCGTCATATAAAAACGTTTTTAGTATGAAGGAGATAAAATAATTCGCTCATGTTGGGTGACATTAAAACGTCTACAGACGTGTTCGGTTTCAAATGAGAAAGTATCAGACTGGTTTCTATTCCTCAACTGCCCAGATCAATATGAAGAGGAGTAATTGTTATATGACGATACGGCAGTAAACTGCAGCACAAGGTACATTTGAATATATTTTTACATTCTATTTTGATATATCAAAATAAATGAAAGATATGGAGTTTTAGCCTTATAATTTCAAAGGAAAGTGAAATTCTCATCCAAAGGAATGCTCAATTTGTATTTGTACTACATAATCTACATATTTATGTGCTCCTTTGATATTTACACCAAAATATGGATGTATGCATATCCGTATATGCATACTCATATTTCAAATTATTGAATTTTGTAACAACCGATGCCAATTTTTAATTAAACATGTCCCAGTATCTGGCAATCTTGCTGTTTGTAGTTACACAATGTACACGACGAACTGTTCCTAGACTCTAACGACTGGACAGAAGACGACCAGGCCCGCCAGTCGATGTAGTGGATGCTGCTATGCCGGTCACGTCTCCTGTTTGTTCAGGGAATAATTGCAATTACCTCTCTTCTCTCACATTGTGTCCCCCAACCAGCTCCGTCTCACGCCCCACTTCCTCACACCGCTTGTCACTCCCTTTGATGCCATACAGTGGTATCTCCTTATCTTCAACGTCTACACCGCTTGCCATGGGTGGACTCGGAGGCCACGTTTTGTCATTTTTTATGTTTCTTTCTTCCTTCTTTCATTCAGTATTATCTTCTAAACAACTAAAAGAATGTCATGTTGTAGATATCTGTTTATCAAACGTTTTGAATTTAGTAAGAAGTTTTAAGGGATGAAGGTAACTCAAAGTCTATGTTGTGTCCTTCAGAATTTCGGAGATACGATAAAATTGAAACTTGCTATAGAGATAAGTCGCTTTATGAACACGATGCTACTGTTCACTTGAAAGTGAAGAAATCTCTAATCTGACGCAGTCACACATTTGAATAGATGGATACCAACACACACAACATTTGTTCTTTAGGTTATATATAGTCTGCAGAACTTCTGTCAACTTAATTTTAATTTCCACATTGACCATATTTTTAGTTAATTATAACTACTGGAAAAGAAAGGGCAGGAAGAACTAATGACTAGAACACTGCACATGCAGAAGGGTCTAGACTGAATACGTGCAACTACTGAACCTTGCTTTCTCATGAGTTACAGGGTTCCATTACCTTCCTGTAAGTACAGAATCACAATTCAAGACCAAACTTCATCGGCCAGTTTGTAGATTATATTGACATGATGCGATGGTATAAGTGCATCGGCATTTTCAGCAAGTGTTCAACAGTAAGCCATTGCCTCAGCCGGTCTACAGCGGAGATAACGCCAGACAGAACAATGTTTATATATCGCTGTATCAATACCTAGAGAATAAGTATGCAAATGTTGTGCGAGTGCCGACTGAAAGAATGGGTTGCTGAACCTTCATCTAAGATTTGGTGCAAGATCTTCAGCGGATCGTTCAGTCCTCACGCTTCGGTCTCTTAATTGGACAATTGATTTCTCGAATGAAACATGAGCTGTCAAGATTTACCGATTGTTGAGCTAGAAAGCGACACCTTCGATTATTTGCCTTCACATAATCAGCTCCAGCTTGATTCCTCCTTTTACAAAATGTCAAGGGATTATCTCCCCTTGACAGTATTTGTCTGGGATTGGCTGGATATAGAGGGCGCTGTGAGTCGAGGTCCAGCACATATTTATCTGCGAGGAATTTCCATTTAACCTTATCATCCGATCCCGGGAACATCAAACAGTCGAAATGAGGCCTTCTTCCAACTCGACTTACTTTTTACGATCAGTTCGAGCCTTGACGTGGATATTTACAACTTAAGCCAGCGTCTTGGCTCGTAAACAATAACTTTGATTGCAGTTTTAGTGCGCAGCTGACAAGGTGCGGCAATCAGAAGACCCTCTCTTAATAAATTGCAACTAAGATGGCACTAGAAAACTCACTGCTGCTCCACTCGTACGCGTTAATCTACTCTCGAATATTCAAAGGCGGTGGCGTTTAGTCCTCTCCTACATATAAAGCAATGTATAAATGTCAGAAGGTATTGTACGTGCAGTGAAGGCACCAACACTAGGGGCAGGACAGAGAGGACATTCCGTGGTCAACTTGAGAAATTAAATAACGATGCTAGTGTTTCGGAGAGAGAAGATAATATTATCATTATCAGATTAAGTATAAACAAAAGTCTTGTTTTAGTTACCAATGTCAGCTTTTTTATCTCTACGCACAACAGTTCTTGTAGTTTATATATAATGATTTCTTAAACATATTTATACATATATACAATATATATAGTGATATTTACTATTGATATTATTAGTTATGTTGTATCATACACATGCTATTGATCCTTCAACTTTCAGAATTCTCATTTTGAAGAAGAGAAACGATCATTTATTTACTGCCATTCTCTAATGCTCTTGAGCTGGATATTCATACCGTCGCTTCCGACCCTGATAACTGAAGAAAATGTCTTTAAAACATGTTCTGCTCGTCAAAGACATATTTGATGAACAATGTTTAACATACACTTGATATTCCGTTATCAAAACGCAACTTCCTTATCAAGAGGAAGCTTTAAACATAACGTACATATAATGTGAAAGAATTCATGCAATCAGATATAGTTTACAATATTTGGCAATGGCACATTGACATACAACCCATTAAATCCTATAGAACCTTGACACATAGAAGACAATTTACATTGGGACGATATTGAGCTTCATGTGTTGTATAGTCAAGTATAATATGTAAGCATTGAACTTTATTTTAACAAATTCCTCTCATTATAATTTTTGTATCATCAATCATGATTCTTTCACTTATTCCAATTCATGTTCAGGACAGAATAATATCTGTATCAAACGACATGATACATTTTGTAAACGTAACAGTATAATCTGCGATGATCAAGTTTCATTGAAAATCAAAATGTTTTCTTTATTGACTGTTGAGATGTTTATAACACAAGCTGGTACAGGATGCCACAGACGCCGTCTTCTTCCCTTAGACCTGCAGGATAAATACCTCAGAATGACACGTGTCCAATAGCCCTTGATGTCGGTTATTGGAACAGGAATCTTGTTGTTTGAATATTAGGTGTCACTAAGAAAAAACAGGAAAACAAAAGTCTCTTTGATTCTAAAGAAAAGGGAGAAATTTCAAGCCTATCTTTAAAAACAATAAAATAACCGATCAATTCTGACCAATGCTAATGACTACCTCAGTGATACACGTCAGTATTATGTATCAACTTGATGTTGGACCATGTATTCAGCCTTACTAGAGATTCCATCATTCTACACAATAACCATGTTGGATGAAAGTAAACTGCCAATTACAGAGTGTGATGTGGCCTGCAGCTGGTTACTGGCAGTAATAAAAGCCTGGAGTCGAGTCGGTCGGTGCTTCTGGTGCCTTCACTTGGTCTTGTGAATAATCCACATGTCAACATCAACAAGGGTAGTTAGAACAATTGTTGATGTCAACTCATTCTTGTATTGTTAATTGACTAAAAGTTTTTGTTGTGTTAGAACATAATAATGACGATAAATGTTGTAGTGCATACATACATTCAGCGTTTTGATTGTTAGGTTGTTTGATAGAACAATTGTTGATATGAACTCATTCATGAATATTGTCAACTGACTAAGTGTTTCTTCTTTGAGAGGCATTTTAGAAGTTGGAATGACAATAATGTTGAGAAATATATGGATGACAACTTCTTTGTTCATTGTATGCGACGTTTCGACACAGATTCTTGTGTCGTTCTCAAGCAGAGGAGAACGACACAATAATCCCTCTGCTTGAGAACAACACAAGAATCTGTGTCGAAACGTCGCATACAATGAACAAAGAAGTTGTCATCCATATATTCCTCAGCATTATTGACTAAGTGTTTATTGTAGACATAACATAATGATAAGACAATTGCTATGGTGCATACATTCTGCTTTTAGATTGTTAGTGGATTGTTACTATGGTTGTTGATATGAACACATGCTTTAATTGTTGACTGACAAATTCTTTTGTTGTAAGTTAAATGAGGAGTTGATTATCAAAATGAATCATCTGTGAAGACAAAAAGGTTTATGTTTTACATAAGAGCAAACATGTTAAATCTAATAAATGACAAAATGTTTTTTTGTTAACATACATATTTGAATTAATAACGAATGATTATTTTTTACAAACATTGTGGAGAAGGCAGCATGCGTTTCGATTAAGAGTTTTATTGCTACCAGACCAAACTTGTAGTTACATTGTTAGTTGCATACAAGTGTGATGAAAGAAGAAGGCAAGTGCAATTGTTACAAGAATACTATTTGATA
Organism: Steromphala cineraria; assembly: GCA_916613615.1. Classification (NCBI taxonomy): domain Eukaryota; kingdom Metazoa; phylum Mollusca; class Gastropoda; order Trochida; family Trochidae; genus Steromphala; species Steromphala cineraria. The sequence goes on from OU744722.1 coordinate 86,694,542, forward strand.
GTTTATTTGTCGTTAGATTGTGAATATAAATTGATCTCAACGTGTCAAATGATAGACAGTATGTGGTATTTGAAGCATTTGTAAAGGTGAAGAATTGGAAATGATAACAGATTCTTTTGGACTTTTAGTTGTTATAAATTCCACAATATAGCTAGTTTGTGCAGCTATGCCAATAAAAGGGCAATTTTGTTATTCTAAAAAATTCATTGCAATGGTTGTGTAATACATTATCAGTACAGTGACTGAATTCTGTTAAAGTATTGAGACAGACGTTCAAATGATAGCGTGCAGAAACTAATTTAACTTCATTTTCACAAAGATTAAGGTCATATAGAAATTCTACCATGATGTCAATCTTCACGCGAAGAGTATTTCCTAGTGGTAAACAAGCTCATAATGTCATCAAAGCCTTGACATCGATATTCAGAACCATGAATAAAAGTGGATTTTAAGGAATAAAGGTATTGTATTTCAATTCATTCAATTCTTCTTTGGATTATACAAATACACAAAGAAGTTGCAACATGCATCGCTTAAGAGCTTAGTGTAATTAAACTTACATGCTGAGAAGAAAGATAAATGAAATTGGCATATATGATTTTTTCCAAGCAACTAGTTTCAGCATATTCTACTTTAACAAAGTTGGTCCAGAAAAACACAATAAGTATACCGTCGAAAGCTATCTCATGAAAAGAAGCAAAACAGTATAAATATTTCAAGTTTCAGATTCAAGTATGAGATCTACAGTTAACTTATGATGGCATCATTTCTTTTTGAATGATTGAAGCATATCATGTCAATCATTTCAATAGCAGAACCAGATCTTTTTGAAAATATGATTACGAAATGTCTCCTTACTATTGATTAACTATCACATTTGCTAACAATTTATAATTATATATCTCTATTTCTGTATAGAAAATCTATTTATTCAACAACAAAAATCAAGATGTCCCTTCAACAGAAGTTTAGAACTTCGAAGTTTAATTCAAGAAGTTCAGACGCAAGTTGTACCAGTAGATGTTAGTGATATTGGTCTGGTGATGTACATGAGACGAGCGGTTTATACACAGAGACGTCCCACTGGTGACATTACTCAGTGGACAGGGCGCAGGAGAAATACATAGAGGTACGATTACTGATAATGGTATTACTTTACCTGATTAGAAGATGAAACCAGGACCAATTGCCACGTGGTGGTTTATAATGTCACACAATCATCTCATAAAGAAACATTTTAGCTCAATGATTATATCCCTCAGAGTTTATCAGCGTCTTTGTAGTCTCCTCAGGGCTAGAAAGTAGAAATGAAATTGTTCACCAGGAGTGGTAACATAGTGTGTTTATTATGTAATTGCTTTGTACTGTATTCGTTTGATAAATATTTTGACTAGAAAGGCGATTCACTGGTTAGTTGTTATTCTGATGTTTGTGCTCTTGATCAACCCTGTTAGCTTGTAAAGATTCACTGGTTTGTCAGTAAGAAACCAATGAACAAATGAATCATTGTAACATTTGCGGTCCTGCAAAGGAATTTTGTAGGTCAACAGGATGGGTTTATTGTGGGATTCTCTGAGACAGGCAACAATCTCAAGCATTGACCTTGAAAAGAGTAAACCCAAACATGACAGGAATAATATACAGAAAAATATGCAGGTAAAGGATGTTTGTACTCTTAATGAACGCTGTTAGCTGGAAAAGCCACTAGTATTATGCTGAACGTATTTCAATTCTAACTTACTCAACAGACAAAATGGTGGTGTAGTGAAAAGTGATTTAGCTTTTAAGGTTATTATTTTCATTCTAACTTATTCAACTGAAATAAGCAGTCCTGATGTAAGATGAATTTAACTTTGATCAAATTGCTCTTGAATATATCATTGTGTTCATTAACATGTGGAATATTTCATCATAGCCCGTTTGAAGACAATAAATTATGATATCCTGTGTAGATATTGTGTAAAGGCGAGAGATATCGTACAATTGAGAGCTTCACTGAAACAGAGAATTGACTATCTCCTGAACGTTCAGAGTGATATCCTTGTACAGTTGGAACAGCATTCTGTGCTCCATGCTTTTTGCTCAGGTTCAGAACTGTGATAGAGGAGAGTACGATGGGTTTGTGTAGGTGGGCGCAGGATCGAACATTTTAGGTCAATATTAAAAGTGATCACATCATTCAATAATGTGTTCAGACGTCACATTTGACAAATGCTTACCATAACACAGTATGCCGTAACACTGGGAACATCCATCTCATAACAAATTCATCTGCAAAAGTGCACCACCTATCTAGATCCATCAGTTTACCAATACTTACCTTGTTTAGCTTTTCTTGTATCAAGTCCTCTGTATGATTTTTATCTCATGACATAATCATTGATTAAATTATGACATTTCATCTCAAGACATGAACGGCAGTAAAAGTGAGGCAATCCATATCATTACAAAATAAGCTTTAAAAGTAACCAAAACCATGTCATATCAATTCCAGTTGCACAATTGGGTCATTTAATGTCATAACACGTTCAGAAGGCAAGATCTGTCTCCAGTTCAAATTAATCAGAAGGTTCTGAGAATATTACCACACAAGCAAACATAGGATAACAAAAACAGGTAATATTTGAACATTATTTCTTTTCCAAAACTTTCAATGAAGTAAGACTGATGAGCTCCTGGCACTAATTTCATCATATGATGCAAGTAATAATCGAAGACTTCTGGCTGTGCTAAAATTCTCTGGTCTCACATCCATGACATCCACAATGCCCTTTTGCACTGAAATAGCTTTTTCTACCTCAGACAAGAAATTCCACAATTGTCAAATAATCTTTTTAATTATTTAAGACCAAACGAGAAACTGATGCATGATAATATAGGTTTTACAATACCATAATTGACAGATATTTGAAAACAATATGCGAGTATGGATTTGTTTTATGCTGTTATTTTTTTTATCTTATGCAGATTTTTGGTTTATTTGCTATCAGAGTATAAAATCAAGTACACATGCTATTCCTCGTACAACTACATGACATCTACTGTCATGACCTGAGAACATGTGTTTCTTATTTCCAGTCGTCCAGAATGAATGAGTTCTCTCACGCTTGAAGCAGAGCAGTTTGATGGCAGGTCGGTTCCATTACAGGCTGGTGAAGTGAACTGCTCGGCCTGTCCCTGACGTGGCATGTCTACAGCCTATCTTCACTGGGAGGTGTAAACATTCGGGACACCAGCATTGCTTAATCAGGACTACGTCTATAATTCAGGGAGTGTTCAATAAATAATGTCTGCACAGGATAGATGGCATGACGCAGGCACTTGCATTGTCCCAGATAAATACAAAATCATACACAGCCGGCAATGTCCATGTCACTTCTTTACTGGCAATAAATATCTCAATTAGTGTTAAGAAAGTAGATCTAAAGCTCGTAACATAGCTTCACAACGTCATTGCTGATATTTTCTTTCAAATCATTTCAAATCTGGTAACATGTTCGTCAAGCTTGATCATATTTACAAAGATTGCAATATCTTTACTGAGATGACATCAATAGGCATGAATATATTCCTCATTGGAAACATATTTCTGTAATGACATCCTTTTCTTCTATCGTCAACATATATTTCCAACTTTGAGCATATCGTTGAAGATCATTTGTAGAATCTACTTCATTTACATATACGACAATATGCTGCCCATTTGGGATGACACATGGTCAAACCTTCTGGGAGATTCATTTGAATAGCAGACAATATAACTACATGTGCAACTGTGAACAGTGTCATTATAAAACATAATAGTGATCATCCAGTGTATATGAGCCTGAGGCCTTACATGCAATAAACATCCTTTGACCTTTTGACAGTTGATTGAAAGTCAATACAAGCTAGGGATGTGCGATGCATTACAATTATACCTACATACTCGCATCCTGATATGTAAAATTGTCTCACATCGAAGCCTATTCCTTTTTTTGGGAAATCATAAATTGGAGAGACTCTGAGAACCTCTTACATACAAACAAGTTTCTTTTCAAACAAGTGCCTTTTTATATTTGATAAACTACGAGTATGCCCAGAGGAACTGACAGTTCCTGTTATTAGTCAACATTGCAGCCTACATGGACTCACAGGGGGAAGCTGCTAACGAAGTACACCAATACTAAGTCTTATATGACCAATAAATAAAGCTGAGTATGCATTTTGTTTCAATATTTTTGCAAGCAGCAGCCTCAGGTTACTTAAGCAAAAGGAGAATCATTTACGTAAGGAAATGTTGTAAACGTGTCAACGTTAACGTTTCAGGATATGTTTAAAGAGTGTTTGTTCTTATCTTTATCACTTGGGATCTTGACAGACTCACCGATGTAAATACCATATTTCAGTTACAAAATAGAAGTAGTAATATATTAGTATAGAATACAAAGATTGCAACAACTTTATTATGATGTTATTTCCTTTAACAAGATAAGAATATCTTCGTCTTGCTGGAAACATATTTCTGTAATAACACCATTATCTTCTATACTGCAACATGACTTCATTGTTAGCTTAACTCACGACCAACCTCTCAAAAACCTCCACCATACATATTGTGTAGATTGTTGGTAGAAACAACTTGACCTACATATCAGACAATAAACTGCCGATAAGGAATGTCACGGACCCGCTTTATTTGAATAACAGACACTACAATTACATGTGCAACTGTGAAGAGAGTTATTATAAAATCACATATGGGTCCTCTAGTTGATTAAAAGACAACACAAGCTAGAACTGTGATATGCACTACCCATCTATCAGCATACTTACATCCTAATACGCAAAAGTGACGATATGTCTCACATTAGAAGTTATTCTTTTCTTGCAAAAGCATAACGTGGAGAGACTCTGAGAAACCTCTTACATACAGAGTGCCTTTTTATATTTGATAAACTATGTGCATGATGAGACGAGTCGTGTTCCGCCCCCAGGGTACCGACAGTTCTTATTATTACTCAACATTGCAGCTTACATGGACTCATCGGGGGAAGTTGCTTACTTACCAGTACTTATATGACCAATAAATAATGCTGCGTGTGCACTCTGTTTGGTTATTTTTTGCAAACAGCAGTTTCAGGTTACTTAAGCAAAAGGAGAATGAATCATTCACGTGAGGAAAAGCAACTGAAAATGTGTCAACGTTTAAGAAAATTTTGAGAAAGTGTATTTTTTATCTTAATTACTTCAGATCTGACTCACCAATATAAATATCAAATTTCAGTTACGAAATAAAAATCACCAGAAAGACAGTTAATTTAGTTTACATGCTATATCGTAAAGTGTTTCAAGAGCTGTATATCTGTTAAAGTAATCTTTGTCACTGAGGAAAATCATTAGTGTTTGAAGAAGTGCATTTATATATTTCTAAAACTATGAGTATGATAGGATGAGTCGAGTTCTGCACCCAGGGTACCGACAGTTCTTGTTATTACTCAACATTGCAGCTGACATGGAATCATATTTGGAGATCATTTAATTTCCAAAACTTATATGACCTATAAAAGTTGATGTGTATGTATTTTGTTTATTATTTTTGCAAGCAGCTGTTTCATTTTACTAAAGCAACAGGTCAAAGGATTATTTATGTAAGGGAATACAACTGTAAGTAAGTCAACCTTTAAAATCATCATCAGAGCTGTATCTCTTTTATAGAAATCTATATTACTTCAGTTAGGAAGACGTGTTAGAAGAATCGAATTTCAAAAACAAGATCGAATTTTAAAAATCGTTCTGTTGTATATCAGGATGTGATTGTTTCGTCTTAGTTCAGTAGAGTGCTGTGAACCAACTCACTTTTTCAAAGTGTGGATGAAAACGATTGATACATTTACATATTGGGTATCTAAATCAAAAGTTTCAAAAATGATATATTAATGGAATCAACAAGAAGTTTCATGAATGGACAGCCATTGATTATTCGAAGCAGATAAACAGATAAAATACCGATTAATAGCTGAAGCGTCTTCAGCTGATAAGCTTTTGATTTTCCTTGGACAAATAAATACCTTCACATGCTTCAAGAGAGACAAAATATTTCCTTTTAATGCGACTAAAGAGAGTTAACCTAAACCTCTTCATAGGTTCGATTTTTAATACGCTCTGTCCTTCTTGTGGAGCTATATTGGTGTAAAACTTATTTCTTTTCTCGATCCCATACTGGCCAGAATAATCCATCGAGTTCTTGGCCAAGATTACTTCTTGGTTAAGCAGACACAACTGATCGGTTAACTTGCGACTTGAGAAACCATAAACCATCCAAAAAATATTGCCAAACTGCTATAATAAATACATGAAATCTCGAATTATGTTACTAAGAGCAAGATTGAAGAATCAATTACAATATTTGAAAATTACAGTACATGCCCTTAACATGTTTTTCTAAGGTTCAATGCTAACATGAATGATGGCATCTCATTTATTGACTACCTATTTTCATATAATCTTTTCCTACCTGAAGCATTTTTTCTGTGAACTCTTTGAATTCGAAGATTTTTGCAATAGTTAATAACAAGTTTGCACAAATTCTTCAAAATATAGGTTATAGATTACTTTTGCTAGAAAGTTCGTTGTTTTTACAAAAGGTTTAATATTCGCCACTTGATACTAGAGATTCCATCAGTCTACACAATAAACATGTTGGATGAAAGTAAACTGCCAATTACAGACGTGTGATATTGATCAACAGACGTTTTATTGTCAACAGAGCATTTTGTAATTAATTACTAACAAATAATTTTTAACCGTTAGCAATTAATGTTTCATTGTTACAAGAACACACTTACAGGTGTTATCAAAAACAAGTTACATTTTTAGAACCACGTGCAAAAGTATGATTTTAAGAAGATCGCAAGTTGAGAGTTAAATAGAAAATAAATTGAATTGTTAATAAAGTATAGTTTGATTTGAAGTGGTCAAAAGTATCACAGTAAGTGACAAACGACAGTATTTCTGGAGGTGGACCCAATGGAATTATTCACATACTAGCGTTTGGACCTATAATTGTTATAAATTCCGCGATACAGCTAGTTTGTGCAGCTGTAGTGAGAGAAGACCATTTTGTTTTTCTCAAAAATCTTCATAATCTCGTTACGAATGTGTAAAAAATCCAACTAGAATTGTCGAGAGAATTATTTTGTAGATGATTGATGTTTTTCGTAGTTGCTTTTACATTGCATGATAGATAATTCAATGCAATGTTTTTGAAACACAAGATCAGCACATTAAAACAGAACTTATATAAATGATGGCGTGCAGCAACTTAACTTAGTTTTCAGAAAGATAAAGGTCATATATAATTTAACCATAATGACAATTTTAAAGTGAGGAATATTTACTCTCGGCAAACAAATTATTTTATCATAATGTGCTTGACATAAAGACCCAAAGGATAATAATGGCTTTTACAGAGTAATGCTCTTGTATTTCAATTACAAATTATCAAATTCTTCATCATGTAATTGATGTCTCCTCCATTTATTAAAACAAATTCACATTTTTAAGTGCTTAATGAGATTTATTACTAGCATGGTAAGAAGAAACATAATTAAAAGGCACATGTGCTCATACAATCTTCCCCATGCAACAAGGTCAGCAGACTTTACTTTCATAGAGGGGAAGAGTAGGTCATTGAAAAGACAAAAGGCATTACTTTTGTAAACTATCTCATGAAAAGACGTAAACAAAATCTATTTTCACATTTAAATACTTTAACTTGAATATTTCAAGAGTTATGGTAAGTAAGTAATTTATTTCGTATAAATGGCCATGAGGCCAACAGTGTAAACAACATGTGTAAAATACAAGTTGGATAAAGTTAACTGCGCCACATAAAACAATCTTTAAGTTTGATACAAAATAGACATATTGCTTCTTAGTTTGAACACCTTATCTAAGAAAAGACAAAGCTTGAAAAGATTTTCATAATTAACAGTTGATAAGAGTTATGGTCCCCATATGATGACATTCATTCTTTTTTAATGACTGGATTATTGACGGGGGTAGCATACCATCTAATTTATCTCAATGGATAAACAAATTCTATTCCAGTTTTGAAAAAAGTAGAAGTATTACATTATTATCAACCATTAAAAAAGCGTAATTAAATTAAATTTATTACACTTTTTCAGTACAGAAACATATTTTTCAGACAGAACTTAAGATATCCTTTCTCCTAAAGTTTTGACATTGGAAACTTTATAAAAGTGTAATTGAGGAAGGTTGGATTCTAGCTTGGCCAGAAGAAGCTAGTGATATTGGTCTGGTGATGTACATGAGACGAGCGGTTAATACACAGAGACGTCCCACTGGTGACATTACTCAGTGGACAGGGCGCGGGAGAAATACATAGAGGTACGATTACTGATAATGGTATTACTTTACTCGATTAGAAGATGAAACCAGAACCAATCGCCACGTGATGGTTTATAATGTCACACAATCATCTCATAAAGAAACATTTTAGCTCAATGATTATATCCCTCAGAGTTTATCAGCGTCTTTGTAGTCTCAACAGGGCTAGAAATTAGAAATGAAAGTGTTCACCAGGAGTGGTAACATAATGTGTTTATTATGTAATGGCTTCCAACTGTATTCGTTTAACTTGTTTTTAGATCAGAACGTATATACACCGGTTAAGTTGCCAGAAAATTTCATTAAAATTCTTCATTTAAAAAATCAACTTTATCTTGTTTGTGAATCATTGTGATTGTTGGGATCCCTCCCCATGAAAAACAGGATGGGTATTTTGCAGGGTTCTCTGAGATAACAATCACAAGCATTTACCTTGAAAAGAATCGGACAAAGACATTCAATGTCAGACATATATACAATGAGTAGAAAAATATCCAGGGCCCCCTTTCACAAAGCCCTAAGGTGATCGCAATTTCCTCAAGTAACCTTAGTGCAATGTTAAAAAATGGGAGTTTAGGCCAACCCTAGTAAAGGCTGTTTTGTGAAAGGATGCTTTTTAAAGAACCCTGTCTGTCTGAAAGGTCACCTCAGTTTATACTGATATATTTTACTTCTAACGTAGTCAACTTAAGTCTTTATGTGAAATGAAAATAACCCAACTGCTCTTGAGTATAATGTGTTGAGCAACAACAGGAACTAAAGATGCTCCACTGTTGCCTGTTTGAAACAATCAACTGCAATTATGAACTTTCCTGAAACAGAAAAGTTTTTATCTCATGAATGCTGAGAGTGATATCCATGTACAATAAAAACATTATCCCACACTTTGTGCTTAGGCTTAGAACTGATATAGAGGTCATCACGATGGGTTTGTGGAGCATGGTGCATATTCAAACACTTTTAGGTCAACAGTAAAAGTCAGATAAATCATTCAATATTTTGTTTAGATGTAAAAGTTGGCAAATGCTTATCAAAATCATTTTGCAATAAACACTGGCAAATCCATCTATTTACAAGTTCAACTATAAAAGTGAACCACCAATCTTATAACCATCAGTTCCTCTATGACAGTTTGCAAAGACGTACCGATGTTCAGTACATATCAGATCTTCCATTATGGAATTCATACACATGTTGTTCCCCGTACAACTACATGTAGATAACCTCTGCTGTCATGACCTGAGAACATGTTTCTTAATTCCAGTTGTCCATAATGAATGAGTTCTCTCACGCTTGAAGCAGAGCAGTTTGATGGCAGGTCGGTTCCATTACAGACTGGTGTAGTGAACTGCTCGGCCTGTCCCTGACTTGGCATGTCTACAGCCTATCTTCACTGGGAGGTGTAAACATTCGGGACACCAGCATTGCTTAATCAGAACTACGTCTTTAATTCAGGGAGTGGTCAATAGATAATGTTTGCACTGGATAGATGCCGTGACGCAGGCACTTGCAACATTTCTGGCAATATATATATATTGCTAGCTGGCAATAAGATTTCAAGCTGGCACCGTCCCTTGGTAGCATCCACATGTCAATAAACCTATCTACCAAGCTGGCAACATACCCTCCAAGATGTACACTAACATATCTACCTAGCTGGCAACATACTCTCCAAGATGTACACTAACATATCTATTAAGCTGGCAACATACCCTCCAAGATGTACACTAACATATCTACCAAGCTGGCAACATACCCTCCAAGATGTACACTAACATATCTACCTAGCTGGCAACATACTCTCCAAGATGTACACTAACATATCTATTAAGCTGGCAACATACCCTCCAAGATGTACACTAACATATCTACCAAGCTAGCAACATACTCTCCAAGATGTACACAAACATATCCACCAAGCTGGCAACATACCCTCCAAGATGTACACTAACATGTCTACCAAGCTGGCAACATACCCTCCAAGATGTACACTAACATATCTACCAAGCTAGCAACATACCCTCCAAGATGTACACAAACATATCTACCAAGCTGGCAACATACCCTCCAAGATGTACACTAACATATCTACCAAGCTAGCAACATACCCTCCAAGATGTACACAAACATATCTACCAAGCTGGCAACATACCCTCCAAGATGTACACTAATATATCTACCAAGCTGGCAACATACCCTCCAAGATGTACACAAACATATCTACCAAGCTGGCAACATACACCCCAAGATGTACACTAATATATCTACCAAGCTGGCAACATACCCTCCAAGATGTACACTAACATATCTACTAAGCTGGCAACATACCCTCCAAGATGTACACAAACATATCTACCAAGCTGGCAACATACCCTCCAAGATGTACACTAACATATCTACCAAGCTGGCAACATACCCTCCAAGATGTACACTAACATATCTACCAAGCTGGCAACATACCCTCCAAGATGTACACTAACATATCTACCAAGCTGGCAACATACCCTCCAAGATGTACACAAACATATCTACCAAGCTGGCAACATACCCTCCAAGATGTACACTAACATATCTACCAAGCTGGCAACATACCCTCCAAGATGTACACAAACATATCTACCAAGCTGGCAACATACCCTCCAAGATGTACACTAACATATCTACCAAGCTGGCAACATACCCTCCAAGATGTACACTAACATATCTACCAAGCTGGCAACATACCCTCCAAGATATACACTAATATATCTACCAAGCTGGCAACATACCCTCCAAGATGTACACTAATATATCTACCAAGCTGGCAACATACCCTCCAAGATGTACACAAACATATCTACCAAGCTGGCAACATACACCCCAAGATGTACACTAATATATCTACCAAGCTGGCAACATACCCTCCAAGATGTACACTAACATATCTACCAAGCTGGCAACATACCCTCCAAGATGTACACAAACATATCTACCAAGCTGGCAACATACCCTCCAAGATGTACACTAACTATCCACCAAGCTGGCAACATACCCTCCAAGATGTACACTAACATATCTACCAAGCTGGCAACATACCCTCCAAGATGTACACTAACATATCTACCAAGCTGGCAACATACCCTCCAAGATGTACACTAACATGTCTACCAAGCTGGCAACATACCCTCCAAGATGTACACAAACATATCTACCAAGCTGGCAACATACCCTCCAAGATGTACACAAACATATCTACCAAGCTGGCAACATACCCTCCAAGATGTACACTAACATATCTACCAAGCTGGCAACATACACCCCAAGATGTACACAAACATATCTACCAAGCTAGCAACATACACCCCAAGATGTACACAAACATATCTACCAAGCTAGCAACATACACCCCAAGATGTACACAAACATATCTACCAAGCTAGCAACATACACCCCAAGATGTACACAAACATATCTACCAAGCTAGCAACATACACCCCAAGATGTACACAAACATATCTACCAAGCTGGCAACATACACCCCAAGATGTACACAAACATATCTACCAAGCTAGCAACATACCCTCCAAGATGTACACTAACATATCTACCAAGCTGGCAACATACCCTCCAAGATGTACACAAACATATCTACCAAGCTGGCAACATACCCTCCAAGATGTACACTAACATATCTATTAAGCTGGCAACATACCCTCCAAGATGTACACTAACATATCTACCAAGCTGGCAACATACCCTCCAAGATGTACACTAACATATCTACTAAGCTGGCAACATACCCTCCAAGATGTACACTAACATGTCTACCAAGCTGGCAACATACCCTCCAAGATGTACACTAACATATCTACCAAGCTGGCAACATACCCTCCAAGATGTACACTAACTATCCACCAAGCTGGCAACATACCCTCCAAGATGTACACTAACATATCTACCAAGCTGGCAACATACCCTCCAAGATGTACACTAACATATCTACCAAGCTGGCAACATACCCTCCAAGATGTACACAAACATATCTACCAAGCTGGCAACATACCCTCCAAGATGTACACTAACATGTCTACCAAGCTGGCAACATACTCTCCAAGATGTACACAAACATATCTACCAAGCTGGCAACATACACCCCAAGATGTACACTAACTATCCACCAAGCTGGCAACATACTCTCCAAGATGTACACTAACATATCTACCAAGCTGGCAACATACCCTCCAAGATGTACACTAACTATCCACCAAGCTGGCAACATACTCTCCAAGATGTACACAAACATATCTACCAAGCTGGCAACATACCCTCCAAGATGTACACAAACATATCTACCAAGCTGGCAACATACTCTCCAAGATGTACACTGACATATCTACCAAGCTGGCAACATACCCTCCAAGATATACACTAATATATCTACCAAGCTGGCAACATACCCTCCAAGATGTACACTAACATATCTACCAAGCTGGCAACATACCCTCCAAGATGTACACTAACATGTCTACCAAGCTGGCAACATACTCTCCAAGATGTACACAAACATATCTACCAAGCTGGCAACATACACCCCAAGATGTACACTAACATATCTACCAAGCTGGCAACATACCCTCCAAGATGTACACTAACTATCCACCAAGCTGGCAACATACTCTCCAAGATGTACACTGACATATCTACCAAGCTGGCAACATACCCTCCAAGATATACACTAATATATCTACCAAGCTGGCAACATACCCTCCAAGATGTACACTAACTATCCACCAAGCTGGCAACATACCCTCCAAGATGTACACTAATATATCTACCAAGCTGGCAACATACCCTCCAAGATGTACACTAATATATCTACCAAGCTGGCAACATACCCTCCAAGATGTACACAAACATATCTACCAAGCTGGCAACATACCCTCCAAGATGTACACTAACATATCCACCAAGCTGGCAACATACCCTCCAAGATGTACACTAATATATCTACCAAGCTGGCAACATACCCTCCAAGATGTACACTAATATATCTACCAAGCTAGCAACATACCCTCCAAGATGTACACAAACATATCTACCAAGCTGGCAACATACCCTCCAAGATGTACACTAACATGTCTACCAAGCTGGCAACATACTCTCCAAGATGTACACAAACATATCTACCAAGCTGGCAACATACACCCCAAGATGTACACTAACATATCTACCAAGCTGGCAACATACCCTCCAAGATGTACACTAACTATCCACCAAGCTGGCAACATACTCTCCAAGATGTACACAAACATATCTACCAAGCTGGCAACATACCCTCCAAGATGTACACAAACATATCTACCAAGCTGGCAACATACTCTCCAATATGTACACTAACATATCTACCAAGCTGGCAACATACTCTCCAAGATGTACACAAACATATCTACCAAGCTGGCAACATACTCTCCAAGATGTACACTAACATATCTACCAAGCTGGCAACATACCCTCCAAGATGTACACAAACATATCTACCAAGCTGGCAACATACCCTCCAAGATGTACACTAACATATCTACCAAGCTGGCAACATACCCTCCAAGATGTACACTAACATATCTACCAAGCTGGCAACATACTCTCCAAGATGTACACTAACATATCTACCAAGCTGGCAACATTCTCTCCAAGATGTACACTAACATATCTACCAAGCTGGCAACATACTCTCCAAGATGTACACTAACATATCTATTAAGCTGGCAACATACCCTCCAAGATGTACACTGACATATCTACCAAGCTGGCAACATACCCTCCAAGATGTACACTAACATATCTATTAAGCTGGCAACATACCCTCCAAGATGTACACTGACATATCTACCAAGCTGACAACATACTCTCCAAGATGTACACTGACATATCTACCAAGCTGGCAACATACCCTCCAAGATGTACACTAACATGTCTACCAAGCTGGCAACATACCCTCCAAGATGTACACTAACATATCTACCAAGCTGGCAACATACCCTCCAAGATGTACACTAACATATCTATTAAGCTGGCAACATACCCTCCAAGATGTACACTGACATATCTACCAAGCTGGCAACATACTCTCCAAGATGTACACTAACATATCTATTAAGCTGGCAACATACCCTCCAAGATGTACACTGACATATCTACCAAGCTGACAACATACTCTCCAAGATGTACACTGACATATCTACCAAGCTGGCAACATACCCTCCAAGATGTACACTAACATGTCTACCAAGCTGGCAACATACCCTCCAAGATGTACACTAACATATCTATTAAGCTGGCAACATACCCTCCAAGATGTACACTGACATATCTACCAAGCTGGCAACATACCCTCCAAGATGTACACTAACATATCTACCAAGCTGGCAACATACCCTCCAAGATGTACACTAACATATCTACCTAGCTGGCAACATACCCTCCAAGATGTACACTAACATATCTACCAAGCTGGCAACATACTCTCCAAGATGTACACTGACATATCTACCAAGCTGGCAACATACCCTCCAAGATGTACACTGACATATCTACCAAGCTGGCAACATACTCTCCAAGATGTACACTGACATATCTACCAAGCTGGCAACATACCCTCCAAGATGTACACAAACATATCTACCAAGCTGGCAACATACTCTCCAAGATGTACACAAACATATCTACCAAGCTGGCAACATACTCTCCAAGATGTACACAAACATATCTACCAAGCTGGCAACATACCCTCCAAGATGTACACAAACATATCTACCAAGCTGGCAACATACTCTCCAAGATGTACACAAACATATCTACCAAGCTGGCAACATACCCTCCAAGATGTACACAAACATATCTACCAAGCTGGCAACATACTCTCCAAGATGTACACAAACATATCTACCAAGCTGGCAACATACCCTCCAAGATGTACACAAACATATCTACCAAGCTGGCAACATACCCTCCAATATGTACACTAACATATCTACCAAGCTGGCAACATACCCTCCAAGATGTACACTGACATATCTACCAAGCTGGCAACATACCCTCCAAGATGTACACTAACATATCTACCAAGCTGGCAACATACCCTCCAAGATGTACACTAACATATCTACCAAGCTGGCAACATACCCTCCAAGATGTACACTAACATATCTACCAAGCTAGCAACATACCCTCCAAGATGTACACTAACATATCTACCAAGCTGGCAACATACCCTCCAAGATGTACACTAACATATCTACCAAGCTGGCAACATACCCTCCAAGATGAACACAAACATATCTACCAAGCTGGCAACATACCCTCCAAGATGTACACTAACATATCTACCAAGCTGGCAACATACTCTCCAAGATGTACACAAACATATCTACCAAGCTGGCAACATACCCTCCAAGATGTACACTAACATATCTACCAAGCTGGCAACATACCCTCCAAGATGTACACTAATATATCTACCAAGCTGGCAACATACCCTCCAAGATATACACTAACATATCTACCAAGCTGGCAACATACCCTCCAAGATGTACACTGACATATCTACCAAGCTGGCAACATACTCTCCAAGATGTACACTAATATATCTACCTAGCTGGCAACATACCCTCCAAGATGTACACTAACATATCTACCAAGCTGGCAACATACCCATCTAGATGTACACTAACATATCTATTAAGCTGGCAACATACCCTCCAAGATGTACACTAACATATCTACCAAGCTGGCAACATACTCTCCAAGATGTACACTAATATATCTACCTAGCTGGCAACATACCCTCCAAGATGTACACTAACATATCTACCAAGCTGGCAACATACCCATCTAGATGTACACTAACATATCTACCAAGCTGGCAACATAACCTCCAAGATGTACACTAACATATCTACCAAGCTGGCAACATACCCTCCAAGATGTACACTGACATATCACTGACAACATCGCTTGGCAACATATTTTCAGAGCTGCCAATATATCTTCACAGCTCGCTTTATATATATCCCAGCATGCTATTGATCTTACTGATGGTAACAACTCCTCAAGCTAGCATCACAGCTCTTCAACGTCTCTTTGCTGACATTTCTTTCATATCATTTCACCTTTTCAGATCTGGTAACATGTCATCAAAGCTAGTCCATGTATAGAAAGATTGCAAACCTATTTCTAAGATTCCATCCCCTCTAACAAGAAAAGAATACATCCTTTTGTTTGAAACACATTTATTGTAATTGCAACATTTACTTATCTTTGGAGGGTATCGTTACCATCAATCTCTCAAAGAACTCTTACGTTCATACCTTGAGAATTACTGCTAGAACATACTTCATTCACATATCTTACAATATACTTTTCATAAGGGATGAAACATGCGCCCGAAACCTCTGGGACCTACTTCATTTGAACAACATACAAAACAACTACAGGTACCAGTTAAGAGTTTCATCATAAAACACATAAGTGATTCTCCAGTTCGTTAAAAGTTAATAAAAACTAGAGCTGCGAGACTCAGGAAAATTAAACCGTCATACTGACATCCTTATGTATCCTTAATCATTACATTTGGTCATATCTCCGACATCCACCCAATTGCCTCTTTTTGGAAAAGCGTCTACTGGAGAGACTCTGAGAACCTTCTACATACAGACAATTTTCGTAAGTGTCTTGTGATTTTTTAGTGCAAGTAAACTACTTGTATAACCATTTTCTAAAGTGCTTTTTTGGTTTTAGTACAAGTAATTTACGAGTATGATGAGATGAGTCGAGTTCAGCCCCCAGGGTACCGACAGTTCTTGTAATTGCTCAATATTGCAGCTGACATGGACTCGCAGTGGAAGGTCGCTTACTTAGCAATACTTGCATACTTTGTTTCCTTATGTATACAAGAAGCGATTTCAGGTAATTTAAGCAACAGGACATCGGATTTTTTATGTAAGGGGATACAGATGTAAATAAGTCTTAAATCTGTTGTAAATAACTGGGAGAGTGGTTTTCTCTCTTTGTCCCTAGCAAATCACTCTTGACAAACTCATTGGTATAATTATCATTATAATGTTTTAGTATCAAATTTCAGTTACAAAATAACCAGAAGGTATTTTTTATAGTCGCCTATGTTACTTCAATGAGGTAAAGCCCCAGTGTTTGAAGAATATAAGATCGAATTTTAGAAAGTCGTTATGTTGTGTATCAGATTATTCATCATAATTCAGTGCAATGATATTTAATGACTGATTTATTTAAAGTTTCCTAAATGTACGTGATGACAGCCATTAAATATTCGAAGCAAATAATATATGAAATAATGATTTAGGCTAAAGCTTCTTCAAACGATTATCTGATGATTTTCATTTGACAAATAAATGCCTTCACATGTTTCCATGAGAGACACGTTATTTTTCCTTTTAATACGACTCAAGAGTGTTGACATAAACTTCAATCATAGGTTCAGATTTTATGACACTGGGTCTTTCTTGTAAGCAATATTGATGTAAAACTTATTTCCTCTCTCACTCCCCAACTGGCAACAATAATCCATCGAGTTATTGGCTAAGATGTCTCCTGGTTGAAGCAGATCCAAATGACAGGTTGACAACAAATTTCATATTTGAAACCCTCAATAGGTGCATGAATGAATGAATGAATGAAGTGTTTAAATTTAGTTATAAACTTAGAACAAGATTGAGGTTATATTGAATAATTTGAAAAATTCAAGTACAGGTCCCTAGCACGAATTGCAAGTTTTAAACAAGCAAGTACTTCTACTTTGCAAGTACTTCTAAAACCAACATGAATGGGTCCCGATTATTGACCTTTCCATGTTTGCATCATTCAAAAATTCTATCTTAAGTATTTTGCTGTAAACATTCATCTTTATAGTATTGTGCAGAAGAATTTGCATTTAATTTGACTCATTTATTATGTTTTTTTCTTTGGTTATAAAACGTTTGGATGATTCCTTAAAAATGTTAGTTATTAGTTCAAAAATTTAAAACATTAAAAACATTTAAAATCATTATTGCATTTGATTCTTATTATTTCCATCATTTCAAATTCACGTTAAAACAGTGATGACACGGTTTGTATATATTACTCTACGATTACGTATATATTCTATTACAATGATATGAAACGTTTTCAATTGAAGGTCAAAGCACTTTGTTTAATCGATTCTTGACATCATTAACATATGTAAATAACACAAGAAGTGTAACAGAATTTTACAGATGGAATTTTTGTTTCTTTAAGAGGTGAAGGATAAAAAAATAGAACTGAACATGCATCGAATATCCTTTGATCTCGGTTATCTGGACAAAAAACTTGTTGTTTTACCATAAAGTGTCAAGAGGGAAAAAGAGAAAACAAAAATCTCTTTGAAGAAGAATAAATGGAGAAAAAACAACCTATCTTTAAAAGAACAATAAAATTACCAATCAATGCTGTCCAATGTTAATGATATCCACAAGGATACCCGTCTGTATCATATATCAGAGAGTAGTCTGTATCATATATCAGAGAGTAGTCTGTATCATATATCAGAGAGTAGTCTGTATCATATATCAGAGAGTAGTCTGTATCATATATCAGAGAGTAGTCTGTATCATATATCAGAGAGTAGTCTGTATCATATATCAGAGAGTAGTCTGTATCATATATCAGAGAGTAGTCGGGTTAAGTTTTCAGCCTTACCAGATATTCCATCATTCTACACAATAACCATGTTGGATGAAAGTAAACTGCCAATTACAGAGTGTGATATTGGCCTGCAGCTGGTTACTGGCAGTAATAGAACCCTGGAGTCGAGTCGGTCGGTGCTTCTGGTGCCTTCACTTGGTCTTGTGAATAATCCACATGTCGACATCAACAGGAGTTCTTAGAACAATTGTTGATGTCAACTCATTCTTGGATTGGTACCTGACCAAACTCTTTTTGTAGGTAGCAACTTATGAGTGAGACAATTCTAATTTCTGATTGTAAGTGGGATGTCAGTATGGTTGTTAGAACAGTTGTTGATGAAAACACAATATGAGATTGGTAACTGACAACTTGTTTTATTGTTAGTCAATGTAGTCAATATTTTAGTGAGAAATATACTTATTAATGTCTTCATGGGTTTGACAACAATATCAAGACCCTTGGATAAGAGTGGCTAATGCTTTTGTATTGAATAAAGATTTACAAAATTATAAAAAACTGCGAAATTCCTCATTGGCCTCTCCAATTATTTAAATTGAATTTTAATCGCCTAAGTATTTAGTACTTCATTACTAACATGGTGATAAATTATTTTCGCTTTTGCTCTTAAATAAATCAAAACATTAGAAAATAACTGTTGAAATATTTTCGATATTCAACACTGACTCGTTTTGTAATCTTTATATATAGAAAGAGAAGAGAAATTTGCAGGAAATTAAAATTTGCCTCCAAATGTTTTCCCTTCACTTGTTTGATATGTGTTCACTTGTTTACTGTAGTTTTGAAAGTTTGTCAGTAAATCTTTCATTTGACAAACAAAAAAATTGATAAAAACTGTAAAAGTTTGGTTCCCATTATCTTCAAAAGAATGTTGTAAATCAATAGGCTTGGTCTCTTGCAGGGGTCAGACAACAATGTCAAGCACTGATCATTAGAAGATCAATGCAGGTCCAAACAGTGTTTTGTACTTTTTATGAACACGTGAGTGTGAAAATCTAATAAGATTAAGTTTGGTATAAGTCGATTCTAACTTAGTCAACTAAAACGACCAGACTTGATTACTTAATGGAATTTAACTTCGACCCAACTGCTCTTGAATGTATCACTGTGTTGATTACCAACATGAGGAATGTTTCATCGTTCCCTTTTTGAAGACAATCAATAATGATATGCTGTGTGGATAAGGAGGCGAGAAATATCATACAATTGAGAACTTCCCCAACACAGGAACTGAGGATGATATCGGTGTACACTTTCCTTATCCTGTGCCCCACGCTTTTGTTTAGCTTGAGAACTGAGATAGCGGCTAGCTGGTTTTGAGTAGATGGTCAACACTCCAAGTGAGCAAGATTGATTCATAATAAGGTCAACTACAGAAGTGATCTATCAATCATATAAACATACATGTAGGTTCCCCTGTAACAGTTTGCGAATACATGCCATGTTACGTTTTAAAATTTGCCACCATCATTTTATGTCACGTCTGCTGCAATATTATAAAAATAATTTATCACTTTATTTCTTTTTGAACTGGGTACAGCACGCTCATACATGTAGTGCAAAAATATACAACATTTGACTACTGACGATTAAGTTTTAATGAAGACATTCTTCAAATGTATACAAGCAGTTGCAAAAAAGGGTCATTTTGACCTTTCAAGAAAATACGCTGCAATATTAGTATCTCGTCACAAGACCACTCGTTAAATTGGGGTATCCAATCTCATGACATGTACGCCAGTTAAAGTAAGGCAATCCATCTAACATATGTACCAAGCTGGCAACATAGGCTCGAAGATAGCAACATATTTTAAATTGTGAGATCTTCTTCCAACTCTCACTGCAATATCTCTTTCTATTGTTATATATCCGAAATAGCGTACAGCCGCATATCTTGTTGCCAATAAACATCTCCATAAGCACATACAAAATATACATACCTAGAAGGATGACACATATATTCTAACCCTCTGGGATGCCCTTAATTGGTATAACAATACTGGAGATGTGAGTCAAATTACGCTTTCACCTAAAAATTAACATCCTAACATGTTATCATTCAACTTGGTCGTATAGCCACCATCACAGCCAGTTTACGTTTTTGCAAAAGGATTAATTGGAGAGACTACGAGAACCTCTTACATACAGACAATTTTCTTAAGTGCTTTTGATTTTGTTTGCTCCAAGCAAATAGCTTGTATGATGAGATGAGTCAAGTTCTGCCTTCAGGGTACCGACAGTTCGTAATAGTATTCAACAGTTCAGCTTACATGAACTCACAAGTCAGATGTCTGTGTCTTACTAATACTTATATAATCAATAAATAATGCAGGGTATGCACTTTGTTTCTATGCGCTTTGTTTCCTTTTCTGTTTTGTTGTTTGTACAAGAAGTTAAGCAGTTCAATGTTACTGTATCATCAGGAGAATGGATCATTTATGTAAGGAAATGTAACTGTAAATGTGTCAACCTTAAAGAAAATATTGACAGAGTGTTTTTACTCTCTTTATCACAAACAAATGAATAATGAGGGACTCACTGGTATAGTTATCATAATAATGTTTTATTATCAAATTTCGGTTACAAAAATCCCCAAGAGGATTCATCAGAAAGACAGAAAGATAAGTATAATTGTTGTTTCTCAAAACATCTAAGGAAGCTGTATTTCTTTTATAGTGATATATGTAAAAACAATTTATCAACAGATCCAATAATAATATATCATTTAAATCAGAGTGATATTTAATGAATGTACGTGATGACAGTCATTAAATACTCGAAGCAGTTAAACAGATACAAAACCGATTTACAGGAAAAGCTTTTTCAGGCGATAAGCTTTTGATTTTAAAATGACAACTAAATACCTTCAATTGTTTCCATGAGAGACAAGTTATTTCCTTTTAATACACCTTAAGAGAGTTAACATAAAATTTCTTCATGGATTCAGTTTTTATGACATAGCTCTGACTTGTAGAGCTAGTACTGATGTATAGCTGTGTTTCCTCTCTCACTCCCCATTATTGGCCAGATTACTCCTATTTGAAGCAGACTTGAGATAAAGGTAAATAGTGACTCAAGATCTCGCACAACCACGGAGAAAATATTGTTTCACTTTTCAACCTGCTATAAGTGCATTAAATATAGTTGATGAGTAAACTTTGAGATCGAATTGAATGATTTGAAAATTCAAAGAACAGACCCATAGCACGAATTTCAAGTTTAAAATGAGTAATGTATGTAACATGAATGTAGGCGTCACAATTAATGACCATCCAATTTTTACATGCATCAGAAATCATATCTGAAATGTAATGTAAACCTGATTATAAATGTTAAAAGAATAAAATGTATTTAGGACATAATTTGTCGTAAAATCCTCCTGTGTTAAACGATGATGATATCATTTGCTATATTACTTTAATTTTCCATTGAAGGGCCAAATCTTTTTGCATCGACATGTTTCATAAAGCTAGATAACACAAAGGTGATACAGGATGTTGCAGAAGGCATCTTCTTTCCTTTCACCTGAAAACTCTAAAAAAGATTAAAATCTCAAATTGAGACAACATTTGTTTGTACAATAGCTTATATAGAAGTTTTGATAGGTATAGGATTTTAAACATTATACTTTGCATTAAAAAATTTGTGTGATTCTTCAAACAAATATTCTTCATTAAATAACACTCCTTTTGATTATATCCAATTCACGTTCACTCCATAATTTGTAATAGAATCTATATATTTTAACACAATGATAAACAAATTTATATTTTACTAAATGAGTGTTAATGATGTTTACCTTTTCCATTGAAGGTCAAACCTTTATCATCGACTCTGGAGATGTTTTACAAGGCTAAATACCACCAGAAGTGGTACAGGATGATACAGATGGCATCTGTTTCCTTTAGACCCTCAGAAGAAAAACTTAAAACTGCACATGCATCGAATATCCTTTGATGTCGGTTATCTGGACAAAAACCTTGTTGCTTTAATATTAGGTGTCAAGATGAAAAAGATAGAAAACAAAAGTTTCTTTGAAGAAGAATAAATGGAGAACAAATTCTAGGCTAAAAACAATAAAATAACCGATCAATGCTGACCAATGCTAATGACTACCTCAAAGAAAACGTCAGTATCATGTATCAACTAGTTGTTGGGTCATGTATTCAGCCTTACTAGAGATTCCATCATTCTACACAATAACCATGTTGGATGAAAGTAAACTGCCAATTACAGAGTGTGATATTGGCCTGCAGCTGGTTACTGGCAGTAAAAGAACCCTGGAGTCGAGTCGGTCGGTGCTTCTGGTGCCTTCACTTGGTCTTGTGAATAATCATCATGTCAACAGTAACAAGGATAGTTAGAACAGTATTTAGTTTGTTGATGTCAACATTCTTGACTGACAACTTGCTATATTGTTAGAAATAGAAGGATTTGATTCTGAGAACGATTTTTAGCACTCGAGGTTTAGGAGCATTTGTTGAACTGCAAGCATCTGTTAACTATCAAGTGATAAGAACATACGTTTTGAATGAATAACTCACAAAAGATTGATTTGAAAAGCAATTGTGGATTGAATTGTTAACCGATAAAAGTTCTGATCATAAGTATAGAACAATAGAGGTTGTTTTTGTAACAAGTTACATTTGTTAGTACCTCACAATTTTGATTTTGATAAGAATGCAAGTTTTATTATTAGTATTATGCAAATTTGACTGTCAGGAAATATGTTTGATTTTCGATGATCTGATCAAGAGTAGGGTAGTAGGTGGTGTACACATTAGGTCATAATAATCTTGTTGCAATAATTGTTTAAATAGATAATGTTACTGGAATTGTCAAAAGAATTCATTAGCCATTAGTGGATGTGTTTCTTAGTTGCTTTCTACATTGGGTGATCAAATTATTTATCATCCAAAACTGTGTTCCACAGGAGATATCGCTTGTGGAAGATCAAGCAAAATCTCCTAGGAGATATCGCTTTGACAGTAGATTTTGAACAATGCCCTGTAATCAGAAAATACATGACATCACAAACGTTTCACATCATCAGTAATGATGTCACAATGCAATGACGTCATAAACACAACGACGTCACAATACTATGACGTCATTAACACGATGACGTCACAATGCTATGACATCATTGATTTAGGAGTTTTAGAGCTATGCAGTGTTCAAAGATGTACATTTTTCATGCTAATGTGATGAAAAAAATGATTTTGAATGATAAATAGAATATCACCCTCGTGTCTTCTGATATCAAATATATCAACACTCGTTGATAAAAGTAAAATATCCGAGGCTTGCCGAAAATTGTGTTATCAAATTGTGTTGATATATTTGATATCAGAAGACACTTGGGTGAGATTCTCTATTTATCATCCAAAACTGTGTTCGACAGGAGAAATCGCTTGTGGAAGATCAAGCGTTATCTCCTAGGAGATATCGCTTTGACGGTAGATTTTGAACAATGCCCTTTCATCAGAAGTGACATGAAATCACAAACATTTTGCATCATCAGTAATTACGTGACAATGCTATGACGTCATAAACACAATGACGTCACAATAATATGACGTCATAAGCACCATGACGTCATAATGCTATGACTATGGCTAAGGTTTTGCAGTGTTCAAAGTTAAAATTTGTTCATGCAAATGTGATGAAAAATGATTTTGGGTGATAAATAGAATCTCACCCTCGTGTACATGTCTTCTGATATCAGATAGTTGATTTCCATACTGAAAGGCCACAGGCCTGTAGTACATAGTTTTATTATTTTACAGGTAGTAACACATTCTTTCTAAACATAAATGCTTTGTGTATATAAATGGAAAAATTTTCTAGATGAGATTTACTTTTGCTCTTCATAAGAGAAATAAACTTATTCATATCAGGGTGCTTATGAAAATAGTTTTTATGTACATAATTCTCAAAGAATTGTATGCTGGGCAAACACATAAAAAATGGTATTCATCCTCGACTTTATTTAGATCACACATTTGACAGATTCTGTTATATCAAATATATCAACACTCGTTGATAAATAGAGGTTATCATGCGAGTGTGTTTTGGGATCGTAAATATCCTGTATTAGGAATAAACATTGTATTTTGCGAGCCTTGGCGACCAACGAAACACAGAGAACGTCTTCATTCAGTCTATTACTGAAACTTCAGTGACGGCAATGACATCACAATCATATGCTCACACCCATACAATTTGTGTAACAAAGCAATACAGAACCTTACTCCTCAAGCATGTAAACAATCTATTTCCGAAATATAAAATATAGAGGAATCACAGAGGCATACAGAAGGCGGGACAAACAAAAGGCTTTTCATTTAAAACTATGTGCATATCATCTTAAGAGGAATAACTCATAGTTCACGAGGAACGTGACACGTTGTGATTTACAATATAATCAAGTAAAATTAATGACTCTATTTTAAAAAAAATATATGTAACCACATTGTATTATCTCATTCTTTTATCAATGTTAGTATAATCTAAAGAATGAAATAGTGACAATTTTCTATGTTGATAAACCCATTGTTCAGCCAGAGATTTCTAAAACATTTTCTCCAGACTTTCAAAACTTTGAGAAATTAGTATTATGGAAGGTTAGACGAGAGTTGGGCCAGGAGACATAATTACTGACGGATGTACGAGACGAGCAGAGGGATGTTTCATCATTGCCTGTTTGAAGACCATCAATTGTGATATACTGTGTAGATAATGAGGCGAGTGATATCGTGTAAGTGAGAATTGATTATCTCCTGCATGTTTAGAGTGATATCCGCTTTTTGTTTAGGTTCAGAACAGTTATAGATGCTAGCGCGATGTAGGTCGGTGTAGGTGTGAACACTTTGAGGTCAACAGTAAGGTGAAGACCATTCAATAATGAATTCAGACGTTAAATTTGGCAAATGTTAACCATACCACATTCTGATGGAAAATTGCATCTCATAACAAGAGCAACAAAAAGTGGACCTCTTAAGTAGCTGCTGCATTGTGCAAATACATACAATGTCCAGTTTTAACGGGACCATCATCTCATATAAAGTCTGCTGCAATATCATTATCTTATCACACGATCAGTTTTTATATTGGGACATTCCATTTCATGACATGTAAGGCTTTTTAAGTGAAGAAATCTCTATATCTCATTACAATTTCAGCTGTTAGAAACAAATTACCAAATTCATCTCATATTAAGTTCACTTGCACCAATTGGGCCACTTCATTTTATAACAAGTTCAGCAGGCAAGATCTGTTGGTCTCCTCTGTTCTAACTGCTGTTATCATAATGATCTGAGCATAAAGACACAAGAAAAGGAGACGAAAACAATTAGACACAATTAGGTAGTATTTGAAAAAAAAACATTTTCCCAAAACTTTCAATAAATGTGAGACTGATGTCCAATTGTCATAACATTAATGACGTAATGATTGCAGACTTCTTGCCGTTGAAGAATTCTTCTGTCCTGAAGATTTCATATGCAACATTCTTTTGCACTGAAATAGCTATGTCCACCTGCAGATAAGAAATGCAACGATTCAATTTATCTCTGCTTATTATAAGACCATATTTGTGCAAAGTAGCATAGGGCTAAAGTATAAAACACAACCATTCAGTGCAGTAACATTATTTAATGATACAAAGTTAGAAGTATTTGCTTATATTAAAAAACAAGATATTGAAAGTTACCATTTTTGTATCATTTTGTAATACGGAGCAGTTACGTATTTAAATTTAATTCTGTACTTATGAATTTCATTTACATTATGGCATGAACGACAATAAATCACACACTTTCAAGGACACTTTGTCGAAATGTTTGCTCTCTAGTTAAATCTTGTTGATAAAAGCTGACAGCCAATACAGTTTCTCTTTATTTGATGAATGTGTAAATCTCGTGTCTCTAGCAGCGACTAGCCATGATGTTCATGTCACACACCTAGACATCAACTGTGCTAGCATGGCGGAAATCTTTTATATTTGCTATTCAAATTTAATATCAGTAAGTGTTGATGTACTCAAATATGCTTGAATTGCAAAACCTTGTCACCCTTTATTTGGAGAAAACGAGTTCATGTTCAATCACACCATTAGGCGTTTCTTGTTTTACAGTGTAATTCCACCGATAGGTTTGTTTCTTAAGATTTAGTAGTTCTGTTTTGTTAGTTCTGTCTAAAATGTTTTGAATCAATTGATAAATCTCATTTCTCAAATTGATCAAAATCCATAGAAATAGAGAATCTCACCCAAGTGTCTTCTGATATCAAATAGGCTTGCCGAGGATATTTTTACTTTAATCAACGAGTGTTGATATATTTGATATCAGAAGACACGAGGGTGAGATTTTATTTATCATCCAAATCATTTTTCAACAGTTATTAGCAAAAGAAAGAACATTTCTGAACACGAAGCTGTCATTAGACTTCTTGAACAGTGAGGTCATTGCATTGTGACGTCATCAGCATTATGACGTCATAGCATTGTTACGCCATGAACTTTGTGACGTCATAGTATTGTCATCTGTGTTCTAAGTGATGCCAAAGCCTTGTGATGTCATTTAACTGATGATGTAATAGGATTATGACGATATGATTGTAGCGATATCTACAATGTAGATATCGCTTGATCTCAGAAAAGCGATATCTACTGTGGTAGCCACTTTTGGATGATAATAAATGTTATTGCTTAAACTAAACTAAACTTAAAGATAAGTATTTAGACAAAAAACATAATCAGCTGAGATATGAAAATAGTAACACAAATGCATGATTTTTGTTTAAGTTTTTTGGTTTATTTCGATAATACTTAAAATACTTATAATAAAATGACTAGCTCAATACTAATTGAAGTTTTCATGACATTGAATAAACCGAACATACAACAAATGTTATTGTCAATAATGTCAATAATGAAAGACATTGGAGTAAAGGAGTTACTATAGAAGTCAGCTACCAGAGTATAGAGGCTATTAAATATAATAACATCTGATAACAAAACATAGAATCTCAGCTACCAGCGTTAACATCCAGTACAGGTGCTAATCCCCGTACAACTACTGCATAACCTCTGCTTCCATAACCTGAGAACATGTTTCTTATTTCCAGTCGTCCATAATGAATGAGTTCTCTCACGCTTGAAGCAGAGCAGTTTGATGGCAGGTCGGTTCCATTACAGGCTGGTGAAGTGAACTGCTCGGCCTGTCCCTGACGTGACATGTCTACAGCCTATCTTCACTGGGAGGTGTAAACATTCGGGACACCAGCAATGCTTAATGAGGATAATTAATTCAGGGAGAAAGCGTGACGCAGACACCCGTATTGTCCTATATAGATGCAAACCTGGCACAGCTTCCTTACTGACAACATATATTCAGAGATGGCAATTAATCTTTTAGGTGGCAATGTAGCTCTACAACATACAACATAGCTTCACAACGTCTCTTCGCTTGTATTTCTACTTCATCTAATTTCACTTCATTAGATCTGGTACTTTTTTTGTGATGGCAATATTTTCTTCGATCTAGCAACATCTTTTCCTCTGTGGATTAAACATGCTTTCGAACCTATTGGGCGATCCTCATTAGAATAATAGACAAAACTATATGTATCAGTGAATAATTCCCTTACTATCAACCTCACAAGAACTTCTCCAATACATTTCTTGAGAATTATTGGTAGAAACTACTTCATTTACAGATCAGACAATATACTGCCCATGAGGGATGGTACATGCGCTCAAACCCTTTGGTGCCCACTTCATGTGAATAACAGACAATATAACTATGTGTACAACTGTGAAGAATGTCATTATAAAACACATTAGGGATCATACAGTTCATCTGGAGCTGTGAGATTCAGTACTGTTTTACCTACAATCATACATCCTAACATGTATTTGTAATCATTCCACTTTGCAAAATGTCCAACATCAAGAGTCAAACCTACGTTTTTTCTAAGGCAAAAATTTGAGAGTTTCCGAGAACCTCTAACATACAGACAATTTTCTTTTGCCTTTTCATTTTTAGTGCAGTAAACTACGAGTATGATGAGAAGAGTCGACTTCAACTTGGTCGTATGGACACCATCACAGCCAATTTACATTTTTGCAAAAGCATGAATTGGAGAGACTCTGAGAACCTCTTACATACAAACAATTTTCTTAAGTGCCTTTTTATATTTTATAGACTATGAGTATGCCCCCAGGGTACCGACAGTTCCTGTTATTAGTCAACATTGCAGCTTACATGGACTAGCATTGGGAGGCCCAATACATGTGCTTACCAATACTTATATAATGAATAAATAATGATATATATATATACAGCAGTTTCCAGTTCCTTTAGTAACAGTAGAATGGATAATCTAAACTACAATGTAAGGGAAAGTATAGGTCGTGTTTGAAGGGTAATAAAGAAAACAAAACAAATCATTTCAGTATACAGTTTGGTTTATATAAAACAATGGTTTCATATCATCATTGATGCACGTAATGATAAGCATACAACTTTCACCTGATTAGTAACGCTCAATGAGCAGTGATGGGGTAAAAACATTGTATTCAGCTTTATCAGTATCAATATGTTTGATTGTAAAATTTATAAAATGTTACACCACAGGTTTTAGTACTATGTATTTCCACCTTTGGCATCAGTGGAGGCGGTGAAATGACTCCTTTTCGATGACATCATAGGTGAAAATATTTGCATTTCTTCCCTTAAAGGCATTTCTATCTCATTTATCGTCACAGACGACAGCTGATGGTCCCTTATTTGTCTGTCAAGATGGTCCTATAGTTGCTCTTTTGGATTTATGTCAGGGAAACAGACAGGCCATGGCAGAACGTGACCATCGTGACGACCATCATAGTCTCTCACATCGTTAAAGGTGATCAAGAACATTCCTGTGAAGGGACGGTAAGGTCAGATACCTCCACAACAAGGTCTCCGTAGTACTGTGCCTTGACAGATGCGAGTTCTAGAATTGTTGCTGCCATCGAGGATGCAGTTAAGAGTCGGGTAGCCCAAGTGAATGCATCGTCAGTGTACATCTTCCTGTGGTGTTGTGACATGTGGTCCTGGGCTTGTTTGATCAGTTCAGTTTGCTGGACCTTGACGCACTCATTATCATTTTCATTATCAAAATTCAGTTGCAAATAACCAAAGATTCATAAGGGAGACACTTCGTTTAATACATTAGCTATGTCTCAAAACATTTTAAAAAGCTGTATCTCTTTTATATAACAATAATGTAACAGAAACATACAACATATAGTTTTGTATTCAGCATTTAATTTAAGAAAGTCGTCTTGTTGTCTTTTTGGACGTGTTTGTTTGTTATAGTTGAGTTCAATGCTGTGAACCTACTGATTTATTAAAAGTGGATAAAAACAATTCATATTTTTATGTAGTAGGTATCTCAAAAATGAAATATTTATTGAATCAACTGTAAGTTTCATGGATGCATGCGATGACAACCATGACATATTCGAAGCAGTTAACAGATGAAATAACAGCTAAAGCTTCTCAAACGATAATATTTGGATTTGTATATGAAAAATAAATGAGAGAGATATGGTTAATTTTAATGCGACTAAAGAGACTTAACATAAAGTTCTCTCATCTTTTCTGTGACTGTCTTCTAGAGTTATATTGATGTTTGACTTTGACTCTCCGGATCTGGTCACAATAATCTATCTTATTATTGGCCAAGATTGCTCCTGGTTTAAGCACACGGAGTGATAGGTTTACTAGCTACGACGAGCTAAGAGCTACGACTAGTTGACAAGCGACTAGAGATCTCACACAATTATGCCTAAGATATCTGCAACTTCAACAAGCTCTTGAATTCAAGAAACTTGGAGCAAGATTAGAGGTTAAATTGCATGTTTCGAAAATTAAAAATACAGGTCAATATAGGCCAAATCAAGAATTGTCAAGGTTAAGTATTTCTAAATCTAACATAAATGATGGCATCCCATTTATTGACCTTTCATATTTTTATAACTTTAACTTCATAACTTTAAGCATCAAAATATCTTCCGAAGCTGTTTTCGATATTCATTGAGATGTACTTTATCTAAAAGTGATTGTTATATCATACTGTATGACCTGTGCTGATACAAAATATTTTCCATTTTGGTACAAAACAATTTTTGATATATTTGATATAGCTTATATAACTCCAGAGCTGATACAGGATGTTGTGGATTGCAGTTTTATTAAGACCTGCAGGAAAAAATACCTTGGAACGACACATGATTTGAATAGCCTTTGATGTTAGTTATTAGATCGGAAAGCTTGTTGTTTGAATGTTTGGTGTCAGGATAAAAATGCAAAAAAAAAAATATCTTTGATTCCAAAGAAATTGGAACAATTTCAAGAGTATCTTTAAAAACAATAAAATGACCGATTAAGCTGACCAATGCTAATGATTACCTCCAAGATACACGTCAGTATTATGTATCAATATGCTGTAGGGTTACATATCCAACTTTGATAGAGATTCCATCATTCTACACAATAACCATGTTTGATGAAAGTAAACTGCCAATTACAGAGTGTGATATTGGCCTGCAGCTGGTTACTGGCAGTAATAGAACCCTGGAGTCGAGTCGGTCGGTGCTTCTGGTGCCTTCACTTGGTCTTGTGAATAATCCACGTGTCAACATTAACAGGAGTTGTTAGAACACACATAGAACATAATGATTGGGACATACGTTGTTGTTGTGCATACATTGTGGATTTTGATTGTAGATAGTTGTAAGTATGGTTGTAAGAACAATTTTTTATTTCATCACATTCTTGACTGACAAGTTGTTTTATTGTTTGAACGAAGGTTTACTTACCGGTTACTTATGGTTCAAAAGCATTTGAGGTGCAAATATGTTTCAATTTTTTTATGACAACACCTGGTATTTTCTATCCGAACATACCCTTTGAATACATAACTCATAAAAGATTGGTTTATTAGAGCATGATCGACATGATCAAATTGTTTACCAATTAAAGTATTGATTGCTATAAGAGCACACTAGAGGTTGTTCTTGGAAACAAGTTACATTGTTAGTTCCACACAATTATGAATTTAAGAAGAACACAAGTTAGATTATTACTATTATTACAAATTGGATTGTTAAAAACTTCATGAAAGTATGAGTATAGTTTGATTTCCACTGATCAATGGGAGGATAGTTAGTGGTAAAGAAGTTGCTTTTGTAGAGGTGAACAAATTGGAATTATTAAAAGACTATCTCTTGGACATATTGTTGTTGTTAATTCCACAATATAGATAGTTTGTTCAGCTGTGGTGCAGGAAGTCCAGTTTGTTATTTTCAAAAACCATCTGGTAAAAAATTATACTGTATGGAATTGCCGAGAGAATGCTTTTGTATATTATTAATTTTTTTTTGTAGGTGCTTCATAAATTGCATGATAGATTAAATTCATTGCAATGTTTTCCAAACACAAGATCAGCAAAGTTACCGTATTTTGTTAAAAATATTAACGTGCTAACGTGCAGTAACTTAACTTAAGTTTCATAAAGATTAACGTCATATAGAAGTTCTACCATGATCTTTAACTTCAAATGAGAACTATTTTCGTGGTTAACAAGATCCTTATGTCATCTGGTTTTTGACAACAATTTTGAGACCCAATGGATAAAAGTGGCTTTCAAAGGAAAATGCTCTTGTATTTTAATTAAAATGTACCCAATTCTTCATTCTGACTGTAAATTCCTAAAGTCGTTACGTTCCTAATTATGTTACCGGTGTCTCCTTCATTAATTAAATCAAATCCTCATGCTTGTAAAGTGCTTAGGGAATTTATAACTAGCTTGGTGATGAGAAAGAGAACTAAATGCACATCTGCTAAAATAACATTCCAAATGCAACACGTTTCAGCTGACTTTACTTTCATAACGGTTTGGTGTAGGTCATAGAAAAAAAAAGTCATTACCGATTTATGAAAGAAGTAGATAATTATAAATTCACATCAAAAGTGTTTATCTTAAATATTTCAGATTCAAGTAATCGATTTTTCATCGAAGGTTTTTTTTCCCATTGGGATGGGTAGCCTAGCATATTATTTATCTCAATGGAAGAACCAAATCTATTTTCCTTTTGAAAATATAATAAAGAAGAGTTGTATTCTATTCATAAACTATAACATTTCTTGACAAATTATAACATATATATATATATATATATATTATTTGTATCTATATTATATCTTTCCCGTTGAGAAAACCTATTCTTCAGATAAAAAATTAAGACATCCTTTCTCCAGAAGTTTTGACATTCAAAAGAAAGTTAGATTGAGGAATGTTAGACGACCACTGTACCAGTAGATGTAAGTGATATTGGTCTGGTGATGTACATGAGACGAGCGGTTAATACACAGAGACGTCCCACTGGTGACATTACTCAGTGGACAGGGCGCGGGATAAATACATAGAGGTACGATTACTGATAATGGTATTACTTTACCCGATTAGAAGATGAAACCGACACCAATCGCCACGTGGTGGTTTATAATGTCACACAATCATCTCATAAAGAAACATTTTAGCTCAATGATAATATCACTCAGAGTTTATCGACATCTTTGTAGTCTCCTCAGGGCTAGAAATTATAAATGAAATTGTTCACCAGGAGTGGTTACATAGTGTGTTTGTTATGTAATGGCTTCCAACTGTATTCGTTTGACTGTATTGTTTTGTATTTTAATCACAACGTATATTTACTGGTAAAATGGCGTGTCATTTTAAAAAATAACTGTTTGTGAACAAATAAATCATTGTGATAGTTTGGGTCCCGCTATCTGCAAATAATGATTTACGTTAACAGTTTTGGTCTTTTGGGGGATTCAATCCAAACTGCAATCCAACTGCTTTTGACTATATCCGTGTGTTGATTTTTTCATCATTGCATGTTTGAAGACAATCAATTGTGATATGCTGTGTGGATAAGTGGCTGGGTATTATTACAATAGAGAGCTTTCCTGACACAGAAATAGAGGATATTATATGAGTGTCCAGGACATACTTTGTTTACGACACGAGTACCTAAATATTGGTATTTCCCGAGCGACAGCAAGGATATACTGATATTTAGGCACTAGTGTCGTAAACATAGTATGTAATAGACACGAATATAATATTCTGTTTATAACGTCGTCCAAAAATTAAAGAAAATACTATACCTACTTCTCAGCATAGGCGATCTAGCCGCCGCTGGCCCGTATAGATTGTGACATCATAGGTGAAACGTGACGTCAAAGCATTGTTTATAACGTGACGTCACGATGAAAAAGTGATATTTTGCCCTTGGAAAACATAATGAAAATATGAACCTCGATATGTCTGCCCTCGTAGGTATTAAAATTGATTATGTCCTGGCAGTTCAGAGTGATATTGGCTTTTGGTCCAGTTCAGAACTGCTATAGAGGCTAGCACGATGCAGGTGAGTGATGGTTAAAACACTATGAGGGGAACAGATAAGGTGAACAAAATCATTCAATAATGAGTTCAGATCTTTCATTTGTCAAATGCTTAACATTTCACATTCTAACGTAAAACTGGACAAAGACATCTCAATTTTTTTTTAAAGTAGACCACCAATCTTAAAAAATGTCCTCATAATCAGATTGCAAATACATACATCATCATCTCATATCAAGTTTCCCACGATCAGTTGTTAAATTGAGACATACTATTGCATGACATGTCTGACTGTTAAAGTAGAGGCAATCTGTATATATCATTACAATTTCACCTGTGAAAGTTGCAAAATCCATCTCATATAAAGTTAAGTTGGGTCATTCCCAAACACGTTCAGCAGGTAAGATCTGTTTGGTCGTTTCTGTTGCAACTACTGTAATGAGAAGGAACTGATAATATAGGCGTAGCAAAGGAGAAGAAAACAAGAATTCGATAGTATTTGAACATTAGTTTCTTAAACTTCCAATGACAGAATCAACACTTGCCGAGGAAGAATTCTTTAGTCCTGGGGATAACGTAAAAATTTATTTTTTCACTGAAAAAGCTTTTTTCTGCATAAGAAATTCGACGATAGTTAAATAACCTCTGTTTATTCTGAAACAAAATGAAATATGTAGATGTGCATACAAGTGTAGGTTCAATATATAAAACATAACCATTCAGTACAGTTACATTATTTAAAGATCAAAGTTTTGATTAGAGTTTTTTTTGTTTATATTAAATATCAAGATATTGAAAGTTGTAACTACCTTTTTTAATATGAGACAGTTACATTTACAAATTTACAAAATTAATTTTGCATTTACAAATTTCTTTTACATCATGGCATGAACGACAATAATAACCTCAACCACACAACACTGTCAACGAAACTTTTTGTGAAACGTTTGCTTCCAAGCAAAATCTTATTGTAAATGAGCTGGCGTCAAACACAGATATGTCTTTATTTGATGTATGTGTAAATATCGTGTCTCTAGCAGCGACTAGCCATCATGTTCATGTCACACACAAGACATCAACTGTGCTAGCGTGGCGGAAATCATTAATATTTGCTGTTCAAATTTAATATCACAAAGTGTTGATATTCTCAAATAATCTTGAATGGCAAAACTTTGTCACCCTTTCCTTTGAAAATATAAAATTTATGTTCA
Organism: Steromphala cineraria; assembly: GCA_916613615.1. NCBI lineage: Eukaryota > Metazoa > Mollusca > Gastropoda > Trochida > Trochidae > Steromphala > Steromphala cineraria. The sequence continues at coordinate 86,730,346 of OU744722.1, forward strand.
CTCGCACAATTAGGAATTTCTTGTTTTACAGCGTAATTCAACCAATAGGGTTTATTACCTTAAGGATTGGCAGTTCTGGGTTTATAATCATAGAATCTAATTCATTTTCATATCTAACCTTTGTTAGATTATTTTATATGGTTAATGAATTGATTTTGGGTAATCCTTATTTAAAAAAGTTTTTGGTCTATTATTTTTTATTGATCATATTCTCACATCAATGAAATGATTGCCTGTAAAATGTTCTGAACAGGTTATCTATTTTTAAAACATTTATCTTCTGAACCTTATTCCTCCAATTGATCAAATAACATAGACAAAATGTTATTGCTGAAACCAATGCATAAGGGATAAGTTGATTCAAAATGTTTCATTTTCAACCAATATAAGAAGTTCAAAATTCATTAGTCAAAATACCCCAAACATTATTGTTGAAACCTTTCTGGCAGTCCTTTGACCTTCATAGTTTGAAAATTGGTTAAAGTTAACATCGGTAAATAAAGGCTGGCGTTGTGAGTATAGATTTCGAAGCTTACATATATGTCAGAAATGTAGTAGAGAAACCTGTATTCTATCAGAATAAAACAGCTCGTACCTGCGTCAGCTACCAGAGTATAAATTTAGAATCAAGTACATAAGTAGTATATATGCGTATCAGCGTATAGAAGCTAAAGTTTAAAAGTCAGACATGGCAGCATAGAGGCCAGTATGAATACTAGACTGCGGAATATAAAAGCTAATATATGTTAGATTTTAGAGTAAAGTATCCAGTACACGTGCTATTCCCCGTACAACTACATGTAGATAACTTCTGCTGTCATGACCTGAGAACATGTGTTTCTTATTTCCAGTCGTCCATAATGAATGAGTCCCCCTCACGCTTGAAGCAGAGCAGTTTGATGGCAGGTCGGTTCCATTACAGGTTGGTGTAGTGAACTGCTCGGCCTGTCCCTGGCGTGGCATGTCTACAGCCTATCTTCACTGGGAGGTGTAAACATTCGGGACACCAGCATTGCTTAATTAGGATAACGTCTATAATTCAGGGAGTGTTCAATAAATAATGTACTGGATAGATGTCGTGACGCATACATCCGCATTGCACCATATAGATGCAAAACAGTGCACAGCTGGCAACAATTCCTCCTTACTGGCAACATATCTTCGCAGGTGGCAAATAATCTTCTAGCGGGCAGCTTAGCTCTACATTATCTTTTAGCTAGCAGCCCAGCTCTATATTATATTTTAGCTGGCAGCCCAGCTCTACATTATCTTTTAACGGGCAGCCTAGCTTTACAACTGGCAACTTATCTCGTAGCGGGCAGCATAGCTCTACATTATCTTTTAGCGGGCAGCCTAGCTCTACATTATCTTTTAGCGGGCAGCCTAGCTCTACATTATCTTTTAGCTAGCAGCCCAGCTCTACATTATATTTTAGCTGGCAGCCCAGCTCTACATTATCTTTTAACGGGCAGCCTAGCTTTACAACTGGCAACTTATCTCGTAGCGGGCAGCATAGCTCTACATTATCTTTTAGCGGGCAGCATAGCTCTACAACTGGCAATTAATAGTTTAGCGGGCAGCCTAGCTCTACATTATCTTTTAACGGGCAGCATAGCCCTACATTATCTGTTAGCGGGCAGCATAGCTCTACATTATCTTTTAGCGGGCAGCATAGCTTTACAACTGGCAAATTATCTTATAGCCGGCAGCCTAGATCTACAGCTGACAACAAAGCTGCAATTTCTTTTTAAATCATTTCACCTCATCAGATCTGGTAACATGTCCTCAAAGATAGAACATCTTTACTTAGATTGCAACATCTTTACTATGATGATATTTTTTAACAAGATAAGAATATCATGTTGGAAAAATAGTTCTGAAACATGTCTTCATTGTTAGCTTTACTCACGATCGACCTCTAAAAACCTCTAGCATATATATCGTGGAGATTGTTGGTTGAAACAACTACATCTCAGAAACTTCTTCATCTCCAGATCAGACAATATACTGTTCATTGGGGATGACACATGCGCTCAAACCCTCAAGGATCCGCTTCATTTGAATAACAGACAATATAACTACATGTGCAACTGTTAGGAGTGTTATTATAAAGCACAATAAGGGTCCTTCCGTTGATTAAAAGTCAATACAAGCTAGAGCAGTGAGATGCATTACAATTATACCTACATACCGACATTGTAACATGTGATCATTCCCCCTTGCAATATTTCCGACCATGCAACCAATTCCCTTCTCCCGTTTAACTACGAATTTGAATTCTCTGAGAACTTTTACATACAGACAATTTTCTGAAGTGCTTCTTGAGGGTTTTAGTGCAACGTATCTACGTTTTGATTTTAGTACAAGTAATTTACGAGTATGATGAGAAGAGTCGAGTTCCGCCCCCAGGGTACAGACAGTTCTTGTAATTACTCAACATTGCAGCTGACATGGATTCACTCTGATAGCTCACTTACTTACAGGACTTATATAACGAATATATCTTGGGCATAAATGTCATTTACATGGTTAACAAATATAACATTGTTTTATTTTGAGTCAATAGCTGCAATAGTACAACATTCTTGTATTTTTTCGGACAGATATGTATAAATATGTATTGATAAATTATTTCACTATTCAAATGGCATACATTGTATATGTGTTATACATTCAGCTTTTGGAGCTGTGGCAATCCACATCTATCAGAGGGGTAATGGATGGAACAACAGATTTACCTTCATTGTGGATGGTGAAACGGGCGAGTTGGCTAGGTGCTTGCATGGTCATTGCTGGTGGTGTTGCCTGACTCTGAGGGTGTGGGTTCGAATCCCTGAGGGGACTCTGTTGAAAATAGTACAAAAATATCAGTGCATACATACATATCGGAAATTTGTTATGTGCTGAAGCACCCGGCAGTCCCAGTGCAGCGCCAGTTATTGTGTTGTTCTGCCTTTACAATGCCAAGTGTCAAGCAAGGCAGCAACAACTCCCATCTTTTAACGTCTTTTGGTATGACGGGAACCGAACCCCGGTCTTCCGGGTGACGAGCGGACACTCTACCACTGAGCTACGCCCCCGGTATAAGAACTTGAAGAATACCAATATACAACATATCTTTGCATGTAAAGAACATTTGGTAAAAGCGTCTTGTTGTGTGTCAAGACATGATGTGTTTGCCATAATTGAGTTTATTGCTGTGTATTGTGTAAACAGGATGCATATATTTCCCCTTTTAAATTTCTAAATTAATATAAATCTGACTGAACCTGAAGTTTCATGATTGCACGTTATGGCAGAAAACTATGTAATTCATTGAAGATAAATTGAAAGTAATGCTATCAATCTTCGACGCAGTTAAACAGACAAAATATATTTCTACAGCTCAGATTTCCTCAAGTGATAAAGTTTTGGTTTTCATGGGACAAATAAATACTTTCACATGTTTCAACGACGGACAAGTTACTACCTTTTAATGCGACTAAAGATACTTAAGATAACATTCCTTCATCGTTTCTGTTTTATGACATTACGTCGGTCCTGTACGGCTATATTGACGTATTGGTGCATCCCTTCTGTCGATCCCAAACTGGCTGCAGCACTCCACTGAGTTATTGCCCGAGATAGCTTCTGGCTGCAGCAACTCCATGTGACAGGTCGATTAGCGACTGGAGATCATCCACAACATGGCAGAATATCTGCAACAATTCTTAATCAGCTGAAGCGTGTGCATAAAATATAATTAACGAGTTAAGTTGTTGAATAAAATTAACTAGGAGAAAGATATTATTCGAAATTCAAAAACAAAACGAAAACCCAAATTTTGCACTGGTCCGACTTTGTATTCAGATGAGTTAAGGGGTCGGTTCGGAGGGCTCTGAGGGGTCGGGTCGGAGGGCTCGGAGGGGTCAGAAGGATCGGAGGGTTCGGTGGGCTCGGTGGGGTCGGCTCGGAAGGGGTCGTGTCGGAGGTGAGCTCTGAGAGGTCTGCTCGGAGGGTCGGAGGCGTCGGGTCGGCGGGCTTGGAGGGTTCGGAGGGGTCTGATTGGCAGCCTCGGAGATTCGGGTCGGGGGAGTCGGAGGGGTCTGGTTGCCGGGCTCGGAGGGGTCGGGTCGGAGGGCTCGGTTGGCTCGGTTGGCTCGGAGGGGTCGGGTCGGCGGGCTCGGAGGGGTCGGCTTGGAGGGCTCGGAAGACTCGACTCGGAGATGTCGGGTCGGAGGGCTGAGTATGGCGGGCTCAGGGGGATTGGGTAGGAGGTGTCGGGGAGGGAGTTGGATGGAAGTTTTAACTTTTCTTTGGGATACAGTATTGTTTTTACATGGAAGGTAATGTGAAAAGGAAACCAAGTTTCAACGTTTCAACAATGATGTACATGTAAATTGCCATCGTGAAAAGTGATAAATTATTTTCGATATTACGTTATCATTTGCCAAATCTAAATATACAATGTTCGTCTGCATGTGATGCCAGTTGGTATACGTATATATATGTGGTCAACAGTCCTCTTTTACGATGACCCTCGAATAAAAGTCACCATTCTCACATGAATGGTGGTAAGATTATTTCATTAAACAGCAAAGGCTTTCACAATTATATTGAGTTACATAGTTACGTGAAGGGTTAGTATACACTATCATATTATCCCTGAACTTCACCGACGAGCACTAAAATAATAGCGTTATACCATAAATGATGGAAAACAAAACAAGTGTTATTTTTAGTGGCATGCATCTGATGGTTCAAGAATTCATTTCCGAAATTTCGAGCAGATAGTTGTTTTATTGTTTGTCGCCATCTCACAATAATTGCAAGATAATGATTTTGTAATTTGATTTAAGTTATTCAATTTCTTCCTTAAGATGTTCCTAAAGTTTTATGTTTGATGTCATAAGGACATTAATACGGAAACAATAGAAACTGAAGAAGAAATCCTATTTGAAAATCAGTGACGTCATAACAACAACACATGAGGATGGCTTCAATGTTTTGTTCGTTTAACTCTCAGTGGCAGTTTCCTGTGTTATTCATTAGTTCGTTTTAAATTGACCAAATACACAACCACTGTTTTCAACTATAAATTATCCAACATAAATAGTAATAAATTGTTTCGTGAATTGCCTTTCAAGCACTTGTAATTATTCGAAGATAAATGTTGATTAAATTGTTCTATCAAATATGAACGTGACAGTTTAATACAATTGTGAATTATATTCTATAAAAGTTAGAAATCTTCAAGTCTTTCTTGCAATTCTCTTAACAAGTTATTCTCTCCATGTAATGGCACTGAATCAATAGGACTGAACTAAATCTCCCGAGCTGCGAGATCCCGCGAGATCTCGTGAGATCCCGTATATTCTTTTGCCCCAAGACGAGCTGGTAAGCAGTCAGTCCCGGTACAATATCTTCTGATCAATAAGCAGGTTACTTCAATCGTTCCTTCTCCATATCATTTAGAAACATTTTGTTTTTGCAGTTCGCATTGAAAGGTTGTATTCCAGGCGCCAGTGTGTCGGTTAGTTTGCCAAGATGAGGCACTTTCCTCAAGTGGGCTGGAAAGCGTGCTTATTAACTTGATCTTGCTACAATCCGTCCATTAATCAACAGTATCTGCCCATGAAGAAGAATCTTTATATGTGTACAATGTGCATTTTGAATATTTTAGTCATAAATAGTGTTGAAACGACGGATTCTAACAAAATGCAATGATAGCTTTGGATATGTTTTTACCACTGGTTCGGCTATTGAAGTTAGTTTAATCTATAACTGTGTTTAATTTGTTTTCTGTTTCTGATACTACAATTAAAGTTTCTTTGAAGTATGTACTGTGTGACAAAAAACGATGTTTCAATCTCGGTTGTACCACTCATCGAAATATGATTGTCAACTGCCCTGGAATTCATAGCGTGAGATAACCTCTTCTCATATTTGATTCAATAGTTCTTGTATACAACCTATCCTATAATACAACATACGATACAAAACATATCATTATCAGTTAGTTACAGACACAATTGCATAACACCACCAGACTAAAGGGAAATACCATATCGGTTGTTGTTGAACTACGATGCGAGAATAAAGCTTAAAACAGTCATTCTTTTATTCAATACGAAAAGGTTTCAAACTTCCTTTCTTTTTTGGATAAATTAGGTAGCATATATACCAATCTAAATGTTTGTTCCACATAGGTGTGTTATCAATGACTTCAGCTGTATGTTGAAAGTTTGCATAACTTATTCTAACGATAAGCACTATCCGTGCCCGTCTCAAGAACTGACATATTCGAAATATGAAGTCACGGGGAATCGGAAATCTATTATAATAATGGTATCATTGTTAATCAAGTAAGCCACTTTGTAATAATGAATCAATATTTATTTACAAAACTCTTTTCTTTAATGTTAATTGCTTTAATATTTCATATATGAGTTATTCCGTAATGTTTCAATTGTTCATGCATGAGTAAAATAATCTCATATCACGGGGATTTGACCATCCATATTATTTGCGCAATTGCATAATCATTTTCACTGGTATAATCCACTCCCCCGGACAGTGAAGTTTCGGACTGAACTATGCCGACCCCATGGAGCAAGATGGGCACACTTCCGTAACGTCGTGTCTCAGGTTTTCTTCTGCACATAGTCATAAATCTCTTCAAAATTAATTGAATTTGAACACCAGTCAATTTCAATTTAGAATAAAATACATCACCCTTATTCCATTTCGTATCTTGCTGCGCGCTAAGCGAGATAGAATTGGATACAGTTTTGTGAAAACAGATCGAGATTTGTTCTGCAAGCAACGTTTTAAAATCCACTTAGCGTCAAACGCTCTTACCGTATTGCCCAACATTCGAGTCTGATTCGAAAAGATAATAGGCCTCAAATTTATGCCAGTTAATAACCACTTGAATATACGCTAGACATAACACTTTGAGTGATAAAAAATACTTAACAAGAACATTCATCTACAAAAGATGTTGTTCTGATTGTATTTCAGTCATTTTTGAACGAGATTTTTCAAACCTGAAAACAATAGTCCTTCCTAAAAACAGCCCTATGGCCAGGTTGACAAACAAAGACAATTCAACTGCTGCACATGTTCTACACGACACAAGACGGCGTCTCTCTTGGTAACCGAGGCAGTAGGAATGAGATAGTATAGTAGTAACAAGGGAGATAACTTATGAGCCTCACACTAGCAAATATGATCTCTTATAACATTTTATTCTCCAAGTTAACTTTTACATGTTTTAAAAAAACTCTCAATAATCACTCTTAGTGCCGGGCACATGTGGGTCATCTTTTCCCAAAACTTGGCCCCTAATTTCACTTACCTACCTACAGGTGTTTTGATAAATCTTTAATTTTATCAACGAATTTTGGTAGATTTGATATCAAATGACACAATAGTAAGATTCTATTACACATCGAAATTCTTCTTTTCATAACGTATTAATGAAAAGTGTACTTCTCTCTGAACTACCGTTAGGCTTATACTGCCCATGATGTCATACATTATGAGAGGGTTAATTCATGAAGATATCGCTTGGTCTTCTGCAAGCGACATTTCATGTGGAAACAGTTTTGAATGAGAAGAGAGAGTTTATGATTTTCCATAACCGTGATTTCAAGATACTACCACATAAATGGTATAAAACAATGTTTGCTTCTACCAAGGCTATAAGTAACCCAGTGACCAAACATATTCCAATTTTCAATGACGCTTTCCCATACTTTCCTACTCTGTAAACGTGAGCTTGCTTGAAATAATTAAAGACGGGAATCGTAATGGTTTTTTTCTGTTTTAGGAATTACGGTATCGTCTATGCCATTAGAAACTCGACCGCGATTAAGACATGAATAATCCTGACAAACGCCCGGTTTGTAATAGAATAAACTCTGATATGAAATATTATATCTGAAAGCAGAGTTTCTATTGGTATGTTTATAATATTAACCGATGAAGGATGAAGAAGGAAATGACATTATTAAAGGGTGCGTATAATCGTATTTATCTCTCCTGTAAAGTCATACTGTTCAGATAATCGAGAAAAATGTATTTGCTAAATCCCCACGTACATCTAACACTGCCTCAAACTAACATGACTTATTTACCAAGCCCAAATATTTAAACCATTGCAAATCAGAGCTATTTGATTTTAAGTGAAGGCCACTTACTTAAAGTGAACCTAGCATTTCATGACTTTTTCAATCACAAACAAGCATGAATTGAAATTCTTGTGATAAACCCGAAAACTGGCTCTCTTGTATTTGGGAGGCTTTAGACATTTTGCTGATTCAAGAAATATCCTTTCCTAAGTATATCAAATGTGATTGCAAAGTTAACATGTTTGTATCATATTAATGATAAAAAGTTGTTTTTCAAAACTGAGTATGCATACTCGACGTTACATCCGAGACAATGGCAACCTTTACCATGATTTATAGAGTCCTAACACCCGTTCGTCTCCTTATTGTAATCAAGTCAAAAGCTATATTATATTAGCCATTTAATAGCATAGATAAGACTACAATTTTTTTTATTTAAAATGAGTATATATGCCTCAATATGTATATATATGACGATGCCTGACTTGTTATATAGTTTTCAGTGATGTAATGAAAATTCTGTACCCCACTCAAAAATAAATAAAGTGATAGAAAAAAAGACTATTATAATGTCGTTTGAGTTATTACTTTGCAAGGTGTAACCAAACTTATAGTTTGCAACTACTTTTGTGAACTATTACCATGGGGCTTTTTTGCATTACCTTCAGAAATGATATTTGCATAGGGTTGTGATTTTCGCGTTTTGTATAGGAAAATAACCATGTTATAGTGCGATAGAAACAAGGCCTAAATGGAAATAAAGAAGAGAAATATGTATATTAAAAATCATTTGAACGGTAACTGAATGTATATGGTGTATATGTTGTATTTTCCTTTTAGAATTAAAAAAATATGTATTAACAAGAAAAAAACACTTCTCGGGCACATATTCAATACCAAACCCTTGTCGTCCAGTCTAAGATAATAGCTTCAATTGTCGATTCTAAATTAAATTACATTATTTAATTCAATAACCGATAGCAGACAAAAATACTCTCAAGAGAAGCATATTGTTTTCGTATGTAGATCTCTATTATACAATTTGCCCCAATACGGCCCTGCCCTACCGTCTTTGTCAAGCTTACATTCCTCCAAAAATTGTGCCGGAGTCAAAATGGACGGAGTTGTGCCTGGCCGGTTTGGTAACAGCGCCTTGGAATGCGGAACTGGACAAAAGGATTCTTCAATGGGCCAGAATATCCTAATATTGCGTGGCCAAAATGGAATGAGCATGAGTATTGAATAAGGCATGTGAGCAAGGAAGAAGTTGTTTCAGCATGTACACAGATACACATGGCGACCATACCTCTCTCCTTGCACTGATGGCAACTGACAGGAGCGTGCTGGTAGGTACTTGGTGTTTCCACTTACTCTGTACATGTCCTTTCATTAAACGATGTTTCTTTGAATAAGCAATATTTAAATGCATTCTCAGAGATTGGTTAAAGCTCTTACTTTGTTGTAAAATGTTTCTATATCTATTTTCATTTGAATTGATCTTGTTGCATTGGAATAAGGTTTTTGTCCAAATGCAAAAATATATTGTGTATTTATTTATCAATATGTATTTTATGAAATGCAGAGTTTAAAGTATGTTATTTTCAGAATTTTAGTTATTGATTGATATTATTTAATCGAAAACCAAACATTGTATTATTATCTGGAGCCTCTTGGTCTATATGTAAACCAATTATAAGATAACTCAAATTAGTACATGTTGAAAAGATATACTGCAATGTTTTTTTGATAGTAGAAAAGTCGTTTTTTAATTGTTAACTTAATCCGTTTATTATTTCCTATGTCTTATTCATGCAATATCATTTACCCATTCATCTCAGATGTGTTACCTTTACAGACTTAAGAAATTTGTAAAAAAATGAACCCACTGTATGAGCTCGGATTTGTGACATTTCTCTCTTTTTACAATTTTATGAAATTATGTTAACATATTGAACTTCCTTAATCAACTTAGCATGAGGAATCCCTACCTTAATCATTTTGATTACCGCCAAGTTACACGTGTAAAAGTGCACATCCAGTCACCACGTGATGGAGCATTTGAAAATGTTCACGTAGATGCAACACGCCTACAATGTATCTTTGAAGCATTTTGGAAGTAAAGAAGTTATAATGGTACTTGTTTTCCCGCATTGAGATTTGTACTGGAGACGTCAATCACACTGAATAAATCTATAGTAGAATTTTGTTTCTTGCCTCCATCATTCCCAATTTTTTCAGAAATATCTTTGCATTTGCCTAATGGAAATTATTCATTTAGTAAATGCGAAAGTGTAGAAATATTTCTGTCACCTGTTTCTTATATACTGCATTGATATCATTATACTTGTTTCCAACATTTCGAGTTAAATGTTTTAAAGATGTCAAATATGTTTATAAATTTCTTCCTACTGCAGATTATGTTGTTGAATGTAATCAGACTCTTGTTTCTGAGTATCCATGTTTATTTAGCAGTTAAATGAAGCTTTTATATTGAGATAAATCTGCTAGTCAACATTGGTTTTACCTTTTTTAATTATCAATATTTACCCCGTGTACACCACGCTCATGGCAGACACGAAAAGTTTCCTTGCAGGGGAAGACGATATTTTGATATTAACGTTGACTTATAAAATATGAATACATGGTCTTGTCAACAGTGGCGGACAGTAGATACATTTTGTTCGTGAAAGAGGTAATTTTCGTCCTGTTCCAATTACTTTCTAACACAGAATGAGCCGTTACTGTCGCGTGTTGGACGCGCTCCTTCACACATGATGCACGATACATTGCAGGCTCGCGCTACGGGATAGAAACTGATAAATACCCACCGAGGTAAAGCATTTCAGTTGATACACATATATAAACTGTGTACAAAGTTGTTAATGCCATGAGAGTATGATAGTTTTCGGCAGTCGCTTCTGTAGGAATGTAGATCAGTTAGCTGCTGTAATCATTTAAAGCTTTTATTTCATGTATCACAAAAGAGTAACTTTTCGTCTTCACTAACATGCAAGCAATTTCAAGTTTTAAGTAGTTAAAGGTTTTTTTCTTTGTATTGTTGAAGTTTGAACATCTATCATATCTCTTTTTTATTTGTGAAAGCGCGTGATTGGAATGATCAGTCAAAGCCAAATAAATTCAAAGATAAACATCAAAGTTACCTCGCACTTGTCATATTAATGAAGTTGTTATTTAATGTTTGTATTAAATCTACTACCAATGAACGATTAACATATTTGTAATATTTCTATATGCGAATAATTCAACTGTCTACTTGTTCACGGTAACCAGTCTAGTTCACCTTTGCTTCTATCCATATATTACACTTTATACACCACTATCACTAACTTTGTATGTACTGACACTCTTAAACAATATTCTCTGAGTGCGGTACACTGCTTATTGCATTACTATATGCATTGCATTGTTTTAGCGTGCTCTATAGGTAAGGTGATTGAAAGAAATAATCGAATACTAAAAATATATGCAAATAATTCAAAAATTTGAATATCTTTGTTTTGTGTCAATAGCTAGTTATAGCACGTTTAAATGTAATGCATGATAATTGAGTATAAAAATGAAAAAGGCTCTAGTTACTAAGTTTGGGAATTGCTGAATTGTTGGCAGAAGTATTTTAAGTTTTTTTCCAAACAAAAACCTATCACAGTTTATTCAATGAGGATGATGTTCACGGTTTACTTCCGAAAAGTAAAACAATTTGTACAATCATCTCTCCATCAGCGTTTCGATTCCCACAGCAGAATGGGAACTATTGCTTCGTAATGGAAGTAGAATGGCTCCCTAAACTGGTTACTGTGGAACGTTACGACTGACTGTTTCCGCCCCCACAAGGGACCGGACCTAGTTAGTGAGAATGATTGCGAGTGGACATCAAGAGAACCCGTGAAAATGGCTAGGTTGGCAGCACGCGTCACGAAGGCCATATGCTGCTGTAAAATTGGTCCAATTTAGATGTCTTAATGTTGTTATCGAAACCGTGACTTGTGGTGAAAAGCTTGGCGGGGGGTGGCCCGCCCCTCATTTGTTCACTTCAGCTCCGACCCAAGATCCGAGCCAGATTATGATGAACTCGCTGACTGTCTGAGCCGGACCGGCCTTGATCCCCCCTGGGACAGTTGACCAGGGCTTAATAAGGGCATGGTCAGTGATATTAGGGCTTTGAAGATGCCTAACTACGGTAACTAAGATATCGCTACATTATGCATGCTCCCCTGCCCTATTCGAATTATGATGCATGGCTTTTGTCTCAGGTTTGAACTGCTTCACGCAAACAGCGCATCGCGCAGGGCGAGTTTCCAAGTCCGCGGCCGAGCTAGTAATTTTAATTATATCCCAAACGCCGACCAGAATACAAAGTGAAATATTAATAGAGTGAAAATCCCAAGCGTTTCGGACTGGGCGATTGGCCATTCTAGCGGCATGCTACGAGCGAGGTAACGGCACGTACATAGAGTCTGAGTGGAACGGCGGGTCAGACCACGAGGTCTCATGATAGAAGGTCTGACTTGGGCTCTCTTCATCAGTTCTAGCTGAAGATGGCTGGACAAACTTCTCCCTCCGGCTGGCTTCATTAACAGTCGTGTCCACATTGCCCATGTTTACATCATTCCCCACTTGTCATTATTAGGCCCTTACCGCGAAGTGCAGGCCGTGTCTGATTAATATTTCTATCTGGCAGGTCGAGTAAGGATGACATCAGTAGTGCCGCCCCACTGTGGAGAGCTGGATGGTGCTAGAATATAGGACTCCTACCTCCCGAGGTCGGGCTGGTGAAGGTCCTCCAGCCATGTCTGTCTGTACACGCACAGGATGGTCAGGCCCAGTCTAGACTTGTACAATGATAGTCCTTATATAGAGACCAAGACCAATTTGGTAAATGTCATTCCATTCGCATCGAACTCGAGTCTGTTGCATTGTTGGCTACCATGCCAAATACGATAAAAGGTTTTATAAATGTAATGTAATTGACACAGTTCTGAATACTTCTTTCATTTATAGCCCATGTCGCAATTCCTTCATTTGGAGTAATGATATTCAAATCATATCCGTAGTTGTAGAGTGAAATTTACAAACGTAGTTCGGATGTTTAGGAAAAGAATAACGCGTATTAAAAGATTATCTTGATACTCATATCCATGGAACAGTATTTTAGAAAGGAAGTTACAATTGTTTAAATGGTTTGAAGTTAATGTACGTGGTGATACATCAAACGATTCAAACTGTCGTAAGCGTCATAGTCCCAAGAGTCTGGGTAGTCTAGATCATGGTAGACACTGGTGGACATTCCCCTCATCTGCACTCATCTGTTCAGCCATGGGAATCATCTTGGCCTGTACACTCAAAACGGTTTACTGCAAGTGATATTTTCGTAGAACCTTCCCTCAGGTGAATCATGTACTTGATTGCTCGTCCATCGCCCATGGGATACCAACATAACACATGCACGTGTTGGACATCTGTATGACACATGCACGTGTTGGACACAAACCTACCATGTTCACGTTTTTAAACTTACATAGCACATTCACGTGTTGTTCATTTTCATAACACATTCACGTGTTGTTCATTTACATAACATATTCACGTGTTGTTCACCTACCCAACACGTTCAGGTGTTGTAAACTTACATAACAGATTCACGTGTCGATCATTGCATAGAAAATCACGATTTGTACACTTTCATAACGCATTCACGAGTAAGACACTTAAGAAAAGTGTAAGAAATTAATGTAGTACTTACTTTATTGTTCGGGCATGCATGTGAGTAGTTTCTTCTTACATGTTGTACCAGATTTGTCTCTTCATATATAAGTTCAAATGAGATTATTATAATGTATAGATGTGAAAAATTACATGAGTTATTTTTGTCACTTTATTTACTTTTTATCAAACGTTTCGTATTTGGTACAGTTCAGTGAACTGTTTCACATTTTGTTAGCACGAAAGATGAATAATGGAATAGTTTGGAACACATTCTTAAGGTGAAAGAATCGACGATAGACATGAGATGTTTTATGAAGTCGAAACTGGTGATTTGTGTTTGTGAATCGACCAAGTTCTAACACATATGTGTCCAGATAGCGATGACAACTAGAATGTAAAGAAGGGCAAATTACTTGGACCTGGTCCAGCCCTTCAACAAGGAAGCATCATAAGAAGGGTGAACAAGATGACAATATGCACATAATGAAGAATTGATTACAGCCGCAACACAATTTGACTGAATATTCAATTTCACTGCTTTTTATATATCAATATCGACGGAAATAGGAACAAAACATAATTCAATTATTTCTGCTGATGCATTGCATTTAGAGAGGTTTTCTTGGAATGCTTAATCGATTTCCTTATCTTCTTTCGTGTGACTGAACTAGTGAATTCATTAATTCTTTTTCTAGGAATTTAAACAAAATTGTGGAGAAAAGTCTTCATTTCTTCGGAAAAAATATTCAATCACGATGAAAGTGTGAGTGTGAAGTAGCCGGGCAAATTTACATACAATCCAGGCTCGATAGCCACTAGACAGTTGATATGCAGTTCTGTGAAGATACTGTACAGGCAGAGTGCTGGACGGGGCTCAGACTGCTGGGGAAGTTTAACCTTGAGCAATCTTGTAGGACGGTGGAAGTCGACTTAACGAGGTGTCTTGCTCACTGAGATTCGAACTCCGACCCGATGGTAGTTTGAAATGCGTCCATGTGCTTGGGGACCTCATTTCGTTATCTTTGGAGGAAATACTTTTTACAAGTCGAACAGGCAGAATTCAAACAGCAATAACGAACCAGTGAACACGGCCATTAGTGCAGTTTGAAATTGCAAATAGGACATTTGGGGAATCATTATTGTACTAAAATTCATTTCCTTTTCAAATTTTATTTAATGGTAATCAGTCAGCAATGTCCGACTGAGTTAAGACATGGCTAAGCAGAAGCAATCTCCATATTCTTCTGCGTTTCTTCTCCTTCTTCTCCTTCTTCTCCTCTTCTCCTCATCCCCATGCACTTAGCGTCCCACTATAACCGATGTGACAGCCGTCCGCTTTGTTTCAATTTGGTTTCGTCCCATCTCGTTCCACCACGACAGTACCCAATATTTCAATTTGCGAGGATTGAAACCAATAAAGACCAAAATTGTCGTACTTATTGCTTCCAGAAAATTCAATTGCAGCGCCAGCGAAACACTGATTTCATTTTCTCTCAGCGGCGTGATTGCTAGCCCGGGCAGATGTAGAGGCCTGGGTTGGATGGTCTGAAGATTGATTCCCTCCCTCTCCCCCCTCCCGATCTATCCCCCCTACCCCTCCCCCTCCCTACATCAACCCCGACGATCTCTCTCCGTCCAGTTTCTTCCCAGTTTCCGTATCCCCCCTGCTTGCAATCTATAAAGCAACCGTTCCAACTCCCCTGTAGTGGCCCCAGAGACTGATGCAGAATGACAGCTTCTGTTTTTAGATCTCTTGTTGGCTAGACCAATCCTAGTTTGTCGATTTTGATCGTAATTATTACATAATTGTTCACGGATTAATTGAAAATATTAAATGCTTGATTCATAGTTTAATCGATACACAGTGACGAGACAAATTGGATTTTTCTGTGCATTAATATTAAAAAATACATATGGACATTATATTTAGATGAGGTATTTTTGATACACGTGATTATAGTGTAAAGCTTTGAAACGATAGGAAATATGATAAACATCTAAAAAAGAAATTTCTTGATAAGACTAAAACTGTACACAATGCATCAACATAGGATAAAAGTAAAGCATGCCTCTCCCCGCTTCAGAACTGGCTCGTACCTGCTGACGTCATACCAGGCACACTCAGAGTGACGTCACAGATGACATTTACCAGAAGTTGGCCTGTCTGTGAGGCACTATTCCAGAACATCTAGTACAGGTGTTATCAAAGTTTGAGTACTGCTCAATTGACACGTTTTGAACCTTCTTCATCATCATTAATTAAATGTTAAGGTTGTTGGACTTCCAAGACTTGTCGTAGAATGCAAATTTACGAGAGGTTATTCATCTTAACTGCTAAAATTTATCATTTCATTTTTTTAAGATCTAACACATAAAGTCTAACTAGTAGCTATTAAAAGTTTCTTATATATTTATTGAGAGACCTTTAGATTTACTTTGTGATTGTTTGATATAGAAGGGAGCACTTGTTGTTCTTCCTTTGAATCCACATAAATATAAATAAAGGCAGCACCGAGGATTACTGCTACAATGATACTCGAATAACTTTACATTGCATTACGACTTGTAGGTGTCCATACTGTACGTGTAGATCATACATGTCACAATGTTTGATGTGTAATGTTAAACTATGCCAATAATCATTTTACCAATCAATAATTTGGTAACTGTTACTCGAATTTATATTAAATTTCAATTAAACGGTTGATGTTTTTAATAGTATTAAGGAGAATTGTCTACAATAACATCATATAAATTGGCATATGTCTACATCAAATCGAATTTGAAAATTGCTCGAATGCAGAAACAAGTATACATGGGACTGCTTGACACACCACCAATTCTTGCGTCTATGTTTCAGTAAATTATAAATTTAGAGGTTCAATTTGAAATTGCTTGACGTATCTCCGTACATATCCTGTGATATTCAAACTAATTTGCCAAGTAATTATTTGTGTAAATAAAAAGTGCATACTGTGTATATATAGCAGGAATCTATGAATGTTAACTCGTCCTATAAGTGACCCTTAATATAGACAATGGTCTGATATTAACACATGATCTTGAGACTTCGTAGGTTCTTATTCAAGAAATACTCACAAAATCAAATGTATTGGTTTTTTAAAATTTAGAATTAGGTCATTCACTAAGCGATTCTTCATTTTAATGGTATACATGATGTCATTTGGTTTATCGTATTCAAGTAAAGATAGCTACTGGTAGTCGAACAACCCTTGCATCTGAGTCCATGTAAAAACACTTTTGTTTATCCGTAGCAACATATGACAAGGAATGAGTTTTGAACCTTGTATATATGACCCTGTACCAACTGTTATGCTTTGTACGGATATGACCTAATGTTTTTTGACAATATACCGATACATTATTAATAAAACCGTACACTATGTGCACGGATATGATATGAGTCGTGTTCAAATATTACTTATATAATAAGTATAAGCTGCTTACTTGTGTACACATATGACCTAGTATCACCTGATATCCGTGCACTGGACCCATCTGGACCCTGCATGCTGATTACGTCTTCATGAAATATTTACACCAAGTAGGATGTGCACTTGAAACTCACTCATAATCAAACCGACACTGAATTCGCTTTATTGATTTGCGTGTAGCGAATATGACGATTATTTTGAGCAGTATTATATGATTTACATGGGTCTGTAATATTTTTTTATCTGTAATTATTGTTCAAGTTCATCCGAGCAAATTGATGTTCAATTTGATAGCTAAAACGATATTTTATATACTGTCTATTAAAGATGATATAAAGATGCTATAAATGTATTGCAAATCTACCAAGCCTAATAGAAACCGGCGTCTTAAACAAATCAATCTTATTGTTTTACTTAGTTCAACTAAAATGAAATAAGATGTAAATAAAACGCCTTTCATTGAATCAGTGGACTACTTGATCTCAGTGAGGACCAGATAGTGTTTAGTTTAATCTACTCCTGCGAGGATATGAATATTCAATAAACAGGACCGTTCTTGCAAGCTTACCATATGTCCTTTTCAATTATGAATTTGCACATGTATTTACTAAACTAGATATGACACATTCAAACCAGGCAGTTGAGTCTGTAGATTCCAACACCGCTTTATCGAATTGTAATAGACCACAACATTGCACTTCTTTTTAATTCGCTTTCAAGAACTAACACCTTGCTCAGTGATATGATTTTATGTTATACTTTTAATCTATCATACACGAATGAATAAACATCATAATCAGAAAAACATTCTTTCGTTTTTTATTATTTTCTTAGTACATATATACGTCTTACCTTAAAAAGACATTTTTATGAAATTCCCCTACGGACATCGATTTTTGTTTTTTGTAGTATTTGTGGACTTAACTGCGTTGTTTGTTGATACTGTGGCCCCCTTATTAGAGCAATATTTTCGATGCATATTGAAACACTTTAAAATGAAATTTAAAGAATGATTGACCACAGCTTCACCAAAGTGTACACTAAAGTGCAACGAAACGTCACTTCATATTCTTCAGAGCCAAACACAAATATTCGTGCTAGATGAAATTGATTCGAATGTCATTAGGATACCTATATGTTGTATGCACACAATTCCTCATCACTGTATTGACTATTTATTGCTGAGACATCACTCTTTTTTATATTTTTCTTGTTGGGATTTAATTATCTAAGTTATTCATTATGAAATATGCATATTAAGTAAGTAGAAGATGTTGTCCTGGCCGGCCCTCAAACACAGTATTTTATCAATCTTCTACATCGCCTATGTTTTAAAACGACATGAAAAACATGATTTTAGAAAAGTGAACATATGATTTTGATTATGCATTATAGTTAATTTCTGAAGACATAATGTAGCTATGTGTTACTTGTATTTATCCCTCGTTAATTAAAGTATCTTTCATTATAGATGGTGACATTCTGACTGAGTGTGTAGTACATGTCCATGATTCAGTGTTTAGTATAAGTACAAGAAGGACAACAAAGCTGATAGGGTACAAATGAAGATCAATCCTGTAATGATAAAAGATCTCAACCAAACCTCAACATAACGTACATAAAAGCAAGGCTCTTTGGAGGACGTACACCATGCTATGACTGCAACCTTCAATGGCGATTTTGTCCAATGTCTTGTTAGTCTTCTAGGCTAGCTCTGACGTAAGGACGTCGACCACGTTGACCAACAGCATGTTGACGGCGTCGTACACAGCAGATACTGCATTCCGTACACAGCAGATACTGCACTCCGTACACAGTCGGTGCTTGTCATTTCTCTTCTACCTTGAACCAAAGGGCAGGTTAGCGTTTGCGCACTGATATGAAAGTAACCAGTTTTCCCTGTGTGCGAACGAAGTGAGCAAAGGGTGGCAACGACTTTCTCTCTCCTGGGATCAAAATAATTTTGGTATGTCAAAACTTATTTTTCCAAAGACAAATATGTCTTAAAACTGTTTTGCTTTCTGAGTTAACACCTCAGAAATGTCATTAATCAACGTAAAATATATTAACTTGAGTATTTTAAGCGTTCAACGCTGCCTGTCAAATCGTTCTTCGGGTCCATTATCTTGACGTACTATCTTGAAACGTTCCCATGATGTGTCCACGTTTCTTAGAGTTTTCAGCACTAGTAAAGCCGTTTCCTTCAAAGCATGTTTACACTGAAAGTCATCAACATTTCAGTATACAAATTTTACTTTTGCGAGCGATTACTGTAATTTTAGGCGTTTATGTGATCTTATCCTGATCATTTTACTGTAAAATGTGTGATTTGAGACTTCGTTTGCATGATATTCGACATTTTTTATCATTTATTTTAAAATGCCCATTACAATTTCCCTTTTTCTTCTTGTACGTTTTCAGTTATGTTCACTATACTAAGAGAGGGATTCGAGAACAGTTGCTTATAAAATTCAATCTGGGAATGTTTTTAAGGGAACTCCAAGTTCTAGTTCTAAAGGGCATTAAGACCTGGAATCTGTGTGATGTTAGTTAGTTTACACCATGTTTGAACTGGAAGAATGTAATCTTGTTCTCTATTAAAGTGATGGTCATTATGAGTTGATTCGTTAATGTAGTTTTAAATGGTTTATACAGAAATGATCTAAATTTTCTAAATTCCTCGATACATGTATAAGAATCTGAAGTTTGTGAAACATTTCTCCAGATGTTGCATGGTAGGGTTATTATGATATATTGATATATACTTTCCGGACCATTGTGAATCGAGATTGGTTTGTATGTGCATCAAACAGATATATAAGACATACAGAGGTCTATATTTTAGAAGATCTTATGATAAAGTGGACCCATCTATGTATCAGTCTATGTACTCTAATAACCATGGTCAAACATCTGTAGCTGACCGACTTGTACATATCTCCGCCTGGCAGATTCTATCATCTCTGGATGTGACATATCACATTAATATATTATAGGCAGCCAGTAGTTGTATGTTTCTCTATTGGATTCGGCGTGTCCTCTGTGTAAACACTTTAAGCTGTGTATACAAGCAAACTAAATCATCTACTCAACAAGAACCTTTAGATCACAGATCCTTTAGCTTCTTTTGTAGTATTAAGATAGAATACAAGTTTACATTTTGCTTATAGCACAGTTTTATCGATTTTGAGATAATATTTGTATTATGTAGGATTTGAAAAACTAATATGTAATTCCTCAATACTCAAATATCCATAACTCTATATATGGCAACTTCTTACATAATATAATATGAACTGTTTTCATTATACTAAACAGGAGAATAATAAATAGTTTCAATATACAAGTATTAACTGCAGAAAACAAACAGGTTGCATTGTGGAATGCACAGGAGTTCAAGTTAAAACAATACCCAACAGGCATAGTAACAACTTACCCAATGTGAATGATTAACAATTTCATTCATTTGTATATGGCGGAATCTTAATTTGCAATGTACGGAATTGACGAGACAGAGTCACACATAGTTTCAAAATACAAACATGCAATAGATGTATTTCATCACAGTTAATAAGACAGAATAAACCTGAAGGAAACAGTGACATGTTGATTCAATATGCATATTTGTATTTCATAATAGGGAAGATACATGTACAAAATCTCGATTCTCGATGATATCTCGATGTAAGTCACAAAAACTGCATAAAACAGCTTCACGTGTAGATATAATGTACATATGTGTATGATATTACACCAAATGAAACAAAACCAGGCGTAGTTTACAAGCTACAAGCTACAAGAATCCAGTACTGGTACGACTCTGATTCTATCCTTTCAAGGCAGATCCCGTGTGTGTCCCGGGTCCGCTCCCGGCATCAGATGTTGTTGAGCCACCATTACCGACTGTCCATCGCACCTGAACCAGTTTGAAGCTAGTCTCCGAGGGACCCATGTCTTCACAGGCTCTAACCCGGCCTCCCCCTAACTATACCTCCCCCCTTCAATGCATCCCCCCTCGTCATCCCTCCCCTCAAAGTACTTCCCATGGGGAGTGTATACACCACACAAAGGTGTTCTACTCACTATTTTCAACCAAATTATAACAAATGATCCGCAGTATTGAAATGATCTCCATGGTATATGACGTCATTGTAACGACGTGTTACCATGGTGATAGCTAATGATGCTTCAAGATTTGTTACTTTTTGTACTTTCAAAAGTCGTTGGAAGACTGAGATGTACGATTTTTGTTTTCAATCATACCGAAGAAAATACTGAGTAATCTTTGAAAAGTCCCTTCCTCCCATGGGATGGTCGCGTTAAGGCTGATGTAGAAGATACGTTACGTGTATGATTTAGAGTATTTGTGAGGCGAACCTATTATACGAATATTCATCAAATATCTGTACACATTGGCAACATTCCAAGGTACGATTTACTTATGATTTATCAAGGTTGTTCATCTTCACCCTCTCTGGCAGTTGCTACATGTACCAATGACCTTGTATAATCTGATATAACATCTCCTGGTTATCTTTAGGTTCTACTCTGTGTTGTTTCACATTTATACTTGAAGTGCAATGCTCAATATTCTACAAGAGGTCAAGCACTATTTGAAGAAATTCGATAGCCCTGTACCACTGGCCAAAATAAACAGTAATTGTTTGAAAGTGCTTGAAAGGTTTTCATGATTGCCAGCCGCGGGGTATGCTGTGCAGGATGAATTCCCAAATGAAGGAGACACGAGCACTTTGTAAATACGTCATTGATGTGAATATGCCTTCAACTCTCTTGTAACTCCACTTTTAATGTTAAATGTTATCATTCAAGACAGTTTCAACGGTATGACATTATTGAGTAGGACACGTTCACACTTCAAACCGACAAACGTGTATTTACAAACAAATGCCAGAAAATGGGGTGCGTTACAGACATCAGAATTCGAAATGCACTGTGGACCTCTTGTTGCTATGGGGACGGTACCATAACATGGATGTTCCACCTTGATTATCTCGCACCTCTCTCGACTAATTACTCAATTTCTACGATGTTATCTTTTAAAGCTATTGGCCATATATCATAAATGTTTTATACATTTCGATTTCTATGCCTCTTCCAGGGAGGCATACCAAGTTTTAATTACGGCGTGTTGAATATTTGATGAGAGTGGAATTGCTTGAAACCGCGGCCTCTCTCCTCTGTGTGGAACCATCGGTAGAAGGGAAGTATAAAGAACATGGACTCCTTCTTGGGAATTATCTTAGTTTCCTTTCCATGCATTTCTTTCTCACAAAATTTCTTTTTCTTTCCTCTCAACACAAAGTACATGTTAATCGTCTTCAAATACCAATGCATCTTCTTCTCAGAACAATGTATCTTACTCTCTGAACAATGTATGTTACTCCAAGAACAATGTATCTTCCTCTCAGAACAATGTATGTTACTCCAAAAACAGTGTATCTTCCTTTCAGAACAATGTATGTTACTCCAAGAACAATGTATCTTCCTCTCAGAACAATGTATGTTACTCCAAAAACAGTGTATCTTCCTTTCAGAACAATGTATCTTACTCCAAGAACAATGTATCTTACTCTTAGAACAATCTATCTTACTCTCAGAACAATATATCTTACTCTCAGAACAATATATCCTACTCTCAGAACAACATATCCTTCTCTCAGAACAATTTATCTTACTCTCAGAACAATTTTTCTTACTCTCAGAACAATGTATCTTCCTCACAGAACAATGTATCTTCCTCTCAGAACAATATATCTTACTCTCAGAACAATGTATCTTACTCTCAGAACAATTTATCTTACTCTCAGGACAACATATCCTTCTCTCAGAAAAATATATCTTACTCTCAGAACTATATATCTTACTCTCAGAACAATGTATCTTCCTCTCAGAACAATATATCTTACTCTCAGAACAATCTATCTTCCTCTCAGAACAATATATCCTACTCTCAGAACAACATATCCTTCTCTCAGAACAATTTATCTTACTCTCAGAACAATTTTTCTTACTCTCAGAACAATGTATCTTACTCTCAGAACAATTTATCTTACTCTCAGAACAATGCATCTTACTCTCAGAACAATGTATCTTCCTCACAGAACAATATATCTTCCTCTCAGAACAATGTCTCTTCCTCACAGAACAATTTATCTTCTTCACAGAACAAGCTATCTTCCTCACAGAACAATGTATCTTCCTCACAGAACAATGTATCTTCCTCACAGAACAATGTATCTTCCTCACAGAACAATCTATCTTACTCTCAGAACAATGTATCTTACTCTCAGAACAATTTATCTTACTCTCAGAACAATATATCTTACTCTCAGAACAATTTATCTTACTCTCAGAACAATTTATCTTACTCTCAGAACAATGTAACTTACTCTCAGAACAATGTATCTTACTCTCAGAACAATGTATCTTCCTCTCAGAACAATGTATCTTCCTCACAGAACAATATATCTTACTCTCAGAACAATGTCTCTTCCTCACAGAACAATTTATCTTCTTCACAGAACAAGCTATCTTCCTCACAGAACAATGTATCTTCCTCACAGAACAATGTATCTTACTCTCAGAACAATGTATCTTCCTCACAGAACAATGTATCTTACTCTCAGAACAATTTATCTTACTCTCAGAACAATATATCTTACTCTCAGAACAATTTATCTTACTCTCAGAACAATTTATCTTACTCTCAGAACAATGTAACTTACTCTCAGAACAATGTATCTTACTCTCAGAACAATGTATCTTCCTCTCAGAACAATGTATCTTACTCTCAGAACAATATATCTTACTCTCAGAACAATGTCTCTTCCTCACAGAACAATTTATCTTCTTCACAGAACAAGCTATCTTCCTCACAGAACAATGTATCTTCCTCACAGAACAATGTATCTTACTCTCAGAACAATGTATCTTCCTCACAGAACAATGTATCTTCCTCACAGAACAATCTATCTTACTCTCAGAACAATGTATCTTACTCTCAGAACAATTTATCTTACTCTCAGAACAATATATCTTACTCTCAGAACAATGTATCTTCCTCACAGAACAATGTATCTTCCTCACAGAACAATGTATCTTACTCTCAGAACAATGTATCTTCCTCACAGAACAATGTATCTTCCTCACAGAACAATCTATCTTACTCTCAGAACAATGTATCTTCCTCACAGAACAATCTATCTTACTCTCAGAACAATGTATCTTCCTCACAGAACAATGTATCTTACTCTCAGAACAATATATCTTACTCTCAGAACAATATATCTTACTCTCAGAACAATGTATCTTCCTCACAGAACAATGTATCTTCCTCACAGAACAATGTATCTTCCTCACAGAACAATGTATCTTCCTCACAGAACAATCTATCTTACTCTCAGAACAATTTATCTTACTCTCAGAACAATTTTTCTTACTCTCAGAACAATGTATCTTACTTGCAGAACAATGTATTATCCTCTCAGAACAATGTATCTTACTCTCAGAACAATGTATCTTCCTCACAGAACAATATATCTTACTCTCAGAACAATGTATCTTCCTCACAGAACAATATATTATCCTCTCAGAACAATGTATCTTACTCTCAGGACAACATATCCTTCTCTCAGAAAAATATATCTTACTCTCAGAACTATATATCTTACTCTTAGAACAATGTATCTTCCTCTCAGAACAATATATCTTACTCTCAGAACAATTTATCTTACTCTCAGAACAATTTATCTTACTCTCAGAACAATTTATCTTACTCTCAGAACAACATATCCTTCTCTCAGAACAATTTATCTTACTCTCAGAACAATTTTTCTTACTCTCAGAACAATGTATCTTACTCTCAGAACAATGTATCTTACTCTCAGAACAATATATCTTACTCTCAGAAAAATATATCTTCCTCACAGAACAATTTATCTTACTCTCAGAACAATTTTTCTTACTCTCAGAACAATGTATCTTCCTCACAGAACAATGTATCTTCCTCTCAGAACAATATATCTTACTCTCAGAACAATGTATCTTACTCTCAGAACAATTTATCTTACTCTCAGGACAACATATCCTTCTCTCAGAAAAATATATCTTACTCTCAGAACTATATATCTTACTCTCAGAACAATGTATCTTCCTCTCAGAACAATATATCTTACTCTCAGAACAATCTATCTTCCTCTCAGAACAATATATCCTACTCTCAGAACAACATATCCTTCTCTCAGAACAATTTATCTTACTCTCAGAACAATTTTTCTTACTCTCAGAACAATGTATCTTACTCTCAGAACAATTTATCTTACTCTCAGAACAATGCATCTTACTCTCAGAACAATGTATCTTCCTCACAGAACAATATATCTTCCTCTCAGAACAATTTATCTTCTTCACAGAACAAGCTATCTTCCTCACAGAACAATGTATCTTCCTCACAGAACAATGTATCTTCCTCACAGAACAATGTATCTTCCTCACAGAACAATCTATCTTACTCTCAGAACAATGTATCTTACTCTCAGAACAATTTATCTTACTCTCAGAACAATATATCTTACTCTCAGAACAATGTATCTTACTCTCAGAACAATTTATCTTACTCTCAGAACAATGTAACTTACTCTCAGAACAATGTATCTTACTCTCAGAACAATGTATCTTCCTCTCAGAACAATGTATCTTCCTCACAGAACAATATATCTTACTCTCAGAACAATGTCTCTTCCTCACAGAACAGTTTATCTTCTTCACAGAACAAGCTATCTTCCTCACAGAACAATGTATCTTCCTCACAGAACAATGTATCTTACTCTCAGAACAATGTATCTTCCTCACAGAACAATGTATCTTACTCTCAGAACAATTTATCTTACTCTCAGAACAATATATCTTACTCTCAGAACAATTTATCTTACTCTCAGAACAATTTATCTTACTCTCAGAACAATGTAACTTACTCTCAGAACAATGTATCTTACTCTCAGAACAATGTATCTTCCTCTCAGAACAATGTATCTTCCTCACAGAACAATATATCTTACTCTCAGAACAATGTCTCTTCCTCACAGAACAATTTATCTTCTTCACAGAACAAGCTATCTTCCTCACAGAACAATGTATCTTCCTCACAGAACAATGTATCTTACTCTCAGAACAATGTATCTTCCTCACAGAACAATGTATCTTCCTCACAGAACAATCTATCTTACTCTCAGAACAATGTATCTTACTCTCAGAACAATTTATCTTACTCTCAGAACAATATATCTTACTCTCAGAACAATGTATCTTCCTCACAGAACAATGTATCTTCCTCACAGAACAATGTATCTTACTCTCAGAACAATGTATCTTCCTCACAGAACAATGTATCTTCCTCACAGAACAATCTATCTTACTCTCAGAACAATGTATCTTCCTCACAGAACAATCTATCTTACTCTCAGAACAATGTATCTTCCTCACAGAACAATGTATCTTACTCTCAGAACAATATATCTTACTCTCAGAACAATATATCTTACTCTCAGAACAATGTATCTTCCTCACAGAACAATGTATCTTCCTCACAGAACAATGTATCTTCCTCACAGAACAATGTATCTTCCTCACAGAACAATCTATCTTACTCTCAGAACAATGTATCTTACTCTCAGAACAATTTATCTTACTCTCAGAACAATATATCTTACTCTCAGAACAATTTATCTTACTCTCAGAACAATTTATCTTACTCTCAGAACAATGTAACTTACTCTCAGAACAATGTATCTTACTCTCAGAACAATGTATCTTCCATTTAGAACAATGTATCTTACTCTCAAAACAATGTATCTTCCTCTGAGAACAATGTATCTTCCTCTCAGGACAATGTATTTTACTCTCAGAACAATGTATCTTACTCTCAGAACAATGTATCTTACTCTCAGAACAATGTCTCTTCCTCACAGAACAATCTATTTTCTTCACAGAACAATCTATCTTCCTCACAGAACAATCTATCTTCTTCACAGAACAATGTATCTTACTCTCAGAACAATGTATCTTCCTCACAGAAAAATGTATTTTACTCTCAGAACAATGTATCTTACTCTCAGAACAATGTATCTTCCTCACAGAACAATGTATCTTCCTCACAGAACAATGTATCTTACTCTCAGAACAATTTATCTTACTCTCAGAACAATATATCTTACTCTCAGAACAATTTATCTTACTCTCAGAACAATTTATCTTACTCTCAGAACAATGTAACTTACTCTCAGAACAATGTATCTTACTCTCAGAACAATGTATCTTCCTCTCAGAACAATGTATCTTACTCTCAAAACAATGTATCTTCCTCTGAGAACAATGTATCTTCCTTTCAGGACAATGTATTTTACTCTCAGAACAATGTATCTTACTCTCAGAACAATGTATCTTACTCTCAGAACAATGTATCTTCCTCTCAGAACAATTTATCTTCCTCACAGAACATTGTATCTTACTCTCAGAACAATCTATATTACTCTCAGAACAATCTATCTTCCTCACAAAACAATCTATCTTCCTCACAGAACAATGTATCTTCCTCACAGAACAATATATCTTACTCTCAGAACAATGTATTTTACTCTCAGAACAATGTATCTTCCTCTCAGGACAATGTATTTTACTCTCAGAACAATATATCTTCCTCTCAGAACAATGTATTTTACTCACAGAACAATCTATCTTCCTCACAGAACAATGTATCTTCCTCACAGAACAATGTATCTTACACTCAGAACAATGTATCTCCCTCTCAGGACAATGTATCTTCCTCTCAGAACAATGTATTTTACTTTTAGAACAATATATTTTACTCTCAGAACAATGTATTTTACTCTCAGAACAATATATCTTCCTCACAGAACAATATATCTTCCTCACAGAACAATATATCTTCCTCACATAACAATATATCTTCCTCACAGAACAATGTATCTTCCTCACAGAACAATCTATCTTCCTCACAGAACAATATATCTTCCTCACAGAACAATGTATTTTACTTTTAGAACAATATATTTTACTCTCAGAACAATGTATTTTACTCTCAGAACAATATATCTTCCTCACAGAACAATATATCTTCCTCTCAGAACAATATATCTTCCTCACATAACAATATATCTTCCTCACAGAACAATGTATCTTCCTCACAGAACAATCTATCTTCCTCACAGAACAATATATCTTCCTCACAGAACAATATATCTTCCTCACAGAACAATGTATCTTCCTCACAGAACAATATATCTTCCTCACAGAACAATATATCTTCCTCACAGAACAATATATCTTCCTCACATAACAATATATCTTCCTCACAGAACAATGTATCTTCCTCACAGAACAATCTATCTTCCTCACAGAACAATATATCTTCCTCACAGAACAATGTATTTTACTTTTAGAACAATATATTTTACTCTCAGAACAATGTATTTTACTCTCAGAACAATATATCTTCCTCACAGAACAATATATCTTCCTCACAGAACAATATATCTTCCTCACAGAACAATATATCTTCCTCTCAGAACAATGTATTTTACTTTTAGAACAATATATTTTACTCTCAGAACAATGTATTTTACTCTCAGAACAATATATCTTCCTCACAGAACAATATATCTTCCTCACAGAACAATATATCTTCCTCACATAACAATATATCTTCCTCACAGAACAATGTATCTTCCTCACAGAACAATCTATCTTCCTCACAGAACAATATATCTTCCTCACAGAACAATATATCTTCCTCACAGAACAATATATCTTCCTCACAGAACAATATATCTTCCTCACAGAACAATATATCTTCCTCACAGATTAATCTATCTTCCTCACAGAACAATATATCTTCCTCTCAGAACAATCTATCTTCCTCACAGAACAATATATCTTCCTCACAGAACAATGTATCTTCCTCACAGAACAATCTATCTTCCTCACAGAACAATATATCTTCCTCACAGAACAATATATCTTCCTCACAGAACAATATATCTTCCTCACAGAACAATATATCTTCCTCACAGAACAATATATCTTCCTCACAGAACAATATATCTTCCTCTCAGAACAATCTATCTTCCTCACAGAACAATATATCTTCCTCTCAGAACAATGTATCTTACTCTCAGAACAATATATCTTCCTCTCAGAACAATGTATCTTCCTCTCAGAACAACGTATCTCCCTCTCAGAACAATGTATCTTACTCTCAGAACAATCTATCTTCCTCACAGAACAATGTATCTTACTCTCAGAACAATCTATCTTCCTCACAGAACAATGTATCTTCCTCACAGAACAATGTATCTTACTCTCAGAACAATGTATCTTACTCTCAGAACAACGTATCTCCCTCTCAGAACAATGTATCTTCCTCACAGAACAATGTATCTAACTCTCAGAACAATGTATCTTACTCTCAGAACAATCTATCTTACTCTCAGAACAATGTATCTAACTCTCAGAACAATGTATCTTCCTCACAGAACAATCTATCTTACTCTCAGAACAATATATCTTACTCTCAGAACAATGTATCTAACTCTCAGAACAATATATCTTCCTCACAGAACAATGTATCTTCCTCACAGAACAATGTATCTTACTCTCAGAACAATGTATCTTACTCTCAGAACAATGTATCTTACTCTCAGAACAATGTATCTAACTCTCAGAACAATATATCTTCCTCACAGAACAATGTATCTTACTCTCAGAACAATATGTCTTCCTCTCAGAACAATGTATGTTACTCTCAGAACAATATATTTTCCTCACAAAACAATGTATCTTCCTCACAGAACAATGTATCTTCCTCACAGAACAATGTATCTTACTCTCTGAATCCCTTAATATTTACTTTTCTGTGCATCTTCAGTTCTAAATAATCCATCTTATGTCTTTGATAATTTGTTTTCCCCTCTGAAACATTTGTGCGAATAAGCTTTTTAAAGCAGCCGTTCAGTCTTTATGAAGAAAAATAAACGAGTAGAAAGTGTTTACATAAGCGCAGCAAGACAATATTAATATGTAGATGATATGATGTATCAAACAAAAATAAAAACCATTATCAACTATGATCATGAGATTGATGATATATTTAAAACAAATTAAACGTGTGTTTAAGAAAAACACTTAGCATTGTTCCATAATTGACCCCGCATTACTTTTTTAACTGGCATTTCATTACAGAATAACATTAAGTGTCGAATAATAGCTCTAAACTAAATATGCAAGTGATTCATATAGCTGAAGAGTTTATTTCTTCCTCAATGGCTGCATGTGATATGTATGTAGATATAGCAGCGAGAGTAGGAAGACACAGGGAGTCTGTGGAAGCACAACCCCAGGGGATGCAGACCGGAGACTTGGTGCCATTCCTTCACATTAATGTATACGCCGTATCGATTTCAGAGCAAAGCAGCGCTTAGATTGGAGAGAGGGATTATACAGTTCCAATTGAAACCCGAGATAGATAGCGTGGCTAAGATGTGAATAAATGTCAGCTGTAATAATATTTGAAATCGTGTGGTATTATTTGTAGGTAAAAACTGAAATAATTCATTTAAAGAGAATTGATGAAGTTAAAGATTACTACGCTATGACGAACTCACGCGACAAGCGCGTTTAGTTCTTAAATGGCCAGTGACGTTGAGGTCTTGAGTATTACGTCAGATAGTGAAAATGGGGAATTTTTTTTAAACATTTAAAGTCTCGGTTGTATCAACCAAATTCATTGTATGACGTTATTGTCAATGGTTAAATCAAGATGGTTTTCTGTTTGAAAGATCTTATATAATGAGAATGTATATGTGAACGTATCGAGCAACATAAGGATGTCTTTGGGCCTTCGTGTGATCTTAAACTCATACGGCCTCCTCTACTGTCCAGAAAAATGTTCACATCAAACTTGGACCCTAATCCCTTCACTTAGAACTTTTTCATCAAGGTTACTGATATACTTTGCTAGAACATAGTCATTTCCACATTTCGATTCAACTGTTTTCAGAGACTGATAGTACGCTGAAATTAAATAAGAAGATATGTTAAATGTGTTCATTTGGTGAAGCTATAGGAGGTGTTTGACACATGAAGTGATGCGGCAACCTGTGCCTCTAACTCTTATAGCTCGTCCAGTCTTCACTCACCGTGCTTCCAGTCGTTTATATCACATCCTTGTTTATTATGTAATCAGGTTTTGTGTGTAAATCATATCTCCAAGCTATATTATATTATGCTTTATCACGACTCCATTATCATATAAATAGCTTCAGTTATGTGTTCATTTTTCTTTATAAAAACTCTCTTCCTTTGTTATACAAAATGACTCCCGTTAAATGAAATCTTACAATATCTGCTTTGTACACAAAGAAAGCAAAAACAAGACCCGATTTTCTGTTTACGCGTCGCGATTTCATTGTTGTATGTATTGTCTTTTATATTACATTTATGATAAACGTTATATATGATGTCTATAAACATTTATATCGCATCTATACTATCCAAACTATACCATGTTTATATATGCTGTATATCACATTGCTCGAATCCGTTATACTTTATGTTTATGTAGTATAGTATTTGTTGAAATGCCTCCTTATCACGCCTCTCATCTCCCCTATATAATGTACCTCATCTCGTCTCTGTCCATCTCTATTGGCACTGCTCTTAACTTCTTTCTCTAAAAAAAAAAACAATTTTTCTGCACAAATTCTTATTCAGCTTTCCCATTTACCGTTTTTCGTGCAACTGACGTGTATTAAATAATATGGATTAATGTCCGCTTTATGACGTTTCTCAATTCAAACATTTCTCAATGTATTCTTTTCAGGTTGTTAGAATTTAAACGTTTCAACCAATCAATCAATCTGTAGATCATAGTTATTTAAACTCTATCACCTATATCACCCTGTAGTCTCGTTTATATTTCCTCCTAGTGTTTGCTATTTTTCATATCTTTTGTCTCTTCTCTTATTATCATTCTCTCTTTTAAATCATAGTTACTTTCTCTGCTTACATGTCAATGTCCCTGCCATTTTTATTGTTTCTGTTTTATCACATTTCTTTTCTATGATAAATGACATCTTCAGGTTCCTATTAACGCTTCTCTTGGCCCTGTTAAACCACATGTCTACTCTTCTCCGTCACATCTCAAGTCTGTTTTGAGTGTATTGTCTCTTACTCAGCGCGACAACTATCTCTGCTATATATCTCTAAATGTATCCGCACTTCTCCAGGATCAAATGAGTGAAGTTCTCTCATATCTGGAAGAGAATGATAGACAGACATACAGCTTATCAGCAATATAGCCTCTAGTCTCTGTTACATCTTGTCACCAAATGCGATATAAACTAATATTTCGTGTGTCTTCAATTTCACGTCCGTATATCTTCTGCTCTTTTACGTCTCTTCTGTGTTTCGAACAGTCCTTATCACGTCTAGTCTCTTTTATATGTTTCGGTGATCACGTCTCCCGTCTCTTCCTTATTTCGTCTCTGGTCTCTGCATCATCACGTGACAAATCTTCGGCAGACAAGTGTCTTGTCTCTGGGGTATTTGCGTCTGTGGTCTCAATCCAATCACGTGACCAGTCTCTGTTGAACATGTCTCCTGTCTCTTCTTCGTTGTTCTAGTTTCAGTTCAATCACGTGACAGTCCCCGCGAAACATGTCCCTGACTCTTCCTTGTTGCTTCCCTAGTCAATCACGTGACCAATCTCAAACAGGTTTCTCGTCTCTTCTTTATTTCGTCTCTAGTCTCAACCAAATCACGTTATTTAGTCTTCATTGAACATGTTTCTTTATTCTTCCCTATTTCGTCTTTTGTCTCTAGTGATCATTCTCTGGTTAACAAGTCTCAACCCAGTCCCGTGATTCAGTCCCCGTCTCTTTTTTGAGTTCTATTACGTGACCAGTGAATCTCAACACGTCTTCCGCCTCCGTATTGTGTCTCTATTTTTAGTTCTATCGCGTGACCAGTCCCCGCTGAACTTGTCGCTCGTTTCTTTCGTATTGTGTCTCTATTTTCAGTTCTTTCACGTGACCAGTCCCCGGTGAACATGTCTCCCGTCTCTTTCGTATTGTGTCTCTGTTTTCAGTTATATATCACGTGACCAGTCCCCGGTGAACATATCTTTCGTCTCTTCCTTATTGCGTCTCGAGTCTCTGGTCCATCACGTGACGAGTCCCCGGTGAACATGTCGGGGCAGGCTAACTCTACTGCTGCTGGCAGGCGGTTAAAGCGATTACTGACAACATGAGGAAAAGCAGATCAGAGCGCACAGATCAGTCTCCCTCAGTGCTGTATGAAGCCCGGACAAAAACACCTCCTGTCACAAACAAATTGCCTGTGGCACTAAGAGATAGTTCCCTAAGCCCTGGTGAAAAGGTTATTAACGGCGCTAATTACCTCTTCAAGGAAAGTAGGCATACACCGACCTTGCTTTCAAATCCTTCACTGATTATGTTTTTTCTGAGCGTCTTTAAAGTATGGGCTGGAAATGAAATTAAAGAACTTTTAAAAGCAGTTTGAATTTCTCTTAAAGAATAGATTCACTTCTTCAAACGTAATTTAATCCTAAAAAGGAGTTTGGGGAAACAGAATGTAACAAGGAGTCCCATATATCCAGCCGGTATCAGAGGTTATCAAGATGCATAACTCATCCTCGCTTATCTGTAGAAGGTGACAATATTGTAGTCTAGTTATGTTATCGAACCAAAGCAAAATCTCAATAATGGATCTTAATCATTCTTGTTATTTTTCTCTTCATGTTCTATTTCACGTTCTATTGAAATGTTAACGACTATGAATAAGCATGACACTTTAGATTAAATAAAGATTGACAGAGGAATGAAAATGACTCACATTTCTATACTAAATACACAGATACGAATCGTTATCGCTACTTTACGCTATTCAGATGATAGATACAAGAAACAATCAATTGTCATTTGGAAAATATATTTGTTTCATAGAGACTGCAGAATGACATGTGCTTTAAGTATCAGCATTTGAAAATTGTTCGCCTTCAAGAATTTAGAAGCTCAATTCTGAGGGAAGATTGCAAACATTCTTGGTTGATTAATGGTGTACGTCATGCAACACTTGGCAACCCATGAAAAGATGCACGGCAAAATGACAATGAAGTTTACCTTTCTGAACAATGTGTGTGCGGTGTTGTCAAGAGCAAGTTATTTACCTGCAGGATTATCGCTTTCTAACAATCTCAACTAGATTTTGCAATAATATCTGTGAATAAAATAAATGCGTTGTATATTCTCCAGTTGAGTTTCGACAGAACATACAAGGTATAACCATTCCTTTAACCTGTCGTCCCCATGTGGGTACAGTGTTTCACTGTCCGAATGTGCAGCAATACCTCACTCACCCTCACTCTGTCTTTGATAGCTTTATTTGCATGGAGGTCTTTTTCTTATTTTATATCCTCAAAAATACATTTACACACATATTCAGCAGTTACAGTTGGATGTCCAGTTGAACCCACTTGGCGCTGTCTGTTAGACCGTGTCATTAACCCGTCTCTAAATCTAATAAAGACTCAACCGGGAACGTCATATTGCATTTCTCCAAGCAGCACTCGTGAAAGCATGCTGGATGGTATTTTTACTATTTCCGGTCTGCCCTGGAGCTCTGAGTGGAGCAGCTTCTACCAGGCAGCAGCCCCATTCTCTCTATTCATTTCCTCTTTCCCTTTTCTTCTAGCCTTCCTTGAGTTACGACACCATCGCGCTCAGGTCTTTAAAAGCTTTACCAGCACAACATGTCAAACGTTAGGCAAATTCCGCCGTCCTTCTAGGGAGTTTAATGCAAGTGATTTATAAATAGCGACATAAAGCTTTAGAAGCATGGTTATGCTATTAAGGCTGTAACGTCTTATCCCCTAACCCGAGGTGATGGAGGTCTCTAGTTCAATGTCTTCATCTTAAGAAAACCATCTTATATTGATGAGAGAGTTGGCCGCCACTGTGAGGTTTCAATACAGGAGCACTCCGACCAGTGGTCCTGTCTAATGCGGGCAATCTCTGCATATTACCATCTTGTTGAAAGGGTCAGTCGCTGAACACTACTATTGTCACTTGGACTAGTCGACTGGTGGAGCTGCTTACATATCATCAGCAGATATCGCTTCCATTCAGTCGGCTGTAATGAATAAACACGCCGAATTGCTTCGATCTCCAGATTAATTTTTTCACTTTTCATTTTTGTAAGGATTCATCTCTTGCTGCGGCGTTAAGTCCAAACTAATTGAACGCTTATCCCCGTCAATGAATATTGTGCTGCTAAATACATACTGCCCTCTGCAGGGACATGGTTCAAAAGGATGGAAGTGACCTAAGGAAACCAGGTCTGTCTTTCAAAAAAATGGCCTTCAAAACAGAAATGAGGAAGTAAGGTTTGATTGCCAGGCCCCTACAATGCTGAAGTATTTCATATTGATTTTAGAAAGTAGGGTATGTTGCGAGCAAGTTGTCTTTAGTCTAGGATATGTTGACTAATCGTAGGAACTGAGGTGTTTGACTTGGGCAAGAGATCTGTAGGCTGATTTTTTGAAAATAATTGAAAGAGAACTTCAAAACGATAAGAGGATACGTGGTCTGTATTAAAAGAAAGTGACTTAAAGACATGTGACCTTCATATATATAGGAAAAACATGGTTTGCATTGACAGAAACTTACCTTCATATAGATAGGGAAACATGGTTTGCATTGACAGAAACTTACCTTCATATAGATAGGGAAACATGGTTTGCATTGACAGAAACTTATCTTCATATAGCTAGGGGAAACATGGTTTGTATTGAAAGCAAGTGTGACCTTCAAATCGATAGGAGAACATGTTTTTGTATTGACAGAAACTGACCTTTTGATAGATACAGGAAACATGGTTTGTATTGACAGAAACTGACCTTCATATAGCTAGGGGAAACATGGTTCGTATTGACAGAAACTGACCTTCATATAGCTAGGGGAAACATCGTTTGTATTGAAAGCAAGTGTGACCTTCAAATCGATAGGAGAAACATGTTTTTGTATTGACAGAAACTGACCTTTTGATAGATACAGGAAACATGGTTTGTATTGACAAAAAATTACCTTCAGATAGATAGGGGAAACGTGGTTTGTATTGACAGAAACTGACCTTCATATAGCTAGGGGAAACATGGTTTGCATTGACAGAAACTTATCTTCATATAACTAGGGGAAACGTGGTTTGTATTGACAGAAACTTACATTCAGATAGATAGGGGAAACGTGGTTTGTATTGACAGAAACTGACCTTCATATAGATAGGAGAAACATGGTTTGTATTGACAGAAACTGACCTTCATATAGATAGGGGAAACATGGTTTGTATTGACAGAAACTGACTTACGATAGATCGGAAATGAAATGGTTTGGAAAATGACAGGTTTGTATTGAAAGCAAATGTGACCTTAGATAGATGGGGGAATCGTGGTCTGTATTGAAAGCGAGTGTCCTTGAGATACGGTTAGGGAAAAGAAGATTTGTTTTGAAAGAAAGTCCCCTTTAGATGGTTGGGGGAATCATGGTTTGTATTGAAAGAAGGTGATCTTTATATGGATTGGGGAAACAAGAGACCTTCATAAAAATGGGGGAAAACAGGGTCAGTAATGAAAAAAAGTTCCCCGTAAAAACGACCCCTCAAAGAGTTCAGGGAAAAACATGTCAGTAAAGAGAAAGAGAGAGAGAGTCACCCAAACAATTAAACAATCGAATGCATGGTCTGAACAGTGGAATCAGTCTGTGATCTAAGATATATAGAGAGACATACAGTGTCTGCGTAGATGAGGTCTGTGTAGAGGAGGTCTGTGTAGAGGTGGTCTGTGTAGAGGAGGTCTGTGTAGAGGAGGTCTGTGTAGAGGAGGTCTGTGTAGAGGTGGTCTGTGTAGAGGAGGTCTGTGTAGAGGTCTGTGTAGAGGAGGTCTGTGTAGAGGAGGTCTGTGTAAAGGTGGTCTGTGTAGAGGAGGTCTGTGTAGAGGAGGTCTGTGTAGAGGAAGTCTGTAAAGAGGAGGTCTGTGTAGAGGAGGTCTGTGTAGAGGTCTGTGTAGAGGAGGTCTGTGTAGAGGTCTGTGTAGAGAAGGTCTGTGTAGAGGTCTGTGTAGAGGAGGTCTGTGTAGAGGAGGTCTGTGTAAAGGTGGTCTGTGTAGAGGAGGTCTGTGTAGAGGAGGTCTGTGTAGAGGAAGTCTGTAAAGAGGAGGTCTGTGTAGAGGAGGTCTGTGTAGAGGTCTGTGTAGAGAAGGTCTGTGTAGAGGAGGTCTGTGTAGAGGTGGTCTGTGTAGAGGAGGTCTGTGTAGAGGTCTGTGTAGAGGAGGTCTGTGTAGAGGAGGTCTGTGTAAAGGTGGTCTGTGTAGAGGAGGTCTGTGTAGAGGAGGTCTGTGTAGAGGAAGTCTGTAAAGAGGAGGTCTGTGTAGAGGAGGTCTGTGTAGAGGTCTGTGTAGAGAAGGTCTGTGTAGAGGAGGTCTGTGTAGAGGAGATCTGTGTAGAGGAGGTCTGTGTAGAGGTGGTCTGTGTAGAGGAGGTCTGTGTAGAGGAGGTCTGTGTAGAGGAGGTCTGTGTAGAGGAGGTCTGTGTAGAGAAGGTCTGTGTAGAGGTCTGTGTAGAGAAGGTCTGTGTAGAGGTCTGTGTAGAGGAGGTCTGTGTAGAGGAGGTCTGTGTAGATGTCTGTGTAGAGGTCTGTCTAGAGGAGGTCTGTCTAGAGGAGGTCTGTGTAGAGGAGGACTGTGTAGAGGTCTGTGTAGAGGAGGTCTGTGTAGAGGTCTGTGTAGAGAAGGTCTGTGTAGAGGTCTGTGTAGAGGAGGTCTGTGTAGAGGTCTGTGTAGAGGTCTGTGTAGAGGAGGTCTGTGTAGAGGAGGTCTGTGTAAAGGTGGTCTGTGTAGAGGAGGTCTGTGTAGAGGAGGTCTGTGTAGAGGAGATCTGTGTAGAGGAGGTCTGTGTAGAGGTGGTCTGTGTAGAGGAGGTCTGTGTAGAGGAGGTCTGTGTAGAGGAGGTCTGTGTAGAGGAGGTCTGTGTAGAGGAGGTCTGTGTAGAGGAGGTCTGTGTAGAGAAGGTCTGTGTAGAGGTCTGTGTAGAGAAGGTCTGTGTAGAGGTCTGTGTAGAGGAGGTCTGTGTAGAGGAGGTCTGTGTAGAGGTCTGTGTAGAGGTCTGTCTAGAGGAGGTCTGTCTAGAGGAGGTCTGTGTAGAGGAGGTCTGTGTAGAGGTCTGTGTAGAGGAGGTCTGTGTAGAGGAGGTCTGTGTAGAGGAGGTCTGTGTAGAGGTGGTCTGTGTAGAGGAGGTCTGTGTAGAGAAGGTCTGTGTAGAGGAGGTCAGTGTAGAGGAGGTCTGTGTAGAGGAGGTCTGTGTAGAGGAGGTCTGTGTAGAGGAGGTCTGTGTAGAGAAGGTCTGTGTAGAGGTCTGTGTAGAGAAGGTCTGTGTAGAGGTCTGTGTAGAGGAGGTCTGTGTAGAGGAGGTCTGTGTAGAGGAGGTCTGTGTAGAGGTCTGTGTAGAGGAGGTCTGTCTAGAGGAGGTCTGTCTAGAGGAGGTCTGTGTAGAGGAGGTCTGTGTAGAGGTCTGTGTAGAGGAGGTCTGTGTAGAGGAGGTCTGTGTAGAGGAGGTCTGTGTAGAGGAGGTCTGTGTAGAGGAGGTCTGTGTAGAGAAGGTCTGTGTAGAGGAGGTCTGTGTAGAGGAGGTCTGTGTAGAGGAGGTCTGTGTAGAGGAGGTCTGTGTAGAGGTGGTCTGTGTAGAGGTCTGTGTAGAGGAGGTCTGTCTAGAGGAGGTCTGTCTAGAGGAGGTCTGTGTAGAGGAAGTCTGTGTAGAGGTGGTCTGTGTAGAGGAGGTCTGTGTAGAGGTGGTCTGTGTAGAGGAGGTCTGTGTAGAGGAGGTCTGTGTAGAGGAAGTCTGTAAAGAGGAGGTCTGTGTAGAGGAAGTCTGTAAAGAGGAGGTCTGTGTAGAGGAGGTCTGTGTAGAGGAAGTCTGTGTAGAGGAGGTCTGTGTAGAGAAGGTCTGTGTAGAGAAGATATGTGTAGAGGTCTGTGAAAAGGAGGTCTGAGTAGAGAAGGTCTGTGTAGAGGTGGTCTGTGTAGAGGAGGTCTGTGTAAAGGTCTGTGTAGAGGAGGTCTGTGTAGAGGTGGTCTGTGTAGAGGAGGTCTGTGTAGAGGAGGTCTGTGTAGAGGAAGTCTGTAAAGAGGAGGTCTGTGTAGAGGAAGTCTGTAAAGAGGAGGTCTGTGTAGAGGAGGTCTGTGTAGAGGAAGTCTGTGTAGAGGAGGTCTGTGTAGAGAAGGTCTGTGTAGAGAAGATATGTGTAGAGGTCTGTGAAAAGGAGGTCTGAGTAGAGAAGGTCTGTGTAGAGGTGGTCTGTGTAGAGGAGGTCTGTGTAGAGGTCTGTGTAGAGGAGGTCTGTGTAGAGGAGGTCTGTGTAGAGGAGGTCTGTGTAGAGGAAGTCTGTAAAGAGGAGGTCTGTGTAGAGGTCTGTGTAGAGGAGGTCTATGTGAGGAGGTCTGTCTAGAGGAGGTCTGTGTAGAGGAGGTCTGTGTAGAGGTCTGTGTAGAGGAGGTCTGTGTAGAGGAGGTCTGTGTAGAGGAGGTCTGTGTAGAGGAGGTCTGTGTAGAGGAGGTCTGTGTAGAGGTCTGTAAAGAGGAGGTCTGTGTAGAGGAAGTCTGTAAAGAGGAGGTCTGTGTAGAGGTCTGTGTAGAGGAGGTCTATGTGAGGAGGTCTGTCTAGAGGAAGTCTGTGTAGAGGAGGTCTGTGTAGAGGTCTGTGTAGAGGAGGTCTGTGTAGAGGAGGTCTGTGTAGAGGAGGTCTGTGTAGAGGAGGTCTGTGTAGAGGAGGTCTGTGTAGAGGAGGTCTGTGTAGAGGAGGTCTGTGTAGAGGAGGTCTGTGTAGAGGAGATCTGTGTAGAGGAGGTCTGTGTAGAGGTGGTCTGTGTAGAGGAGGTCTGTGTAGAGGTGGTCTGTGTAGAGGAGGTCTGTGTAGAGGAGGTCTGTGTAGAGGAAGTCTGTAAAGAGGAGGTCTGTGTAGAGGAAGTCTGTAAAGAGGAGGTCTGTGTAGAGGAGGTCTGTGTAGAGGAAGTCTGTAAAGAGGAGGTCTGTGTAGAGGAAGTCTGTAAAGAGGAGGTCTGTGTAGAGGAGATCTGTGTAGAGGAGGTCTGTGTAGAGAAGATATGTGTAGAGGTCTGTCTAGAGGAGGTCTGTCTAGAGGAGGTCTGTGTAGAGGAGGTCTGTGTAGAGGTCTGTGTAGAGGAGGTCTGTGTAGAGGAGGTCTGTGTAGAGGAGGTCTGTGTAGAGGTGGTCTGTGTAGAGGAGGTCTGTGTAGAGAAGGTCTGTGTAGAGGAGGTCTGTGTAGAGGAGGTCTGTGTAGAGGAGGTCTGTGTAGAGGAGGTCTGTGTAGAGGAGGTCTGTGTAGAGGAGGTCTGTGTAGAGAAGGTCTGTGTAGAGGTCTGTGTAGAGAAGGTCTGTGTAGAGGTCTGTGTAGAGGAGGTCTGTGTAGAGGAGGTCTGTGTAGAGGAGGTCTGTGTAGAGGTCTGTGTAGAGGAGGTCTGTGTAGAGGAGGTCTGTGTAGAGGTCTGTAAAGAGGAGGTCTGTCTAGAGGAGGTCTGTGTAGAGGAGGTCTGTGTAGAGGTCTGTGTAGAGGAGGTCTGTGTAGAGGAGGTCTGTGTAGAGGACTGTAAAGAGGAGGTCTGTCTAGAGGAGGTCTGTGTAGAGGAGGTCTGTGTAGAGGTCTGTGTAGAGGAGGTCTGTGTAGAGGAGGTCTGTGTAGAGGAGGTCTGTGTAGAGGTGGTCTGTGTAGAGGAGGTCTGTGTAGAGAAGGTCTGTGTAGAGGAGGTCTGTGTAGAGGAGGTCTGTGTAGAGGTGGTCTGTGTAGAGGTCTGTGTAGAGGAGGTCTGTCTAGAGGAGGTCTGTCTAGAGGAGGTCTGTGTAGAGGAGGTCTGTGTAGAGGTGGTCTGTGTAGAGGAGGTCTGTGTAGAGGTGGTCTGTGTAGAGGAGGTCTGTGTAGAGGGGGTCTGTGTAGAGGAAGTCTGTAAAGAGGAGGTCTGTGTAGAGGAAGTCTGTAAAGAGGAGGTCTGTGTAGAGGAGGTCTGTGTAGAGGAAGTCTGTGTAGAGGAGGTCTGTGTAGAGAAGGTCTGTGTAGAGAAGATATGTGTAGAGGTCTGTGAAAAGGAGGTCTGAGTAGAGAAGGTCTGTGTAGAGGAGTTCTGTGTAGAGGTCTGTGTAGAGGAGGTCTGTGTAGAGGAGGTCTGTGTAGAGGAGGTCTGTGTATAGGAGGTCTGTGTAGAGAAGGTCTGTGTAGAGGAGGTCTGTGTATAGGAGGTCTGTGTAGAGGAGGTCTGTGTAGAGGAGGTCTGTGTAGAGGAGATCTGTGTAGAGGAAGTCTGTAAAGAGGAGGTCTGTGTAGAGGAAGTCTGTAAAGAGAAGGTCTGTGTAGAGGTCTGTGTAGAGGAGGTCTATGTGAGGAGGTCTGTGTAGAGGAGGTCTGTGTAGAGGTCTGTGTAGAGGAGGTCTGTGTAGAGGAGGTCTGTGTAGAGGTCTGTGTAGAGGAGGTCTGTGTAGAGAAGGTCTGTGTAGAGGAGGTCTGTTTACAGGTGGTCTGTGTAGAGGAGGTCTGTGTAGAGGAGGTCTGTGTAGAGGAGGTCTGTGTAGAGGAGGTCTGTGTAGAGGAGGTCTGTGTAGAGGAGGTCTGTGTAGAGGAGATCTGTGTAGAGGAGGTCTGTGTAGAGGTGGTCTGTGTAGAGGAGGTCTGTGTAGAGGTGGTCTGTGTAGAGGAGGTCTGTGTAGAGGCGGTCTGTGTAGAGGAAGTCTGTAAAGAGGAGGTCTGTGTAGAGGAAGTCTGTAAAGAGGAGGTCTGTGTAGAGGAGGTCTGTGTAGAGGAAGTCTGTAAAGAGGAGGTCTGTGTAAAGGAAGTCTGTAAAGAGGAGGTCTGTGTAGAGGAGGTCTGTGTAGAGAAGATATGTGTAGAGGTCTGTGTAGAGGAGGTCTGTGTAGAGAAGGTCTGTGTAGAGGTCTGTGTAGAGAAGGTCTGTGTAGAGGTCTGTGTAGAGGAGGTCTGTGTAGAGGAGATCTGTGTAGAGGAGGTCTGTGTAGAGGAGGTCTGTGTAGAGGGGGTCTGTGTAGAGGTCTGTGTAGAGAAGGTCTGTGTAGAGGTCTGTGTAGAGGAGGTCTGTGTAGAGGAGGTCTGTGTAGAGGAGATCTGTGTAGAGGTGGTCTGTGTAGAGGAGGTCTGTGTAGAGGAGTTCTGTGTAGATGAGGTCTGTGTAGAGGAGGTCTGTGTAGAGGAAGTCTGTGTAGAGGAGGTCTGTGTAGAGGAGGTCTGTGTAGAGGAGGTCTGTGTAGAGGAGGTCTGTGTAGAGGTGGTCTGTGTAGAGGAGTTCTGTGTAGATGAGGTCTGTGTAGAGGAGGTCTGTGTAGAGGAGGTCTGTGTAGAGGAGGTCTGTGTAGAGGAGGTCTGTGTAGAGGAGTTCTGTGTAGATGAGGTCTGTGTAAAGGAGGTCTATGTAGAGGTGGTCTGTGTAGAGAAGGTCTGTGTAGAGGAGGTCTGTGTAGAGGAGATCTGTGTAGAGGTGGTCTGTGTAGAGGAGGTCTGTGTAGAGGAGGTCTGTGTAGAGGAGGTCTGTGTAGAGAAGATATGTGTAGAGGTCTGTCTAGATGAGATCTGTGTAGAGGTGGTCTGTGTAGAGGTGGTCTGTGTAGAGAAGGTCTGTGTAGAGGAGATCTGTGTAGAGGAGGTCTGTGTAGAGGAGGTCTGTGTAGAGGTGGTCTGTGTAGAGGAGATCTGTGTAGATGAGGTTTGGTTAGATGAGGTCTGTCTGCCGCTGTCGGGTCTCTTCAAGGGATGACAAGCGCTATATCATCTGCAGAGAGGCAACACAATCGATTCAATTTAGCCAGCCAACATCGATTTCAACCTTCTTCATAAGACACCGGTGTGAGGACAGACCGAATTCTGCAGGCCAAGTGAAGGATTGATTGTTCAAGAAAGCGCTTGATTCTTCAGAAGGGAGGGGGAGGCATTGGGATGGGGGAGGCATTGGGAGGGGATGGGGAAAGTGTTCAGATCAGGGGAGGGAACGTAACTGGAAATTTTCTTCCAACGTTTTAGAGAGAATGAATATCGATGTTACATCTCACCAAAGCGCCAACGTGGC
This sequence comes from Steromphala cineraria, assembly GCA_916613615.1. NCBI lineage: Eukaryota > Metazoa > Mollusca > Gastropoda > Trochida > Trochidae > Steromphala > Steromphala cineraria. The sequence goes on from OU744722.1 coordinate 86,773,877, forward strand.
CATTTCCTTTTCTTAACCATCGATCGCATAAATTTCGGTACTTTTTTCGTCGTATCTTCAGTGGACGAACTTACATCTTGAGGGTGTATTCACCAGGCAATCCCTGCCAATTTGGTAGAACTGCTCCTCTCATCTCTGTCGCCATTCCCTGCCATATGCGATTGCACGCGTGGACGTAACTTCCCATGGGATTTGGTTAGGGGCGAGGCTTGTTCTCTAGAAGACATGTCTTGAGAAAGAATTCGATTAAAGCCACCATCATGCTTGGTTAGCCTGTTTTAAGGCTTCGGGCTCTGAGTTCAGAGAAATTTTAATACTATTCAAAACGTGTTTATTTCATGAGTGAACTTGCTTATGTAATTTGGAAAAATAATTTTCAAAATAATCGCCTTTCATGGATGAACGCATCGATTTCGGAATGCTTTTGATCAAACGTTTTGCCGATTTTTTTTGCATTTTGTGTAAACATATTTCATCTCGTGCCATCGATTAGGTAAAAAGGGGGAATGTAGAATGCGCCGTTATGTTGTGAACGACGGTTTTCTGATAGCTAAGATTTCCTTTTGATGTTTTTTCAAAATTATGCATTGTCTTATCAGGTGTCAAACGTAACATAAATGTTAAATTGCCGTCAATCAAACGAACGCAACGATGAGTAGAAATATTGCATCCAACCCATCGTCAGTTAGTTAAAGGGGGCAACTTTTCTCACACACTACTTATGATATGATAACCAAATTTGCTTTGTCTCTTGATGGAGTTTCAAAATCAGAAGCGTGGAATTATTTTGAACAAAGCTATCGTCCTCGTTCCGCGTTGTTTGTCGTAATGTTTAAAGCGGACAAATTTTCTTAGAAACTATTTAAGATAAGATAACCTAATTTGCTGTGTGAACACGGATTACGAATATGATAATGGAGTTCGAAAATCAGAAGTTATGGCCCTTTATCGGTGATTAAAGGAAAACCAATCTGGCGGGGGACGTTGATAACTATGTCTTTTTGTTAAGTCAAATATATAAGAATGTTCGTAGTCATAGCCAGGTACTGAGAAGGAGGTTACCATGTTGTTAAATATGTTTACTGTCAGTCTGAACAAATTTCGCAATTTACACAAACCCTAGTAAAACTATTATCTTGATACTGTCGTGGACACTGTAGCAGCATGACTTCAAAACATGCCATCGGCAATTCCGAAATTCTTTGACTGTTTCGTAATGACCTTTCAGTTCTTTCACCTTGTGATAATTACTTTAGTTTTTGCATGCCCACATCGAGCTACAGTTGTCAGCAAAAGAACTCTTTTCAATAAGATTCAACGTGTTGAAGACAACAGTATGGGGAAAGTTAGATCATAGCTAGGATCATACAGGGAGAAACATATGATATTATCGATATTATACTAGTTTGAATGACTTGATACCGACGCTTATTAACTCCACCAGTTTGAACGGAATCGTCATCTTATCATTAGATAACACTTGTGACGTCATCGTAACTTTACTTTGCCCAATATCCTCTCAGTTGTAGCGTATACTAAACGACGATCATTCATACTCGTACCATGTCCATTTGATATCATGTTGTGTCAAACGAGCGAAAGCGTTTTTATACAAATTTATGAAAATGAAAGTGTAGTTTATGGATTAAGGTTTGACATTCCGTACGATATGTTTGCCTGCATTTATTAGGAGTTATTGTAACTGGTGTGTTAAAACTATTATTTCTCTATGTTAAATGTTGACAGTGAAGCAAGCAGGCAACACCACGATATGGAAAGGACTATTTGATAATACAAACTACGTAGTTTCAAACCAGAGAGAGACTGCGTCAGTGATAAGATAAGATCTGTATGCAGATTAGATAGATAACACTCTTATATTCTTCCACTAGTTGCAATGTACACCTACAGTATAGGGAGTGCAATTAGATAGAAGGCAATGTTAGACACTGGCGTGGGTGTTTTCTATATAAGGATGGTACGATCAGACCTAATCCTTCAGACAATCTCCAGAAAGGCTGTCACATATAGGCAGTGGAAGAATAGCCCTACACGTCTCACACGACGTGTTACACAGGGCAGTGCTAGAACCTGTTGTAGTTTGTGTATCGTAACATTGACATCGCTGAAGGTATATCATTCAAACAGGCATATAAAACATAAACTTGAAATAATAATGATATCCCTATTCTACTATCCGTCGCCTATGTGTGTTGGTTGTTTTCTATTGCTGTTTCGTCACTTGTTCGATATGTCGCAATTCCATGAAACCTGCTGACGACCATTGTTTCTTGTTACATTACTCATTATTTGATATTTCATCATGATCAATTTTATTTCTCAAAAACCAAATTTCTTTTCAGCGAATTCATGTAATATCTCTCAATTTCAAAAGTATCTTCCCATTTTGAGTGGTATCGAGGTCCTTATTCTTATGGGTAAAGCTGTCTCGACACACAGTTGCTTCTTCAATCTTTTGCTGACGCTGATGGCGTCCTGCCGTCAATCTACTTACCTGAAAATATTATACTTATATAAAACATCGTACCCAACGGCTCTCTGGTAAACCTTCATTACACAACCCACTCTCTGTGAGCTGAAGCCTTCTGCATTATTTGCTTTATCTTGTTTTGAAATATATATATATATATATAGATCATATATAATCTCGAGTTGGATTTAACAATAGACTGTCAACCTGCAAACGCTTCTCGAATATTATTTCGTGACTAAAACTGAAAATTTCAGTTTGAGGTCACACGTGAAATTCTGTACAATCACAAATAGATTTCATGTATGTGAAATCTGAAGATCTATACACTTCAAGAAAAGAAACGCTTAGTATATTTTGAAAATTTTGGACTTCTGTAAATATGTATATATCAATAAAACTGTCATGTTTCTTCTCTGAACGTAATCCTTACATGATTATTTACCATTTCTGTGCAAAAACGGAGACATTTTGGCGATTCCGTTCTTTAAAGAAGCAATTTGAAACCTCTGTTAATAGAAAGTTTGTAAAGGAAAAACAACATGTAGAAAGCATAAAAGCATGTGGAATTAATAACTAGCAAAAGGTTAATATGGTTTAAATGTTTTTATTCTTTTAACATGAAAATTAGGACAAAATTAAGCAATGCCAAAGTGGCGCCCTACATCGCCCTACGTCGAGGGAGAGTTAATTGTTTAATCTTTAGTAAAGTCTGGATTGGTGATCAACCTCACTATCATCCATAATTGTGAGATGAAAAACAGCGTTTCTCAGTATTGTTTACTTTCTGAAAATTATATATAATTTTTATTTAAAAGGTCAACAGATTGATAACTAAATATTCCAGAAGTTGGTAGATTTCTTGCTTCTGTGGGTGGCTAAATATTTCAGAAAATTGTTTTGCAATGTGTGGCGGTTAGAAGACAGTGCTCTGTAACTATATTATCAGAAATATCTTTTGCAAGTGAATTTGAACAAATGTTATATTCTTGTTATATCCTTGAAGCATTGTAAGTCTTGTCCTGTATCTGTCGATGGATATATGTCGTGAGGAACTTTCACCCGACATTGATGTCAGGAATGGTCTATGGTATTCCCTACAAACTACATTGCATTGTTTTACCCTTTTAGATGCTCCAGATATGATAGCAGGTATTGTATCGTACGAAGGGTTTGGTTCCATATAATGAAACCAAGTAGCGTTTCCATTCACAAACTCTTTTCAAGTTGTTGTATGCTATTCAAAACCACAGGTAGAGTTCACAGTACTTAGCATTTTGCTGTATAGTATAGAACAACGTCCGAAGAAACAAGCTCCACTTCCGGTTTTCAAACTCTTATATACACATCATGTAAATATTTCGGTTTTTCTAGCTTCTACACACTCTTATTGCGCTTTGCGTAATCACGGCTCATTCAAAACTTGTAACTATCATCGATTACCTACTTGAATCTACTTTTCCTGACCTTTTCAATCCGTTATATCATGATACTATTCATTTCTGTTTTTCTTGTGAATAAATGTTTCATTATGTGCACATGTTCACAGGAAAATCAGCCTTGGTCTTGTGCTTAACCATTTATTTCTTTGTTGTAGCAATAAGACTTTCCAGGGGGCGTTTGTGCATATCTAATCAATTAGTAACATATTAAAAGTATAGACTCAATTAAAGAGAAAATCATCCAAGAGTTTTCTGAAAGAAAACATGTTATCATTGATTGAAAATGTTACAAGTGTCTGGTCGTATACGGATGTTGACGAATGTTTATATTTGTGGTATCAGAAGACACAAAGAGAGATTCTATACCTCAAAATTAAATGTTTCAAAATCATCCTATAAATCGTTTTAAGGAGAAAACAACTTTCCAAATCATGCCGTTAAAGTTGATGTCGCAGTGGTGATACGTCCACGCGTGTACAGATAAGGTGTATAAGATAATAGAAAAGTATGATGTCATTGTTTTAGTTATTTTTAAAGGTTGGAAAATAAAATGAGACATATCTTCAATATGAGCACATATGCACATATCACTTTTGCCTAGCAACGATTATTGTACCAAAAAATCCCGCGGTTTTAAAATCTGTTACGTCATAAAACCATTGTCAGTGACGTCACTACAGCCTGCCGTCGCTAGGAAAGCAGGCCGTTTTCTGAATCTATCTTAGTACATAAACTGGAATTGAATCGTTGATATAGAAATCATAACCCTCAGCAAATTGTCATATGACTTTTACAACAAAAACTCACAATCGTTTCATTAAAATCATATGCTACACTTCCCTAATCTCCAATATACATCATACTACTGTGCGTCATTACCTTGTGTTATATGATTAGGTTGTAATTGATAGACAAGGCATTGTGAAATACCAACTGTCAGAAGATGAACTTCATCAGAAATCCTTAATCTAACACACGTAGTCTCCAGTGGAACTTAAGAAAAAGTCAAATCCAAAACAACAGCTGACCTCTATGCTATTACCAAGAGGCGCTATGATTAAAAGCTTCTTTTTCTTTATCTGTCTGTAGATTCAACCTCGATTCATGGAAACTTTCGGTCTCACGGGTAAGAGTTTGGAGTTTTTAAAACACGTTTAAGGCTGTATCGACATAAAACAGCTTTATCTTAAAAAGTACAGTTTTATATTCGTCCTTAAAAAACATCGAGAAAGCTTTTCCTTACATTTCCTTTTGGTTAAGAGAAAAATGCTTAGTTTTTTTGCAAACCGAAAGGTTGATTTTTTTTAAGGCGAATATCAACCAACATGATAACAACATGAATTATTTGATTTTAGGAAAACGTAAAAAATCTGGAGCACAGTGGTTAGCATGCTGGCCTCTCACTCCAGAGACCCGGGTTCAAATTCCGGTGGAGACAGGGGTCTAATTCTGTGTTGTGTCCATTGGCAAGGCACTTCATCTACATTGTATTCAATCTATCCAGCTGTATATAAGTACTACATTACAACTTCTTCAATTACTTTCAATACTACCTCGTTGACTATTCCAAACAATCTTGTTGACGTTTCTTACAGTTTGTGCCAATTATGAGACCTATGAAATGAAATAATCCAAATCACACTCATACACTTTCTATTTATTGCATGACTGTACAAACGGCTACATCTACTACTTCTACTAATGCTACTAGTGCTGCAGTTAATGCTACATCTACTCAAACCACCACGGACTAGCTATTCTACACCCACCACCAGGTCATCAAGCTGCATGTACACCGGCCACGGTCCAACTTCTTCTTCTGCGGCCCCTTCTACCACTACATGTTCTATTAAAATATTTTTGCAACAATTGCCAGCGTTCAGGGCAGTTAAGGCATCGCTAATGACAAGACTGAACATAAAACGGCGATTGTATTGGCTGTAAAAATACAACGGCAACCTAAAAACATCTATCAGTGGATAAAACTTTGTAAGTAATGATGTATTCTCAAAAATGTATTTTTCGTTGTTCTCGATATATTAATGTCTTCGATTATTTGAACTAATAAGGCAGGGTTTCGGTAAACGACACCTGCCGATAAAAGTATATAAATAACGTTAAAAGTATTGTCAAGTTGAGTATTTTGTATCTTTTTCGGGATAATTGAAAAAGTGGAAGTCTACGAGTTTTTTTAAAGAGTACGATATCGATTAGGTATCAGTGAACGAAATATTATTCAGTTACTAAAAAGTTGATTTTAAGAAGCATTTGATACGATATGTATCGATTATGTATCAGTAAATGCAAAATTTTTACCTTCCGTTAAAACTATTAGTAATTTAGAGTGAATTGTAAAGTGGAATATATTGAAGTGTGTTTCGGGTTATTTCCAAAAGTTGTTATTTGAAAGAGTTAGGTAGGTATCGATTATGTATCAGTTGTGGAGTTCATTAGCCCTTGGTCGGCCTTCTTGGATCCTGTCAGCGGCCGCATCAGAAGACTGGCGATAAATACAAAGTAAAGCTTTGATTCTGAGCGCTATAAATCAGTGTCAGGCTAGTGGTGAACTCGCTTTCATGCGGAATCGTGGGATTTGTAATCTAACCATGGGAGGAATGTATGGAATGAGATTAACAGGGAACAAAGTGCGAGCTAGCAAGGGGCAAACACCTCCCTTTCTTCTGGGCATCGCTCAATGTTGCTCTGTGAAATAGTTTCATCATTCATATAAGAATAGGTATTATCAATAAGTCGCGAAAATGTATGTGCAAATTGACTCGAGTGTTCCAAGCATTTTAGCTGCGATTTGTGCTGATGGTTGTCACTGACAACTATGTTGCAAGCGGCTCCAATTTGCGTCAAGGTCTATATTTGCCCCTTTAGAAATTGGCTTTGGTGTTTCTGTACGCTTAGAGAAGTGAAGATATAGTGAAGAAAAACGAAGTCAAAATGTAAAAATTAGTAGTTGCCAAGCCAGAAAGTATTTCCAAACTGATATCATAAAGGAAAACATTTAACAATATGATTTCTTTCTGCTGAGGAGTAGTCGGACAATATATTTTTATTTTCAAACGCGGAAGGTATGGAATGCGATTAGAATGTACATGTCTAGGTAATTATTAAGGACAAGTCATACCGTGGGGTGGACTGCCGCAAACATAGTGAGCTACTGACAGACCACAAGTAGTCTGGCAATGACGTCAACGATAGCCACTTCACGTCAGCAGTGGCTCGTGACGTCACGGCGGTACAATATGGTCTGTGAACTTACATGTAGCAGCCCTTTAATTTTTAAGAAATATTTCACACCTTCTGTTACCTTGTTGGTTGGTATTTTGCGATGATTTTTGTAAATATATTTCATCAATTAAATCCATGAGAGCATTAGAATAAATAGACCAATCAGAATCTGGATACACAGCGGTATTTCTGTTGTTGCGGGGCTAAGCAGAAGGTCATCGTACAAAACATCTAGCAATGAGTTCTCTACGCCGAGAAAGGTCAAGTGCTTGGGTTATTGTTTTGGTAGTTATCGTCTCCATAAGCTATTAATTAGCTTCAATCCTCTTACAGCGCTACTTGCCCGGCCATACACTAACTCCCTGTCTGCTTAAATCTGGCCCTATCTGACAGTTGGATAAACGAGCTTTTGGACGCTTCAAGCGTTTACGTCGAGGAAGATGAAATCTCGGAGGGAGATGGGGAGAGGGGGAGAGGGGGAGAGGGGGAGGGAGAGAGGGGGAGGGGGAGAGGGGAATAGGGGGAGGGTGAGAGGGGGGGTGGAAGGAATAGAAAGGGAGGAGGGATCGATGATGGGGTGAACAATGGAGAAGTGCAGTGCATTGGTAAAGTGAGTGATAAATTATGAAGAAAAAACGGTAAATGTGTGTGCAGGCGGGTTAGGGATATGGTAAAAACTAAACTAAGCCGACGGAGAGAAATATTCTTATGAAAGGAAAGCAAAAGAGAAGTTTTAGATTATAATAGTTTTTCCAAGGGCCTATTAGAACGCAGGGTATTCCAAAGGGTCGTTACGCCAATAAGGAATGATGAGAGAATCTTCTACAAGAAAGATTGAGAAAAGAAATCGAAGATGGGGGGGTTCAATGGGGAATTGGTCAGGGGGAGGGAGGCTCTCACAGCATATCGGCTTCCCTCTAGCCATCAATTCCAGCGGTTTGGGACACATTGCAATTCCTGGTGTATAACAAAGCGAGAAGAGGCTTAGCCGGCGGTCTCGGGGCCTCTTCATCACCGGGCTCGGTGCTGCGACATCTAATGAATAGTCGTCCTGCCATCCCCCCAGTATTACTCATGGCCTCCAATCACGTGTCCACCTCGTTCTTCACACCACCGTGCCAGCGTAAGAGAGACGAGGAATTTAAGGCAAGTTAACTGTTATATTTTCTCCAATAACGGGGCTCAACTTGCCTGTGATGAATGGCCGCTACCTGCGCTCTTGTCGCTCCACTGACGGTCCAGACTCACCAAATGTCTTCTCTTACGCTACTCAATCTCAGAGCTCGTATTATTAGGACGGGACAATAAAAACGCCAACACATCTTTTTGAAAACGAAATTAATTGATTTGTTTTTTAATTGAAAAACTGTGTCATTCAAACTTTGAATAATTGATCGTATTTAATGCCCAACCCACAAGAAGCAGTTCCAAATTGTTCTGAAGAACTTGTTTTATATAATGTTTATTCAAAAGTGCAATAAAATGAAAGTTTTTGTATGTGCTTCTCAGCATTTGACAACATTAATAATATCTCCGCGATTAGGTTACTGGCTTTGGACAATACATAAATGCACAATCTTATATTCTTCCAAGTTATTCTTGTTATCTGCAAGTTCAATACAAATCTAAATACAGACATACATAATCTTTTTTCTAGAAGACAATTTATCGACACAGCCATCCTCACACGAAGAAGAAACCACTGGTGCTAATAAACTCTCAAACACGCTTCTAATGCTTTTCAAATATCTTTCTCAAATGTAATCAAAGCCGCTGTGTTCAAAAGCATAACACTTGGCTGAGCACGTGCGGAGTAATCAAAGATGGCGCGTGCTATAAATCACGTGCTGAAGTCGTGTTTGTCCTGCGAGTGGCTCCGATTTAAAACTCATGTAATTCACACTTTTGAGTCTCCTAACCTCGTTTACAAATGTGTCGTCAACACTGTTGGCATTGCTCTTACCGTTTATAAATCATGTCATAATCACGTCTTGTGTTGTACCTTCGATTTCCATGTCATGTCAGAATGTTTTCTTGTATCGTACCTTAGATTAACAATAAGGTCATCTGGTATCGTACCTTAGATTAACAATAAGGTCATCTGGTATCGTACCTTAGATTAGCAAATAAGGTCATCTGGTATCGTACCTTAGATTAACAATAAGGTCATCTGGTATCGTACCTTAGATTAACAAATAAGGTCATCTGGTATCGTACCTTAGATTAACAATAAGGTCATCTGGTATCGTACCTTAGATTAGCAAATAAGGTCATCTGGTATCGTACCTTAGATTAACAAATAAGGTCATCTGGTATCGTACCTTAGATTAACAATAAGGTCATCTGCACGCCTACCATTAACAAACATTTACAAATCATGTTATCCGCACACTAATATCGTACTTATCATTTACAAATCATGTTATCCGCACCCTGGTATCGTACTTACCATTTACAAATCATGTTATCCACACCCTGGTATCGTACTTACCATTTACAAATCATGTTATCGGCACCCTGGTATCGTACTTACCATTTACTAATCATGTTATCGGCACCCTGGTATCGTACTTACCATTTACTAATCATGTTATCCACACTCTGGTTTCGGTCCTACCATTTACAAATCATGTTAGCCACAAACGAATGCCTTAGGCATTTACAAATCATGTGATTCACACCCTGGTATATTACCTACCACTTACAAATCATGTTATCCACACCCTGGTATCGTACTTACCATTTACAAATCATCTCATCGTCACCCTGGTATCGCACCTACCATTTTCAAATAATCTCATCCCTTCTCTGGTATCGTACTTACCATTTACAAATCATGTTATCCGCATCCTGGTATTGGACCTACCATTTACAAATCATCTCATCCCTTCTCTGGTTTTGGCACCTACCAGTTACATATCATGTCATCCGCACCCTGTTTTGACACCTACCAGTTACATATCATGCCATCCGCACCCTGGTATCGTACCAACTTTTTATACTTTTGTACGCATTATAAACCAAATTAATCTGGCCACTGACTCAAAACACGTTTGTAAAGTTACCTTTATCTACTTCAGATGAAATGGTAATTTAATATCTTGTCTGAACCAACACACATTTTTATATAACATGTAAAATATTTCGAAAGAAGAACAGAAAATGGTAAGATTAAAATTTCAAAGCTAGTAAAGCAATTAATCATCACCCGTGGGGAATTCAAAGCTTATTAATAGCATTCTTCCCAATGTCGCGGAAATATCAATATATATAAATAGGCACATGACGGAGCTACAACGCTGCCATTATCTCACGTGTCAGTTGACCAACTCTAGATATACGATGAGGGTGTTTGCTTTCATTTGCAATATACAGTAAAGTAGAGATGTTCTTTAATGTAGACACATATGTCGTGTTGTGAAGAAATGAGAAGATGGAAATAGATTGAAAGAGGAGACCTTTTATATTTGTTTTCATAAGCGTGGATGGTGTCGGTCTCACAGTGGGTTTATTAACGGCTAGGTGGACCTGATGAAAACCTCAATATCGTCTTGATGAGAGCAGACACACTAACATTCATAGGGTAGGAGATGAGCGGGGCTGCTGTGAAATGATAATGATACACGCTATAGTGTTGGCGGCAGCAGCCAGAGATATAAAATCTGCTGAAGATATTTCGCAACTTCGTTATCCAATAAGCAATTTCATATTCTGCTATGAAAAGTCCAAAATTCGAGCCAGAGGAAGTATCAATGACGTCACGACGTCATCCATGATTAGAATCGGCAGTTCGAGGATGGAACTATCAGAACTCAAAGAGTATTCGATGTTGTTTTGAATTATAAACGAAGTTTAATTAGATTTGAAATGTTACGGAGAAATGACTTACTTTAACTCATTGGATAAGTATATGAATGATTAACACAAGTGGGTGCCCGCCTCGCCCCCTAGCCGAGGTTTGGTATACACCACTTGTGTCATCGTGTATCTATCAATAACGTCACAATCTGTACGTATGCAACAAAAGATTAAAGACGTTCGTCATATGACGTTATCCAATTTCGTAACAAAGTAGAACGCCCCGAGGAGAATAGTGTTGAGGATTTTTGCATTCATAAATGAGAAGTGAGATAATGTATGCTTGTTTGATGGTGGTTCAGCAGTTAACACCTCGACGTGGAGGAAGTCAAGTCAGCCAGGCTGGGAGCTACTTGTGATGAGGCCAACTTGCTTCTGGACGGGCTGGGGCTGGGGCTGGCACGCGCTCAACGAGCACCTTGCACTGGCACTTGAAGCCGGTCGATATCATGCGAAGACTTAATTCGAAACTCTGTCTAAGTATAGCCTGAATAGTGCTGGATCCACAAGCTCACGTCAATTGACAGAAGGTTTCTATGTTATTGAAATAATGAAACTGGGATATGGGTTGTGTTACATCATTTGGAAACATTTATGTAGAAATTGGCTTCAAAGTTTATCTGATATCCCCCTTCCGTGACCCGCTGCTGGAAGACTAGCTATGATAGATTCACAGTCAGAAACTGATGAAAATTAATAGAAGAACGTAGTTGGTACCATGCAAGTCATTTCCATCCGCACAAAGTAGATTGGGTAATAAGCATCGATCTTGTGGAAGTGTCAGCGGGGGGTGATCAGTATATATTTTCCAGTGGTTCGGGACTCATTGGGGACGAGCACGGGCCAAGATGATCCTGTGCATTTTTAATGAAGATACTTTATTGATTCTAAAAGAAACCACACTGCTTCTGCTTTCCTCATCTGAATGTGTCAGTGATTGCAGAGCGGCGCATGTTTGAGCCATATTGCTCGACAACACAGATACCGGACCTTCTCACATCAAGATCTGCTCTAAGGCATTCGTTCTAACGCGGAGACAACAAGAAGGAATAAAGGTTCTAGTACTGCCTAGAAGGCTTGCCAATGAAGCACTGCAGTCGTTATCTTATTTAAAGCCCCTGCCGTGGACCCCGGACTCGCCTACCATGGCCCTAATTCATCTATTATTCATGCAGAGGGCTCTGCCAATCGGATACGACTGCCGATTGCGCACATCGACCCAGGGACTCGCCGGAGAAGCAGTGAAGGCATGCGAGTGCGGAGAGCCGTCTGCAATGGACGGCATTCTTGTGCAGAAGCTTCAATCTCAGACGTCAGCGCTCGCTCGGTCGGTGTCTCCCTGAAAGACGAGCCCGTCTCCACCCCACCCGGACACACCTGCCCAGCACGGGGTACCCCCTGTGGCGAGGTGGGGACTCAGTATGGAACAGTATGGGAACGTTACTGTCCACGTACCAAGATCCACCAACGCTTCATCCAACCCTCGGACGTCTACAGCTACATCGGTCACCTTGCCAAGGTTATCCCCGGCCCGCCAGACTGCCGGCTGGTGCCGCTCTTCTCCCTCTGCTGCCGGCCCGGGAAGACGCACGAAGCACGAGCGACCAGGTGAGGTTAGAATATCAGTGTAACTGTAGTCATTTCTCACAGATCAGATTGCAAATCTCAGTCGGCTCTTGTCCATCGGTGCGAGGCGGCGGCCATTGTTCTCCTCACAATTACGGTCAATATTCCGACTCAGTTTCACACCGAACGTCGATACGGCATAAGGAGTTTGGTTCAGCACTGAAAGCCGATACCGTAAAGCCTCGACCATCCCGCCAACTGGCCGTGTCCGTTTGTCCTTTGTTACATACAACACTCTTCTAAAGCTCATGAATGTGTAGAGTTGAATAGAGCGAATCTTGGAGGAAGCAGTGGTGTTTTTTGATGGCGAATAATAATGAGCCTATTGATATGGGTGAGATTTGCCATTGTTTCTGAGCACAGCACGTTCTTCACTGGCCTGGGTATTGATCCTTCAGTTAGTGCCAGATTGAGGGCTTTCATTACGCCCTGCCAACATACTGACATCTCGCCTTCTCAATACTGCCATACTTGAAGCTCTGCGGAATGGTCTTTTTTTTACTTCTTACGAGTTTGATTAATTAGTTTTATTTAACTTTGGCATGTCTGTGTAAATAATCAATATTCTACCGATTTTTTCATATTCTGATAATTATTCTCAGAGAAACATGTTTCCCTCTTTTAAGTATGGTAAGTCTAAAATCAGTAACAAATTTTGAATTTGCAAGTAATTGGTTCTTCCAGTGCTTATAACGACTCGCTCTCCTTCCAGCTAGCCTCATTGTTAGGTGGTACCGTTAGAGTAAAATGGGGCTAATCTCAGTTGAGAGCTCTTCTGACAGACGTCCCCGATTAATGGTCGTCCGGCGTACGCAAAGCACTCAGGCGCAGATGCATGTCAAATCCACGCATTGCCAATCTGCAAAATATCGACCCACAATAGGGGCATGTTTCCAATATCATCAAATTCCATCGTGCATAATTAAACACTGGCTTGAGAAACAATGGGTCATTTCATAATTGATCGGGCTGCATCTGTGCCGAAAGCGGGCCACTAATGACCTGCTGTCATCTTTGAATCGAGTCAAGTTCGGTCCGCTCCAGTCACTGGACAGTGGTCAGCCACCCCGTATAAATGACCGGCACTCCGGCCAGGTCGCCAGTCGGACGGGTCAGTCGGTGGAGAGAGGGAGGGAAGGAGGGAAGGAGGCTTTCCTGGTCACTTCCTCCCCCGGGCGTCCATCTGTCTCAGTCCCTTCTCGCTTCCTCTGCCACCCCATACTTGCTTCAGTCTCGGTCTCTTCCGCTCAGAGTTCAGTACACGAAGCCGGGATGTCTTCTTGCAGTGTGAAGGACTATCGGCTAGTTTCATCTCTGGGAGTCCCCTACTGGACATCGTTCCTCGGTGTTAATTCAAACCTCATTCATTCTGGTACCAGTGCTTTTGTCACCACCAGTCCAGTCGCCAGTGCTAGCCTGGTTTAGAGTTCTCCTCGTGCAGTGGTCTGGTGTTAGAGGATCCTCCGGATTGTGGACATAGACTATACGTAGTTTTCTTGTGAAGGAATTCGGCCGAGCTGCAGTTGACGAGTGGGCAGGTCGGGAGGACGCGGGTAAGAGTCGATCTTGTCCTGTGTGTTAGATGTTCACTTTCTGTGTTTGTGTAATATATACCATCACTTAAATGAAATAGCTTTGCTTTTAAAACAACTTTTACATGTTTCATGAAATAGTGACTCTCTAACATATGGCAGATAAGAAAAGTTTCTATTCTACTTGTGTATTTACATGATTGTACTGTCCTAGTAATCAAGTAAGTTATACGTGTATCTGCGACGCTGATAAAACGAAAGTATTTTGTAAGAATGCCATATCGCGGAAATTTGACTTCGTTATTTGAGATATAATGAAATATTTTACATTATTTAACAGAGATATATCGCGCTCTTGTCCAAATTGAGTGTCCATTGTTACTTCACTATTGGACTCAAGCATGCACTGCACTTTATCAAACTAACCGCTGATATCCTTCAGTTTGAGATTTCCAATTACTTTCCCTTCATTAAGACGCCAGGCCATCTGCATAAAATTATTTCCTGGTCTCGGAAGACGGTTTATCATTAGCGACGGTTTTACCTTAGTGCGCATGCGCAGTATTCAAGAGTCAAATTATGATCTTCACAGGACAGGACTAGTTTAAATGGATAATAAAATTTCTTAACTATTGTGTCCCGCGTGTAATTGTGAGGAGCTTTCATAATTGCAATATTCCCAGACTCATAATGTATAATTATATCCATGCATTACCCTGTGTAACACGCTATGCCGTGTGAATGTTGAAGCGCCTACCGCGGTTCCATGTTGTATCTCGATCTACGAGGGAACCCTTTCTCGTGCGGGATGCCAGCAAATGACACCAGCCTACGATCGACTCGCAGTTTCCATGACAACCAGAATTCTGTAATTAGATTTTTGTCTAATGCGCTTTAAAGTGAAGGTAGTGGAGTTCAATAAGTAAGCGTTGATATCCCTGTTATTTGATTAACTCACGTTTAGGCTTAATCAGTTGTAAGAGTGCAATAACACAACATCGTATCGACCAATTAGGAGGGCATTTAGAAGCTTTTACTGATAGATTCAGGTTCGTTCTTGTATGGTTAGCGGTAATATCATACGACATACCCAAAAACCTTTGCTACTCTTAGATATTTTCACAACAACGGAGCTTTTTTAATGTTCAATTCATTTTAAAGTAAGCGTCAAAAATTAAATTTCAATTCAAATATATAGTCTTTTTTTAAATCAGGAAAATTATGTTAAATCTACATATTGTTTCTAATTGAATAGAAATTAAGAAAGATCTAAAATTTTACACAAGAGTCTGGATTCTAATTTAAAATGTTATTAGTTCGTTAACTATCGTTATTTGCTGCAGTTGATGTAAGCCTTTTGTCCCCCCGCCCGGCCCGAGGCTATTGAACCCAACATCTGTCTCCTCTCACCTCACCCTCCCCAAACTGCTCCCCCCCCCCCTTTCCAGTTCCCTCTGGTATGCTCACCGTTACTCTGATCGCCCGATTGTGCAAAAACTCCAGATACGGTGACTCACTCTTTCAGCAGTGGTTGCCATGGTAATAGCTCTACGGAATTATTTCCCAACAATAGCAATCAAATTTAATTGTATTTTGTGCCCATATTGGCGGTAATGACCAGCGCAGGCGCTTCTTTGTGCGAGTATCCCCGTGATGTCCGTGGTGTCAGCTCGGACTCTGTGAGACAGCGGACAGATAGACCGGCGTGGACCTTCTTCCGCTCTCCCTCCGTCCCACTATTGATTCTACGGGAGCCATGGGCCGAGTGTGCCGCTGGTGGCTTCGTATTGATTTGCGCGCAGATGTGGAAGTGCGGACCGAGGGTCCTGGAGGGGGTGGGGGAGACGTAAGAGGGATGAGGGGGAGGGGAGGGGGAGGGGACGTAATTAGTGTCGACGTCCCTCTCCTTTGAGTCGAGAAAGATGATCAAGTTGAGTTTCACGGCTCGTCTTCCTAGCGGCTTTATTCGATATGCTATCCAAATTGTGTTTTATATTAGTGTATATCACGCATAGATCATGCAGTACATTCGGTTTATAATTCCAGCTAATGATTGGTAATAAAATTATTCTTTAGGGATTTGGAAGATTTTACGGCGAAATTGTCGACTAGACAGTGTATTATTAATCTGGCAAATCGGAACAATTAACACACACTTATAACATAGAAATGGAACAGTTATTATTGATTATCATGGTAATTGAATTGAACGCAATACATACAGACATCATACACATTGTATGAAACTCTGTACTCAACGCTTCATTTAGTTGTCTACTTAAATTGAACGCTGGTATATAGCAGCAATGCGTTGGTGTTCTTCCTCACCGATTCATAGCTTGACGTCTGTCCTTATAAAGGCACGTGCCATACCTCCTTATAAGGCCATGGTAACTATGTTGCTGGATAAAACCATTCATGTATCCATAGATTATGTAACGTCAGTTGTGTAATGTCAAACAGTGGCAATTTTAAATTTTATTTAGATTCGTTTTCCGAAATTTAAGTAGGGGAATGTAAGATTATAAAAGGCTAAGGTGACTTATTACACTGACAATCTCCTCGGTCCCTTCAGTCTTAAGTATTTGTTTATTGCTACTTTAATTCATGTACAATCGATTCTTGAAATCCAATATGAAAAATTATAAAATACAGTAAATAGAAATATAAGGAATCGCGTAATTCGTTTGATTTAATCACTTATAATATCATTTTGTTTTATACCACGTCCACATATAGGAACTGAGTTGATCGGTATCGATTTCACATCAGCTTACTCTATGGGCATGCCATTTTAATCCAGGCAGATTTGATAAGACGGGGCTTCACTATGAATGAAGCGGCTTTGTTGTAGTAATACAGGGAGGCAGATCAATGCAGTAATTGTTGTGAGTGCTGATGAAAGCGCCGGGCAATGCGAGAACCATGCCGTGTATTGGCATCGTCTGCCCATTATCAGATGCCATCAGCCCAGTGACGTCACCATAGTAACCAACCCTTCCATTTCCGCAACCAGCAGTCGTATCGTCACGCCGTCCATTCACTGACAGGCGATCTCTCCACACTCTCTCTCTAGCTATATTCACAATAATTCAAATCGAATATTAATATCCATTTCAGATTTTTATTTTATGAATACCATCCCAAAAGACAAAACTGCATAGCATTGTGTCTTCATCGTCAGATTCATCGTTATGGTAGTGTTTGTTTACATTGCGATACATGACAGAGACAATCCACCATTCATAGACTGCAGAGGGGAGTATCAATAAACGTTTAATATAAATATTTCAAATAACAAGAACATGTAACTATGGAATAAAACTTGGCAAAATGGCTATAAAGAATAATACTTTCGATGATAGATGCAGATTAAGTTTTCATCAAAATCCTCAACTGAGTGCAGAAATTCTGCACTTGGCTTTGTATTCCCTTTTACGAGTTTTCTCTTCCTTGTGTGATCATGCATTTATATGGCTCCAAAATATGGTATCTATTATATCAAAATGATATATTATAGATTTGGTTAAACACATTAGACAACTGACTCACAGGGCACATTTTATGTGTCTATTATAAGTAATACTTATATTCTCCTAGTATACATATCACTACTCATTCATATGTATATTCCTTTTGACAGCCCCTCTTTTGATTTCAGACATAGACTGAGACGGCGTGGCGAGTTCACAGGTGACATGACAGGTTTAATAACGACAAGCTGAAGGTAAACTCATCATACGTATTTTCGTAAACATAAACGTAAAACACATGGATATTGGTAATGGTATGTTTGATGGTGTAAATCTAGACTTAACCGCTTCTTGCAAGGACGATAAGAGAAGCTTTGATACGATGTATACCAGCAGTAGAGAATACCACCTCATCGATATGACGAGATAATACTGTCTTTTAACTGGATACGGTTAGATACCGTACATGCTCATATGCATATGAGTGCCCTTTATAATAATACACAAGAGCATCCCTCATACCATGTAGAATAGTATCCCTCATACCTTTTAGAATAGCTTATCTCATACCTTTTAGAATAGCATCCCTCATACCATGTAGAATAGTATCCCTCATACCTTTTAGAATAGATGTTATCTCATACCTTTTAGAATAGCATATCTCATACCATGTAGAATAGCATCTCTCATACCATGTAGAATAGCATCACTCATATCATGTAGAAAAGCATATCCCATACCTTTTAGAATAGCATATCTCATACCATGTAGAATAGCATCTCTCATACCATGTAGAATAGCATCTCTCATACCATGTAGAATAGCATCTCTCATACCTTTTAGAATAGCATATCTCATACCATGTATGATAATATCCCACATACCATGTAGAATACCATCTCTAATATCATGTAGAATACCAACACCCATACCATTCATATCATATCAGCAATCATTTTTAATACTTTGCATGGGTGCATCGAAGTAGGAAGCTTTGACTATACTGAACAGGCTAGAAAGGGCCATCTCGGACGCGATGTTGACTAGAGAATAAAAACATCACCTTTGATCTATTGTCACTCAGTGGATACCAACCGAAACCACCTGATATTACCTGAAACCATCTGATACCACCCGAAACCACCTGCTAATACCAGAAATCACCTGGTTCCATCTGATAACACCTGATTGCACCTGATACCAATTTTGCAATCTGATAACAACTGATATCACCTAGATATTGAACGGGCACCTGTTTGTGTTCACTGCGGCTGCCTTGGTGTCAGCCACAATTAAGGCACGCGGTGAATGCCAAGTGGAAGTCCAACTCTCATCACTTCATCACTACATCATCTCAACACATGGAGTCATCTTTGGTCCCTCGATTACGTCACCGTTGTTCCTATACTCCTCGGGATATGAGTTAAAACTATTACCCTTTTAAATCATGGATTCCATTTTCATTCATTGAATACTTGGATTTTATCATACCTTGAATTTGTGATGTAAGGATTCCTTTACTACCCTTTGAACCCTGAACTGACGGATGTCCCGGTGACATCTCGGGAACACACGTCGACGTAAGAAATTATATTTCAAAAGTATTATCAGCTTGCAAAACGAAACGTTATTAACAACAGAGCACCTAAATATCGTTTTTGTGAAACGTGTGTTCTTAAATAGATAAAAGCGATTAAATACATTTGTAAAATTGGAAATACATTCTTAAGACTTTTATGGATAACATGTTTTGACTAACTGTACCATATGAAATACTAGATACGAATATTTATGAATAATCCTATATCACAACATTCCTGTCAATGTGTACTCATTGAGAAGCCCAGTTTTTAACAACGGTCTTGTTCCATTTTATGCTCATCTTTAAAATGTTTTTATTTCGTTATCAAATTGTTACTCCTATATACATTACACTGTCTTGATGTGAAGACGTCGATGTATTGAACACAGTAAGGGCAGCTGAACTCAGCTTCCACGGTATATTGGAAGAGTGCTGGCCGACCTGCAACAAGAGCTCCACCTCATCTTAACGTGTAAGTCAACACCATAAGAGGCAACGTGCGGCCATAATAATCAGCTAACAATAAGTAATAGAAATATGTAAATGCATACTTTATGTGGCGGGTAATTTATTGGCCCTGGAATGTTATGTCTGTCTTATTGGTCTGTTTACGTTCTGATGGACGATCTGCAAATATACAGGTAAATTCATTTGAAATGTAAGAAATATGTGGCCATAAATATGCAAAATTATATTTAAATTTTTCATGTGTCATGGTGTACGTGTATTGTTTTTCTGGTTAGAATAAAGATGTGAACTTATCTTTTGATGACTTATCTGTTGTACACGTTTCATTGTTTATAGTTTGAAGTGTAGAGGGAAATTATCTCATACCGTTGTTACACACAAGACTCATCGACAGCAGCAAATTAATTGATTAACTCAGCCTGAACAATAAGAGAACATAATTCATAGAAGACGTGGTTGATTTTGATCAGATTTTCGTTTTAGTTGAATTATCACATTTGTCTATAAAAAAATTGGCATATGATAAATTACTCATACTAATCATATCTAATATTAACAATTATCTGTAACAAAAATTACTTGAAATCGTTTTAACAAATTCGATATTTATTCAAAATGAACATAAATAGAGTATTTGATTTTGAAATAAATGATTGAAGCAATTCATTGTAAATTATAAACGACGGATGACAAATTAACGATTTCATCGATTTAATTTAATAAAATAACTGACAGTGAGATATTGTATGTAATCGCATGATTCGTGGCATGAAATGAACAATACAACAGTATTTTCAAGTATTTGAACTGCCTAAATAATACATACTTATGTACCAGAATGGTTTACGCAACTTCAACACAGTAAATGATAAACATTTATCAGAAAAGTGGAGATAAAACGTAGCTTCGTTGCTATCGTTTTAATCAGAAAACAAACTCGCGCGTCAACAATTTTAGGGTCGTTAATACAGTATACACTGACCCAATGTAGTCCGTCATGCTTTGATACAGTATAAAATTACTATATTGTTATCCAGTATGATTTAATAGTGCATCAAATGTATATATGATGTTATCAGTATACTTTGATACAGTATTTACCGACTATAATGTAATCAGGTACACTTTAAAGGGGCAGTAGCACGTTTTAGGGGGAATATAAGGTGGTGTCAAGAAAATGAAAATATATGGTTCTAATTGAAAGATAATGTATTAAATCTAAATGGAGCAGTAATAATTCAAAAATATAAAGTAAAGTTTAGCCATGCGATTCCTTTTTCTTACACAAAATGAATTAAAGGTGTTCACACAAAATGGCCGCCTATGGATTTATGTGAATCTTCATACTTTGTCCTCTGACTATGGATAAATGACTTGTGTAATAAGGTTTTTGACACTATCAAAATAAGACATTAAGCACTAACGTATGATTATCAGTGATAAATGTAAAATATAAAAATATCAAAAAAACGTGCTGCTGCTCCTTTAATACAATATCAAATGACTGTATTATTACCAAATATGACATAAAAGAGCTTCAAAAAGATATAATATTATCATGTATAATTTGATATACATGTAGTTTCAACTGACTTTAATTTCATCAGGTATACTTCTATAAGTTTCGACATCAATGTAGTCATTTATATATTAATACAGTTTCAACTGTATCATCAGGTTTAATTAAATACAATGTATAGTATAAACTGATTATGATATTTTCAGGTTCATGTATATTGATATTCAGTATAAACTGATGATGATATTTTCAGGTATATTGATATTCAGTATAAACTGATTATAATGTAATAAAGTACATCATCAACTGACTATAATCAGGTATAATTTGATAAGTTTCAACTGGCGTTCATATAATCGTTTAATTTTTTCATTTTATTTGTATTTTTTATACAGTAACAACAGACTGAAATGTAATTGGGTATGACTTTATACAGTATCAATTGATTATAATGTAATAATGTATACAGTCAAACAGCAGCAATGGACTAAAATGTACTTTAAAACATTTTTAACTAACTGTAATGTAATCATGTATATTTTGGTATAGTTTCAACTCACCATAATGGAATCGGGTATGACCTAATACAATATCAACTGACAAATAATGAAATTATGTATACTTTCATACAGTATTAACTGACAAATAATGTAATCATGTACATGCCATGCAATACAGTATCAATTGATTATGATGTAATAATGTATATTTTAATACGGCATCAACTGACTATAATGTAAGCTGGTATAATCAATACAGTTTCATCTGACTACAGTATCTATTGACTTTTATGTTATCAGGGTTACTTAATGCAGTATCAACTGACTGAGTGTAATGTTATCAAGCATAATAAGTTGAGTTCTGTCTAATTCATCTGCCGTAAGGTACTTATTGTTTTCTATGTTACATATCTCTTTCAGCAGTTTCTGTTCCTTCATTATTCCCATTTGCTCAGGTTTGAAAAGTCACCTTACTCAATTTCCTATATATTCAATGGCGTCAATCAATCAGTTAAAAAATCTAAATCTTTTAAGGATAACGTCAGTCACATATCTTTGGCTGCTACATTATATCTAAAAACTTCAATACATCTTGTGACATGTAACGTCAGTTTACAAATGTATTCACGTTTGTATCTCAATACAATAACTCGGAAGTTACAGTTACGCCGGGTAGTAAATAAAGTCATTCATATGACCAGCTGGACTCTTTCAATCTACGAGTAGCCAGTAAGGTCAGAATAGCTAGTACGTCATTCACGTCTCTATATCCATCTGTTATATATTCAGCCAGCAGCTCTGATATATCCAGACAACGGCAGCTAGAGAGAGGGTTGGCTCCACATTCCAGAAGTGACTGCGGTCTATATCGATTTCCAGTCTATCTATGTATGTACGTGTGGTTCCTTGAGACGATGGTCTGGGTCTTTTAAATGAGCTGGATCTGAGAATAGCACGAGAGCACAATATGATGGGGGCCTGCTAGTTGGATCTGAGAATAGCACCAGAGCACAATATGACGGGGGCCTGCTAGTTGGATCTGAGGAGACCACGAGACCACGAGACCACGAGACCACGGGCACCTGTTAGCTGCACTCTCACTGCATCGATCTGCTGTACGTTTATCCAGCTACCATACAGCGACTTGCAGACACATATGCTTATGGTGGGTAATAAGATGCTGAAGATAGACTTCCTGGTGTAAGCATGGGTTATATATTTGGGGATATATATATTACGTTAACATATAAGATACATTGTATCCTTCTTCTGGACCATTCATTTCCCCACGACAAGTATATATATAAGCATTGGCACCATGGACTGTATTAGAGGATTGTAGAAGTTGAAAGTATCAGAGAGCGAAAGGTTTGATTTGATAATAAAGTTTAGCATTGAAGCTGTCGATGGGCTACATACAAGATGTATGTGTTAACGTCATATAATCATTCTCTCCAGTTCTTATGGTATCATGAGACTGCTGATTGGTGTAATAATGGGTGATATAAACTGTGTGTTGGTTTAGCCAAGAATTTATAACTGCGTTTGATCTTCGTACATATACATTACGTAGTTCGTGATATCTCAAAAGCAACGTAGAATAACTAAAAGTTTAACGTGATAGTTTTTATAAGCTCGTTGAAGTGACAGATATTTGTTATATTGTTCATATTTGATCAAATAAACACAGCTTTTGGATGCAGATGTATATTATAATGATATGTTAATATCAGGGGCAGGAATTTGGCTTTGGATTTCGGGTTAGTGGTTATCCCTAAAGAGTCAAAGCTTGACAAAATATGATCATATTTTCGGTATTAAAGCTCATCCACTGATATGAGTATTCTGACTTTGTTTTCTTATCACGGGGTCCTTTGGAGTCATCCATCCATACACCCAGTCCCATTTATTTTTTAAGAGTTTTTGGAATTCTTATGCATTTTACGGGATTCAAACCATAAGTTCCCTCAGATTCTATGCCAGAAGTTATCGTCAGATGTTAGAATACATTAATGTAAATGTGACTTCGATACACCCAGTCCGATTTATTTTCGACGTGATGTTGTTATTTTATTATTACAAAAACGGAAAGAGTTTTGCAATTCTTGTGCCTTTTACGGGATTCAAACCAGATTCGAATTCTATACCAGAAGTTACCGTCAGATGTTAGAATACATTAATGTAAATGTGACTTCGATGGTGTGTAATGGGTTAAAGTTAAACAAACTCTGTCCTCATCGAGAGCATGCTGTTTTATGAGAGAAATAACAACAATGTACATCAACACGTGTTTTAAAGGTGTCCTTTAGATGGATATGTTTTGTTACTGATACTTGACAAGGCTGAGTACCTGTATGTGCACCTGATCGATAAACTAATGCTTCACACCCGACGAGCGTTAATCTACAGCGTAGTGTAAACTCGTTGTCTCTTGCTACATTCCTGTATCAGATAAATGTATCTGGAAGCGTTAAGAAGCACCTACCATTTTTTTCACTTATGGGATTAGTGGACTCTGTGGTTGTAAGGTGACTTCTCTGATTGGCTTAATGCTTTACAAAAGATAATGTTCTCCGATACCAACCATTACATACTCGTTACTATACACATTATCGTTAGCATCACACGTCGCCCGTCAACTCTAACGTCTATGGTGAATTTTCAGTCCTTATAAATAGATTTTTTAAAATGTTATGTTAACGTTTGACTGAACTTCTTGTATTATTCAGGACCTTTAATTTCATTATCTTTCGTAGAAACATAATTGAAGTAACCTAGAATTTGTAAAACTACTATCATTATCACTTAAATTGACTTTAAAAACTTGTACCTACACTTTGAGTAATAGGCAACACTGACATATTCGCTATTTAAGTCACACATGGTCTTTTCTTGCGTTGATATAGTAGCGACTTTTCAGAATAAATTTTGCACAGTTGAAAGAATATTTGTTTTTGAGCTGGTATCGGAATAAAATAGTAGTTACACTTTGTTATCAAAAACAAAGTACAAATACCAATCAATCAAAGTGATAAAATTAGTACAAATGCCATCAATCAAATTGATAAAGTAATTACATTTTTATAAAAAAAATCATCATCATTACTCGATGTTAGAATGCTCCGATATACTTATTTCCACTGTGATTTTTGTGATTTCGTGATACAGATGTGACATTCGTTGAGTTGACATTGTAACAACAAACATTAGTGTGCAAACATTAGGCTGGACTTGTGGTGGTATATCTCTCAATGACCTATAAGCAGCATAGTGATGAAGTCAGTTTTAAGCACTGGCAACTTGTGATGACGCCCTTGTAATTATAAAAGCTGGTATGCATCGCGATGCGCCAGGAGATTCTGATGACGCACTGGCAATCTTAGTGACGCATCAACATTTCTGATGATAAAATGGCAATCCAATTGACGCATCGACGCTTTATTGACGCATCGGTATCTCTTATGACGTGCGTGTGACACATTGTGACGCACTAGCATTATAACGCACAAGCAATCGATGACGTTTTTGATCAAGCAAGGTTCAAATGTTGTTGACGCACAGGAAACTCGTAATGACGCAATGCAACCCGATATATAAGCAATTCTTCTTATGCTTCGTCTTTCATTCGTAGCCTGACATTTGCCTGGTAATGAAAGATTCATGCACAGTACAGAGATACTATCGCAATCCTTCTGATACTTCTATATAACATACTTACACTGATGGCATCACGTTAAGTGTGTGTCTTGATTTTCAATGCTATTTTCGTGTAAGCTCCATTGTAGCTAAATATATGACTGATTGGTAAACGTGTTTCTTCCCCCACTTCCTCTTTTGAATATTTAAAGTAATATGATCTCTCTAAAAGTTCAGTTCATAACGAACAGATATATTTGATCAATCCATGAGCAAGCAAATATACGATTTGATACAAAAATAAAATTCATGATAACTCTAAATTTATGGTCACAATTGACATACATCTTTACATTAAAAGATTACAGATAAACGATGTATAAGATATTATTGTAAAATTTATAACAAAATTAATATAATTACAGTGAAATAAATGTAACATAACCTGCGCACCATACTGTAGTAAAAACAACTGTGAAATAATCATAATAATTTGAAAAAGACTAAAACTGTCTAAGGGATGGTGTCCAAACGTCCTTCTGTTTCTGAGAGGCCTTTACAAAGGCTTAACGTGAAACAAGAAGGCATTTGATCTATTAGAAGACAAGGAAATTCTAAAGTTAAAAAACTTCTCTTTTTTTACAGAAGCGACTTTCCGGTAAAGATCCATAAGCATATGGGGAAATGAGGGGGTACAGGAATTTATACATTTACATTTCAGTTTGATGTATGATGAGATAACACTTATGGTAACTCCATGTCATACCCAAATGTATGAATTTTTGTTGTGTGTGTTTTACATAAATGATCATAACAATTACCTGTCAAATGAGGCAAACGAAAGAAAAACAATTGTAACAAAGTCACCAATATCAGAAACTTAAAAGTTAGTCTGGAAATGCTTTTAATAAGATAAAATAATTGCCAAATAATTGCAAAAAAGTTGGAATAAAGGAACTTACCATAGTTGATAACTCAATATCTGATATGTGCAAATCTATACCAAAAAAGGCAAATACATATTTGAAGAATATGATAATAAATATTATAATTAAGATATATAATTAACGTGAAATGATTCCATTGAAAGAAATATATTTCATTCACTTAGAGTTGTGATGAATAAAGAACATGAATTTGAAATTTACAATTTGGTGGCTTTGTCTTTAGAACCAATTTCATTGTCATCCTTAGTCTCCCCAAAAAATGGAAACATGTCCTAACATCTGATCTCCCAACCATGAACAATTTGACAATAAATTCCCCTTGGAATGACCTTATAAAACATTCAAAAGGATCAAGATTGTTCTATGATAATCTAAATGATGCTGCATGTAACATCCCAAATGTATGTTTCAAATGGGAAAGAGAACTGAATGACCAAATCAATTGGAAGACTGTATTTTTTAAATATCGACAATCCACTAAAGACACATAACTGTTAGAATTTCAATACAAATTTATTCATCGAGCTATCTATACTAAACGAGAGTTGTTAAAAATGAAACTAGTTGATAATGACTTATGTGTATCATGTGGTGCAAGCGAGAATATCTATCATGTATATGTTGAATGTCCATTTGTTAGATATTTCTGGAATGAATTCACTGATTTTATCAACAGGGTTCTGAACAGAACATCCGAATTCTCGACTCAAGACATATTATTCTGTGCCAACAATAACCTCTTATTGAATCATTTGATGTTATTAGCTAAACGCCATATTTTTGTTAGGAACATCAAGGGTTTGAAACCTAACTTCACACTGTTTAAAGGGGGTATAAGAGATGTTTTTAACATCGAAAGATTTATTGCTAGAAAAAATATATGTATGAATCAATTTGGAAAAAAATGGAAGATTCTAGAAAATGTTATTTAATTACCACGATCGATCGCCTTATTGATGTTTTTTTCCCCAATACTGAACAGGAATTATGCCATTTCAATTGTCCATGTTATAACATATCATACTATATTTGTGATATTTGTACCACACCTCGATGTTGTATCCAACTGAAGTGAATAAAAACATTTGAAAAAAAAAAATTTCATTGTATGAAATTCTTTTGAAAAAAATAAGGATTCATATTTAATCGTATTCTATGTCAGGGATCAATTTCCCTCATACGAACTGCACTGTATAGTTCAATATATAAAATGATAAAACTATAAAGAACAAGGATTAAATTTAAACGTTTTCACCTTTTTATCAAATATTTCGTTATTGGTTCCCATCTTGCTTGAATTTCACAGGAATCACAATAGAAACGTTTATGCTCAAACACTGTATACGGTTTCTTCACACACAAAAACACAACACAAAGGTTGAATATCTTAATCCAAAAGTTGCATATTCATAAATAAATGTCCTAACAAATCATCTTCCTATCTATATTTTGATATGTAAAACTGTGTATACTCGTACAATAGACCATCAGGTCAAGTCAGTTATAACCAAATATTTGTAAATGTCATCTCATTGAAATGGTTTTTCTTTAAATTAATATTTCTTCTCGTAGTATGTTGTATACAACTTAGTGGTAAGGTGTCAGTGTACAGTGTTGATTGTTATACAGATATACAGAGTTCTCTTCTTGTTCGTGTCACGTGATCAACATTTTCTCCTAGAGACGTAGATAGAACAAACATCGGTGTGAGATATCATAAATATATGTATTCATCATATCAAATATTATATTAGAAATAACTTGGACACACTATCGTTAATGAAGCCATTTTCCTTTCTAAACAGTTTTGATGTAAATGATGCGATATTTTCAAAATAATTTAAAAGTAATGTTAATCTATTTTAGAGCCACCCTGTGGGCTGTTAGGGATTATACATGCACATTTATCAGAAGTGACGATCGAGAGAAAACGACTGTTGCAGGAAAGAATCATTTCAAGCTAAATGACGTTGTATATTGACAGCTTGAAGGTTTCAAGTCGCGAATATGATCTAACATGGGACAATGACCCCGCCATTCAGTTAAACGTAATTTTGTGAAACTATTCAGATAGTTACTAGTTGATTATGTTTGATAGTTTTTGTAACTAGAATACATGTTGATTGGACGTGTGAATTTGGCTTCCACGAATCTGTGACTGTTTTATGATTTCATTGAAAACAAGTATTTTCATATACTTTGCATTTGGGGAGTGAAATATTTTGAATTTAGATCATGAATTATGTTATTTGCGTTCGTAGCAAAGCAAACAATATGTGATGTAAAACACGAAGTGGCCCCTTAACTGAGAACATTAATTCGTTTAACTTATTATACTGACATAATGAGTGACTACACATGCAATTTCTTTGTAGATGCATTAGATTTAAGGAGCGCATCTGTTTTTTACTAATTATGTAACTGCTCAATGAAAGACACTGTCCCACGCATTTTGCATGTTTTGTTTTATAATTTCTCAATATTATATGTTAGCCAATACATGATATTATACAAGATATCGTTACTCAAATCGATTGCTCGTGTTCGTAGAAAAAATTACATTTGATCATTTTAGTGTAAACGCCTTTAAACAATCAAGTTAGGAAAATAATTCCATGTAGAGAATATGATAGTATGAGAAAGTTGTATTAATGAATAATATTTTAGAAACACAGATCATGAAGTAAGAGTTGAAAGATTAGCGCTAATAACGTCAGTCCCGTTTAGTGTAGGAATTGTATATCCATGTGTTATTTATAACGAATTCTTTATGTGATACCGGTAGCCTTATTATCTTTATATTGAAAATGTGAAATGTTAATATTTTGATGTGATTTCCCTCTATTTGATACTCAACTTGATGTGTCTTTTTTCTATTGATCTTGTCTTAATAATTAAACAATTAAATCAAAACATAAAAACTCTAAAATTGTCTCATCATAAACGAAATATGTGGCTGAACATATCGTCATTTTTGTGACGATTTAAACATGAAGAAGATTTAAAGCATAAAATCTATCAACATATTAGCAATTCACACAACACTTAATTCTCTTGGTTGTGAACATAGATTTGATAATTCGATATATGAATAAGAATAAACATATATACAAACCTCGAAATGCATTCAATTAATACCAATATCATCAACGCAACTTAATGCCTCTCCAAAATAATCTTATTTGATACCATTTCTTTTTTAACAAGTTAGGAAAATGTCAATAATGGTTAAAGAATATTATTTGATAAAATTATAGTCGTTGTATTATTAAGAATAATACAGTAAAAGACGTTTATTTGCACGTGGGAACATATTTTTTTTTTAATATTGAAAGAAGAAAGAATTAGAGAAAGTCTGACATTTGATATCTACACAGTCTACACAGAGGGTTTCTTACAAAATGAAACAAATATTCTAATAAAAAATAACGAAATGTGATTTCAAATATCAAACATGTGGCGACAATGGTTATATGTTTTGCATTGTCTGAAGAGTTTCAATGTGGCAAGTTTTACAAAGTCATTAATAATGTAAAACTGCTGGTCTGATGATAGTGGCGATAGTTCAGAAAATGAATCCCGGAAGCTAAGGATAACATTGCATTCATATATATTGAACTCGAATCAAATTATCTTCTCTGTGCTATTTCAGTAAAGCTTATGTAACCGTATTTTTTCTTGTCAATTCTAATCTTTTGGAATTGTTAATTTAGTTAGTTGAATGTTCCTTTTTATCCCCTACCAGTTTGTTTTTATATAACACCTACGTTTGTATTAAAATTTTTTTTTACAATATATAAATAATCATTCACATTAATCT
Source organism: Steromphala cineraria (assembly GCA_916613615.1). NCBI lineage: Eukaryota > Metazoa > Mollusca > Gastropoda > Trochida > Trochidae > Steromphala > Steromphala cineraria. The sequence continues at coordinate 86,804,011 of OU744722.1, forward strand.
TATCAAGAAAAAACCTTGATAGATAATAACAAATACAAATACACCATTATTTTTGCAACATAAACATAATGTTGCATAAGAAATTAATTTTTTATTGTCAAATGAAATTTTACTTTAGTACTTGGAGTATGTGTACCATTTACGAACATTCTATTTTAATGTATGGAATATTCTGGCAACTTCCAACAAAACACGTCGTGGAAGCATGCCATTGAACTACATGTATATAATCATGATGAATAATTCCATCGCAATATACAGCCGCTTCTAACAGGTTTAATCGAGAGAAGCGCACGTAAAATATAACCCTGTCCCGCTCCTGCATGATATTTAGTTGATGTCTTTAAATTACTGCAGTAAGCATTCTCTCCCCACAGAGGCAGCTCAGTCATACCTGAGTTAGCCTCTGTTCTATTACGGCTAATACATGGGATAGAAAGGTAGAAATCTGATTGGAGGCAATCGAAGTTAGTTGTGCAATCAGCGACGCCGTTTCAAAAGTGGTCATTCGCAAAAGCTCGGCTTCTCCCGTGTGATTCGGCTTCCAGGGGAGATAACTCATCCTTATATAAAACATCGCTTTTTTACCTTCTCATAAGTTTTTATTTGGTAAATTATTTAAATAAAATTTATAATAAAATAAAGAACAATTTACACAATTATAAAACAGTATGTTTCTAACGAAATACGCTATCCATATTTATCTATCCTGATTTTCAAATATTTTCCCTCTCACACTGTTAATGAAAAATAAACCTAAAGGTATGATGCTTTTGCAAGTCACTATACGGCCGTTGAGAATTCCTGAAGTCGTGGATATTCAAAAGGTGTTTTCATTGGCTGCAAATAAGGGAGATATGTCAAGTTACAACTTTTTGCCGCTAGGGAAATCTGCCGGAACCCAAGGATCTTGGCGTAATTATTCGACGGATAGGTACAGTTCAATTTTGAAAATTCGACGGATTAGGCCGTAATCAATAGAACAGAGGCTAACTCGGGTATGACTGAGCTGCCTCTGTGGGGGAGAGAATGTGCAGTAAGAGGTTTTGCTATTTTTTCCAATTACTGGTTCGTTCATTAATTTAATACAATGTTATAACATTGTTTTTTCATTTAAAATTTAATTAGTAATAATTCGATAATTTTATTTGGAATTGATTGATTGCTCTGATTCACTACTGCACATAGGACAATGACCTACAAACTACAAACAAATTCAATTCTGTAAAAATATCACCATAACATTTCATAGTAAAATACGACCATTTAGACTGTTGATAATATTTTGCATTAATTGTTTCCGTGATTTGTTAAAACAATGAGATTTTATGATACCCATGCCAAAGATAAGAGTATATTAATATTCCTGCTGTAAATGTCTCTAATAATCAACATTAGTCTCATAAATGTGAGAGATAGACACAAGGCCTGTCACAAGAGGTGTCGCTTCCTTGTCTCCATGTATAACGCAATGTGAGGAAATGATTGGAAGTTGTTCACTGCTGGGAATTGTTTCATAATTGTTTTCTTATGTCGTCCTCCGTTTGGTTTTCTTGATAGATCCACCCTTTACTGTCTTGGTAATAGTCTTTAATGAAATGCTTTGTGTTTTCGAGTAAGGCTTAAACTTGTTAGATCTTATTACATCTGTTGCGAAAAGTCACGAGAAATACATGTTCCACCAGTCAAGATAAAAGCAACAAGGTTGAAAACGTAACAGATTAACCATTTATCATAATGATAAATTTTTTTTAAATTAGGTTATAGCCACAACAATGGTGTGACATCATAACTTACTAGTAATTCTTTTCCTGGCATCATGCCCTTAATCTAGCTAGATTTAGATCTACTAATCCATATTTGTTATTACCTAGTAATATTTTTAAACAACTAATAATATTAAAAATATTTATACTGCATATTATCTTATTTCTTTAGCTAAATTCAATTGATATAGTTATATACAAAATAATGTAATCAAGCATTTGTGAATGTCACATAGAAATATCAAACTTTATTTAGATAGAGGCTTCTAAAATATTTTCTACTGGTATGACTAATATTTCTTCACTCATTGTCTTCTTCCGTCTTTTCTTCTGGTCGTTATTAGCTCTCCTTTACAAAGTAAATGTGAGCTTATCATGCTTATGTTGTGGCGCTTCGTCCGTCGTCCGTCTGTCCGTCCGTCCGTCTGTAAACTTTCACGAAAAAGACTACTTCTCCAAAACGAATCCAGATATCATTCTGAAATTGTAGTATGTTATACCCATGGTGATTCCTCACATAAAGGTAGACGTTTCAAATTTTAAGAATCCAAGATGACCGCCATGGCAGCCATATTGAATTTTCAATTAGATTTCATGAAAAAGACTACTCTTCCTAAACCAATCTAGATGTCATTTTTAAATTGTAGTATGTTATACCTATAGTGATTCCGCACAGAAAGGTAGACGTTTCAGTTTTGAGAATCCAAGATGGCCGCGATAGCAGCCATATTGACTTTTCAGCTGCAGATGACACATCATTATTATTAAATTTTATGCTTTTATCAAGTGATCACTAGCACCATATAAATTCTCTAATTTGAACTTACTAATCATAATATTATCTTAAATATGGAATATTTAAGATTGTCATGCAAGTTGTTCTATATTTTTAAGTGTTTCTAAAATAAATTAAGATGAGAGACAAACATAATTAATTAATTTGTTTAAAATCTTTATGGCAACTAGCTGCAAAAACCCAATAACATTAAAAACTCATGTTAAATTTTAAACAATGGTATCTCCCTTATATTCCTTTAAATACCACACATAAGGGGTCAACCAGAGTTCAGATATTCCTGTTGAGTCCACTATGCTTTTCTAATACACATCCCAATACAGGCTGCTTGCATCACAGTGTCACCTGCTAGTCTGTTGCATAATCAACCTGACCAAATTGACATGGTATAGCATTATGCTATATGGCCATGTGTATGCAATAAGAGTTATGGAAATTAGACTTGTATTCTCATGACAGTGATATGTTTTTTCTAAGAATAACAACTTACACAAAACTTGTCAACAATAAGCTTTGTGTTTAGCAATCTACATGATAAGTTGATGTGGAAAGAGTTATTTTGCATCAGGTTCCAGTTCCTGTGTTTTACTCATATTTGTATCATTTCTTTATCTAACAGAAGTTCTTCTTGACACAAAATCAATTTAGGACATAACCTAACTATGTTTTGTGAAATTATATATATTTTTCACAAGAATGCATGTTCTCTCCCGTCAAGTCTTTAAATACCACACATAAGGGCTAAGCCAGAGTTCAGGTTTACATGCTCAGCACACTATGCTTCTCCAAATACACAAAGCCAAATACACAAATTGCTATACTCTCCTAAAAACATGATGGCAGCCATAATCAATTATCATATAAAAGATGGTTACACAATTAAACCATATTACCACATCATTCATTTTAAGGTGAGCTTCTGTACCCTCGGTACTTTTATATTATTTTAGTCAACTTAGTTTTTAAGCCTTTACAAGCGAGAGACATAGGAAAGGAAAGATGAGAAATATAAACTACAAATAACTCAGAATCTAGACTGCAATAGTTTTTAAAACGTATCAATATAAGTTAATGTTGTTTCAAAAATATCCATAAACGCCAATTTCGTTCAGCTATTTTAACGTCGCTAAAGCTAGCAGTGTATAACTTTTATTTCAAAGTTTGTGTTTTGTGTTTCATTTTGTGTTGCTGACATCTATTCAATTCCACGTAAGCGAATCCTCTTTACAATAGCTACATTTCCATCTATAGCGTCTAAGCTTCACTTCAAATGGATGTATTTCTCTACGTAATGATAGAGTAGACTAGTTATTGATTTCAGTCCGATTGAAAGCTCTCCTGACATACGAGAGGGAGTTGCAGGAGTGATGTTCCTGTCCTTTGTTCTCGTCCTGTGAAGAGTTCTGCAGAATAAACATTGAATAGCGAGGACATTAACAAGTAGTAGCAAAGTAACCTGGACTGTCTCTCATGGTGGATAACGAGGACATTAACAAGCAACAACAGAGTAACATTGACTGTAGCATATGGTGCAAAATGATCAATCATTGACGAATGAAGACTGACCACAGAGTAAAAAAGTGCCACAAATCTAATGGTAGGGAAATACTGGATACCAGCGAGCAACCGACACACCAGTTAGAGCGTGAGGCGTCCTAAAATGTCAAAAGGTGTCTGGTGACGTAGACGGAGGAGTTGTTCTGCTGCCTGGGGATTAGACATAAATAATCATGATTATTGGTGCTTTATTCAAAAATATGAAAGTGGGACTATTTCTGAGAGGTCTGGTGTTAGCTGTGTTTTGTCTTGGTGGTATTATCACTATAACACCTGCTCTACGAATGCTAACTACAGCTAAGACGGAATATACAGCTACAGTATTTCAGCGTATTTGCCGCTAATGGATTTGTCATTCGTGGATTTGACTTCAAGTTATATAGGATAGTACGGCTTAACCATACCTAGAAGTAGATTATTAACACCTTGTTCCAATTTCTAGTATACGCTAAAAGTCATTTGTTTTGAATGATATTACTTTAATTCGCATTTGTGTCCTAAACTACTTCGCATTCAGGGTGAACAAGGAACTTTACAATGACTACCCCCGATATTTTCATTTTGAGATTTCACTTAGTGACAAGAAGAATGTCATTGACGTGAGTTGTGAAATTCAACCCAATTACGTAAGCATTTTAGAATGATATGCACAATATGCCCTATGATAATCCAGGTGATTAAAAAGTATGAAGAGGATATAATATTTAACATCCGTTTCTAAATACTACCATATGGACATATGGTTGCAGTTGTCAACTAATTGTATGACGGTTACTAGGTTAGATACAGCACTCGACCTGGCTTATGCTTCGTGTTCGATCTTACTTCCCACTTCTTAACATCCAAAGTATTACCTTTTCCTTAACATGTTTTGTGTTTCTTTCATATCAATTGCTTACAAATCCTGTGTAGTACCTTTACGCTTTTAGACTGAAAATATTAACTTCGATATTCTCTGGAATGTTCTAATTGTTTTTCAAGGAAGACGTCATTGACCTGCGTTCTATAAGATCACCATACTTTCCGTTTCACCTCATCGTTACTTGCCTAAGTCCTGTCATGATGTCAGAAAATCTTGATCTTCAGCTTAATTAGATTTCAAGATTCTCATTTTCATCAAGGTACATATTCTTGTTGACATAATTCACCAAGAAGAAATACGAACCACGAAGCCAGACATTAAACAATAGCTTATATCACCATGACTAGACAGCACATTCATTTCGAATCGTCATTGTCCTGAAAGTTTCCCACGCTTTCAGTAAATTAATCAAACAGTGCATTTAAACTAATTTATATCACTTCGATAACCAAAATTTGAACATGTCACACACATTATCTCCCCTAAACACGCATTTCTAATAACTCTTTATGTGGAAAAGGACACGTCAATTTTCATCTTTAGAAAGAAAATATGAATTTGATGTTCACTGATTGTTATTTGTCAAACTCTTAACCCATCTGAACTTTCGACAAACTATTAGTGTATTTACCACACAAAGTGCAGAGCCGTGTTCACAGCAACCTTCTAAACGCGTTTGTTCTCCCAATTACATCTCCATCAGCATCCGTCACACCCTGTGGTTCCTCCTCTCTGTTTGTCTTCAATAATGGGGACACGACAGTCTTGAATTTAGGACAAAAGCACGATATATGTTGATACAACATGATTGTCTTTTGGCAGAGGTATCGTTTTGAATACATGCATCTGCTCCATTTTATATCAGGAATACAATTGATCCACGTTACAAATATAACCTTTGAATAGAAAAGAGACCGGACCTGTCCAAAGTTGTGCTACATCCATTGTTTCCATCTGTGATTCCTTCTCTCTGTTTGTCTTCAGTGATTACACAACACTTCTCTTGTTGACATCTGGCTGATATGACTGGGGAACACGCATGCAGCGGTTGGTTGAATTCATTGACATTTCAAATGTTACCAGAGAACTACAAACATCTACTCATAACAAGACCATTGGTCATCAGATGACTGACCATGTATTTTGTGCGTCGTCTTTGTAACTAACTTTGTCTAACTGCAGTATATCCGTAAACTTCGCAGTTATAAAATCACTCAGCAAAATATAACACAGTTATTTTTAAATGTATTGTTTCTTTAGTATATTCATGGTAAGGATCTATATAACAGTTTAGGGGAAAACTTTGATATCACTCAGTTACAACATACAGTAAAACATATTTATACTTCAACGTTGACAAAATCAAATCCAGACTTGAGAAACTTTCTCAAAATTGTAAAAGATATTTACAGTGTTGAAAAATCCATATAAACAAAATAATGATAATTCTGCTCAATTTACAGATAAATGGATCTCTCTATTCCCAAAAGTTTATACATACTAAATCCTAGGCCAGTACATGTTTGACATATTGCTTACACATATCAACTTATCCTACTGTTTATATAATGTAGTCGGCTTCAGCTGCAGTTAACACTTGTAATCTAAATGAATATTGTATATTGTACTATTTGTTTCAGCTATAGAATCAATAAAAAAAAATAAAAAATAAAACAGTTTTTTTAATGCATGGTTTCTTTAATATTTTAGGTACTGATAACGCACTTATAATTAAATCATTTTATCCTTGTTTATAACATAATACAAATGCAACGGAAGTCTCCTTTAAAGGGGCAGTAGCACGTTTTTATGGGGAATATAAGGTGATGTCGGGAAAATGAAAATTAATGGTTCCAATTGAAAAACAATGTATTTAAACTAAATGGAGTAGTAATAATTCAAATATATAACGTAAAGGTTAGCCATGCGATTCCTTTTCTTACACAAAATGAATTAAAGGTGTTCACACAAAAATGGCCGCCAATGGATTTTGTGTGAATCTTCATTCTTTGTCCTTTGACTATTGATGATTGGCTTGTGTAATGACATTTTTGACACTGTCAAAATAATACATTTAGCATTAACTTACAATTATCAGTGAAAACTTTAAAATATAAAATTATCAAAAAACGTGCTACTGCCCCTTTAAATGAACTACAGAAAAAGTAAATTAGATCGTCATGAGGGAAAAGTTTCCCATTGAAAGACAATCGTTTATGTCCGTCCCATATGAGTACATGCTGAGAAATTAACGATACAGAAGAATCTCTAACTAGGACAACCAGAAGGCCATTAACATATAAACAATACAGGTTATTACCACTTTAACAAACAGTAAGCAATGTATTCATTGTAGTTCATTGCTAACTCTTACACAAAACAATGCATATAATTAATGTATATTTATTTGATAACCACATTGCCACATTGATTCAAATCTTTAAAACAAGTGCTATTTCATCTATTTCTATTGCTATTATCAAGTTTTGATTTAGCTATTAAACGAGAATTTGCCAGACAAAGTGCAATGATCTAGTTATACCTGAATACATTAATTAGATCATTTCATCACTGTTTAAAACAGAACAGAACTAAACGAAATACAGAAATGATAACAAAGTGATAAATCAGATCGTCATGAGGAAAAATTCATTTCCATTGAAAGACAATTGATTATTTCCGTCCAATATGTGCTTATAGTGATTCCATTTACAAAGTGTCTGAAATGTCGTCTATGACATGATATGTATATGGGTTCAGTTGCATTCACTTGCCTGTTGACAAAGAATCTATGCCATAAATGTAACACAAATTCCTTAACGGGCAATACAGAATTATCTTATCTTATCTGTCTTATAAGATAGAAATATATGAGGATATATTTCCGTCTTATTAAGACTTATTTGTAACACTATGTACAAATGAACTTATGAATTTGTGTGTGTACAGTCAGATGACCTCCACTTATTGATCCCCTAGTCCGATAAGAGAAAATAGAGAGCTAGGTAATAGCATAGAGACAGATGACATCAAGTTATTTAATAACACAAGTCGGAATTGCTGTGTTTCTAAAGGTCAATTGGTATCAAAGCTAAAAACTGTGAAAGATTGTACTCTTACCGTGGGACCAAACTGAGATTCTCGTTTGGGTTTTAGTTAGTTTCAACTACATGTAGTAACACATAGAAACACTACCAACATCGTCAATCACATACCTTATCGAGTCGATGGTTATATTGACAGATACGCAAGGTCTTGATCAGTCTAAGAAATAGAACACAACTCGAATGTGTATCCTCGTAATACAATATTTAGTAACCGTGATTTCTATCAAATGGATCAGAATTCTACATTATATATGTATGAACTACAATATAATATTATGCAATTTTATTTGCGTTGCTTCGTTTAATCCTCGTGTCACCTTACAATAAGTCCTTTTAAAAACCAATTTCTCAATACCATGGTTCTTGCACAACCAAGAAGTTATCATTTCAGTAAAGTGTTTATTCATCTATATTTTGTACCCTTCGATTTATACATTATCTTTATCGTTTATGAGTTTTGATCAAATAGCAATAACTGTAGCCTATGGTTAAAGGGTTGAGTTGCATACAGTAATGTTTCAGTTCTTCTTTCAATCGGCCTTTGGTCTGTATGGTTTCGAATTTAATGATTTTAGAAATATGTCAACAGAGCCAACAGATCTGAGTGAGTGACAACTACCGGGGGCAGCAGGAGGAACCATACAGTGTGACTGAGGCTGATGGGGATGTAATTGGGAGAACAAACTCGTATAGAAAGGTTTTGCGTTTTACTTAAATTATTACTAAATCATCCTGAATTGTTTCACAATCAAAATAATGCTCTTGTGTCTATGTCCTCGTTCTTGCCAAATTAATGCGTAATCTCGTCAAACAATTGTGTCTGTAACTAATTTATTTCAAGAATTAAACATCAGCAAACTACGTGTGGAATGAAAGAAGCATCCATGAAAATCATGATAATAATTCCTGGAAGTGATAGCAACTTTACCCTGGTTAACAACATTTGTTTCACTAATTTCCTCAAATAAAATGATATTGACAAAAGCCCCTTATAATTTAGATGGATCTGAAATATAAAACGATAACCAGGATAGCTTAGGAGGAGTAGATATTTGTTTTATATTTTAATATCATTAAAGTACACAAATTGAAGTAAAAAGGTTTTTCACGTTTAATTATTTGTCACTCAACTGATATATGTTATCCTTACAGATGTTGAAATAACTAAAAAATTTCACAACTAGGCCTTATGAATGCATTGCAAAATAAAATCTATATATCCTTCTAAGAAGCGTCTTGTGGAATAACGAGGACGTACAGCAATAGATTGACATGGATAGGCGCATTACCAAGATCAGTTGACCACAAGGTTACTCAGATCAAGCCTGACCATCTAGCATAATAGCAGTACAAATCTAATGAGAGGGAACGCAAGTAGATACCAGCGAGTCCATCCATTCTGTTGTTGACTCTCTAAAGGTCAGGAGGTGTCTGGTGACGCAGTGAGGTATTGATTTGCTTCTACTGGATTTGACACATATTATGGTGATTATTGGGCTTTCATTATAGTAAGATAAAGAGATCAGTTCAAAATCATTGGGTTTTATCGGTGTATATATACATGCGAAGTATCATAAGTTTAAATCAAGCTCCATGAATGTTTACTATAGTGAAGACGAGAATAACAGCTGCCGTGTTTCATTCAATTGCTTGGATATCAAGTGCACGGCATTACTTATAATAGATTTGCCATATGTGTTGATAACTTGGAGTTATATTATTTTAAGTCAATCACTTGTACTTATTGTGACATTTGAGGAATACAAAGATATGCCATCAACTTCATTGCTAATTGTCATTGTATGTATTCGATTTCAGTATATCATTCAAACAATATCAAATACCAAAGACAACCTAAATTTCAAATCTAAAATTCAAGAAAGGTTATTTCAAGAACTTTTCGTCCACCTGAACTTTCAAACTTACTATTAGCAAGTATTTACCAGACAAAGTGCCTATCCATATTCAAAGCAAGCCTTAACGAGTTTGTTCTCCCAATTACATCTCCGTCAGCCCCTGTCACACCGTATGGTTCCTCCTCTCTCTTTGTCTCCAGGAATTGTGACTAACACATTCTGTTGTGTTGACACTTGTCTAAACTGAATAGATTGCATAAGGCTGATTAGAATATGTTTGATTTCTCTCATATATTCAGGAAGTCTAGCACTAAATTATATTTGTATGTGACTGTTTAGATTATTTTCATCTTTATAAAACTTAGTGTCATTTGAAGAACTGCTTCATAAACAGAAGTTTCAAACAAACCATTAAGGATAATGTGTACAATAAAGTGCTAAGCTCTGTCAAAGGGGTCTTTCTAATGGAGTTTGTTCTCCCAATTACATCTCCATCAACATCCGTCACACTCTGTGATTCCTTCTCTCTCTTTGTCTCCAGTAATTATGACAAGACAGTCTTGTCTCCTGTAGATGTTTTATCAAAAGGTCGTTTTGTAAACATGATCGCATCCTCATTGTCTTTGAGCAGATATTTTATCTGGATGTTGATATAATTTTATTTTTAAAAATCAACACAGCTCAGAACAGGGTTTAATTAAATGACTAAATATTCATCTGTTTGCAGTGCCATCGGAATAACTGTGTATGACCGTAGACCTCGTTAGATATTACATCTCGCTAGTTCCGTAGTATGTGGTTATACTCAGTGGGTATAGTTTTTACAAAGGAACGTGCGTGCAACGAAGATTTGAATTAAAATTGCAAACATAAGTTCTAAGCTTTAACAGAAAGACCCATTTTTCCAAGACTTTATTCAAAAGTTCATCAACCTTTTTTCAAAAATTCATATATATATGTATAGAAATATTTCCAACTTTTTAAGTGTAAGAATAGAACAAAACATTGACTACATCAGATGACCTTGACCTGAGACCACAGAGTTCAGTGATGAGGTTGTTGCTCCCCTAGTCTAATGAGATTTGAGTCTCGAGGGAATGCCACAGAGACAGGTGACTTCTAGCGAGTTAGTGAAACCAGTCAGATCTACTGTGTTTTTAAAGGTCACAGAATATGCTCTGTACTCTAACGATAAGACGAGAATGTATATACTGGTGTGTGATGATTTTGTTGATATACTTTGTAAATTTAGACAGGGTATTGAGCAAGTATTTTGGCACGATTGAATCTCAGCCATATAAATCCAAAATACATTTGCTAATCGATAATGGGTTATGAAATATAAAATAGAAAATATATCCTTCTTAATATCCAAGTATTTGATTGAGCTTATTATTCGTTGAGCTTCTGTATTCTGATGATACCACAGGTGTATGTTTACATGGATAGCACTTAATAACTGTTCTAGACAGTAGCATAGCCATGTAGTCAGTGTCTTCATCTGTGACAAATCCACAGGAAGTAGAGCAATACCTCGCTGTACGTCACCAGACACCTCCTGACCTTTAGAGAGTCAGCAACAGAAAGGATGGACTCGCTGGTATCTACTAACTTTCCCTCTCATTTCATGCGTACAATCATCCAGTAGTTCCACTCTTAGGGCTTGTGGTCAGATATATCGTTCATCATTTGACTAGTTTTTTGTAGTCCTCGATATCATCTGCTATTGTTAGGTGTTCCTTCTCAATCATATATGGTCTGAAAGATTCTTCATAGGACAAAAGATGGAGATCAAGCATTTCTCTGTCCGTCAACATTTCTACCCATCGTTCTGCAATCAATAATCCTCTACTCCAAACAGCAGTAAATCAATTTGAAGTAAACGCTTCTATGCAACGGCAATATTTGTAGAGAAGACTCACTACATGCTATTCTAAAATAGAACAAATTGAAACAAGTATTTATTGTGATGATTTGTATGTGTTTGAAGTGAAAAGGATACAAGCTACAGTGTAAGATTAAGAAATATGTTAAAACGTTGTGCTTTAATTTATGAAATGACATGATTTAATGATAATTGTATCTTTAATGATAAAGTCGTGAGTAAATTAAACATTTGTTTGCTATGGTTTCCAGTGCAGTCGAGTAAAACCAACTATCAGAAGAAAAAAATAGGTGATGCGAGCTTGGGCCTCGTGTACAGGAGTGTCCACATGATAGAGCTACAATACATTTTAATGGTTTGTAAATTTATTTCAAACATTAATGGGCATGGTGTGAAAATGCTTTCTTGTAATTTTATCACAAAGTTTGACTAAATTCTACCCTGGAGAAGACCTGACACTCAGGATAGCCCGAGCTGACGATGTAGCACCGTCTTGTCTTCACGAGTCTCAGGAAAGGTGAGGTGATATTGGGTTTAACGCTCCTGCAAAGTGTATTTCACTTACATCATGCCAGGTAGAATGCTTGCAAGGGAAGCCTGCAACACTATTGTGGTAATGTATTGTGGTGAAACTTGCGATTATCGGATGAAGCTAGCGAACCATGGGTGGTACTGCGCTGAAATTCAGTGTAGCATTGCTCCCAAACCTTACTGCATGTAGAATTATACTGTACCCCAAAACCCCAAATGTCTTGATCCCAAGCGGCTTGCTCGAGGGTTTCACTTTAATGAAGATAATATCTGTGTATTATATAAAGGTACTAGGCTTGCATCATACAAAGAGATTAGTGCTCAAGGAAGCGTGTCATTTGACTTTCACCAAAAGAGTTTAATGTTTTGTATTACCTGAGCGATAGCAAGGGTTTTACACATATTTGCACAAGTTTCATATATTGACACATCCGATGGTATACTTGCTTAATAACCGAGGTTTATCTATTTTTATATTCTAAGAAATGTCAAGAAAGTTGCTTGCTTCTTGTGGTGGCCGGATACAGAGACGTCAGGAACAACGGTTAAAGAGCCACTTCGTGAGTTGTTGGTGACCACATATGTCAATCTCTACAGATGGTTTCATTTGGTTGAGAAATATCATTTTATAGCCAGTCAACGTTGCATAGTAAAATTAGAAAGGTTTAAAGGGGTAGTAGCACGTTTTTTGATAATTTTATATTCTAAACATTTCATTTATAATTGTAAGTTAGTGCTAATTGCATTATATTGACAGTGTTTACAATCTCATTACACAAACCAATCACCCATAGTCAGAGGACAAAGTATGAGGATTCACATAAAATCCATTGGCGGCCATTTTTTTTTAACACATTTAATTCATTTTTTGCAAGAAAAAGGAAACGCATGGCTAAACTTTACATTATATATTTGAATTATTCCTTTAGAATAAATACATTTTCTTTCAATTGGAACTATTAACTTTCATTTTCCTGACATCACCTTATTTTCCCCTAAAAACGTGCTACTGCCCCTTTAAAGTCGTGATAATGAAACAAAGGCGAATAATGACGCACGTCAATCAGTTAAACATAAGTTTGGAAACTTGTTTACAGCAGTCAAAACGACAGTAAAAGTGAGTTGTTAATGTTTGTTAGGAAATATTTCTAGTATTTATGTAAACTGAACGTGTGATTTGGGATCAACAAATATCTACAACTGTTAATAGATTTAATTCAAAACAACAGTTTATCATATAATTGCTATTTTGATATTTTTGACATTATGTCATTAATAATGACAACCTCAATTGTTCAAAACAAAATAAATATTATTCCGCGGAGTTGCTCTTTAATGACATCATAAACGTCGTTAAAATACCGAAAGTCGCCGTACAACGATGGTTTTTAGGCGAAAGGGATATGTGCACATGTGCTCATATTGGGAATATGTCATTACTTAATTTTCACTCTCTGGGTAATAAATCATTCTAAAGGGTCAATACATCTTCAGAACAACTGAGGAAGGTTGTCGTGTTGATGGGCGCAGTACAGGCGGTTAGGTGGAGGTGTTTCTTGAACATAATACAGGGGACAAGCTATCAACCAGACGTCAGCAGACTTTTCATCAAATTTAAATCCAGGGGTCACACAAATACATAGGTCTCCTTTAACTTATAAATACCTGATGAGGAAAAAACTGTTTAATATTTATGAAAAATAATATGGAATAATATAATCTATATATAAGTATAGTATATAAGTCAATAGTTTCTACATTATCATAATAGTCTATCACTACAGCTCTGTTTCATGCTGAGTGCATTTGTCAAGTGATAGCTATATAATATAAATTTTATGTAATATAAAAAGGTTTAAACCTAGCTATATTTGGATTGGGATCGTGCTTTGAATTCCTTTTTTAAAACATATTGAACGAATGTTGACCTGAATGTGGGATACAACAACCGATTGAGTAAAACATTTCAATTTGATTTATGCTGTAAAAAAGTTGAGATCATTTGCTGAGTGGCCTCTTCTTTAATTGAACACTGTATATAGCGAGACTGTTGGTCCTACATGTATGTAAGTATATCTATCATTGTGTTGTAGCACATTTCAGTCTTTTATAATTTCTATTCCCATATTGGTTATCTGAGTATTTCTATTCTTGTTCTGAAAGCTGTCTTCTAAAAGGTAAATAGGGCATATGGTCTACATATATTAATACAACCTCTCAGTTGGGTGAGAAATCTTTATATAGAACAGGGGAAATACATCTTGGAGACACAACTGACCTATCATTTGAGAAATCTATCATCGATTTTCTATGATTACAGGTATCAAGCGTCTGCATTATCTAACCATCTTTTGTAAAAATTATTAGGTTTGACTGTTCCTACATATACTGTTTGGGAAAGGTCTAAATACGGGAACCTAGAGCACTACTGACCTAGTTGAGACATCAGACATCAGACAGTTAGTCATCCATCTTGTCCTGACATTGATCTGTGGGAGACTGTCGTGGACATTGTTCTCTAGACCAGCGTCTTTTGCCTTGAAAGAGGTTATCATTGTCATTTATGATCTGTGTGAGTGATGATTGTTTAGCACAGCTTTAGTTATATTACAACCCGATTTACAGTTAATTGTCCTGACACCAATCTGCACAATGAAAGTATGTTTGTACGTTTTGTACAAAAGCTTACTAAATACATGTTGAAGCTTGTCGAGTGTGGCAAATCACAGTAAATACTTTATGTACTACCAGAAATAGTACAATGATAAATCAAGACTGTGGGTACATTGTGAGTTTACCCGGTGATTTTGTAGTCTTGATTATCATACAATATTCGAAACATTGGCCTTTGAGTTTGCGAATAACCTAAGCGTCTCTATGTACGTCATCAGAAGCCTGCTGACCTCACGAGACACAGCAAGCTCTGGCTGGTGTGACTAATACGCTACTGACCACTACTATCTATTGCTTTCTCTTAAACCTCTTCTTAAACAATTTGAGTTCTAAATCATCACTATTCCCCATAGACAGGCTTCATTCAGATCATCAAAACAAATATGAATTCTTCCAGAAAATGCAATACCATGACAACCACAATCACCCACGGTATCAGTCAAGAGGTTGAGCAATAAAAGTCTGAGTTTAAAGAAAGTCTGGACAACAAATAACATGAGATCAATCGTCCATTATAACGAAAATAATGTATCTTTTCTAATCATGCGGTATTGACACAGTTGCGAAAACGGACCATATTTTATATTTCATATTTATAGCTGCAAAAACCAATTTGCTCATGGATAAACTTTCCAACTGTCGACGTTACCTACCTGTGCTATTCGATAGGCTTGTTACCAAAATTACCCTGTCTGAATGAAAATCGCAGGATTCAGACAGACTTGATTATAATGCTGTAATATTGGGGACCTAATGAGATCATTGCAGACCTAACACTGTCATGTAATCAAATATACACAGTCTCTTACTTTCTGACAAGGAACCGATGATAAAGAAAACCGAGCTTAATGTATATCTTTGTATCATTAGAGGAAACTACTTCAAGTTGATGATAATTCTTTTTTCTTAGTGCACCATGATATCTGTAAAATTGTTAAAACATACTTATTCGACATGTGGTACCAAGTGATTCCATTGCTACAAATGGTGTCTTTATATAAGCAAACCACGCTTCTCCTGCTTGGTCTATATCCCTTTTCAGTGAGGTAAATGTAGGAGGCAAATTATTAGTTAGAGCACAAAAGCAAGTATTGCTGATTAGAAGGAACCAATTGTCTGTCTTTGTCCAGTTCCAATGATCTCAATAGATGATCTCGAGGAATAGAAGTGTATAAGAACATGTAAGATATAAAGATCTGAAAACCAAGTCCAGACTTTCGTAGAAAAAGTTATTAACAATTACTTAGCATTGTGTACAGAAACATACTTTGATGGTTGCAGATTTACAGAGAATTCCACCTGTATATTTATATATATATTAACCTGACGTCAATCCGGAAGTTCAACTTGTCTATAGACTGTTTTATTCAGGAGGATCAGACACATTATTGATTTCAGTACGGTAGACAGACAACTGGCGAGGGAGCCCAACAAATGTATATACTCTTTGATAACAAATGTCTACTCCCTGTTAAGTTCATCTCAACAAATTATTTTACAGAATAGAACGTGTAATGTATGAGAACATATAAGCACTCACGACCTGATGACCTAGTCTAGACCTTCTGACGTAAAGCCTAGCTATGGAGCGCATTGATGAGACGATTGGTCCACGAGAAGTATTAAGCTACAAGGAATGCCACAGACACATTTGAATACCAGTGAGCTGGTCACAGCAGTCATCGCTCCCTCTTTCTTAATGTCAGATGGTATTAACTAGAACAATATATGTGTTCGTCAAATAAGACAGGCTCTCGTTTGACTGACTAAATCATCATTGTTCTCGCTGTCAGACTTCATTCAGACGAGGGAGGTCGGCATCCGAAACCACTACAAGTACTTTTCTTTAAGATGATTCAGGTGACCTGGACATTTGAACTCAACATCAGTTATTCTCTGCAGATTGTCAGGAAAGCTTTCATATGTGATGTAATCAACAATATTTGACGGAATCGGGATGTATATCAATATGAGCCCTGGTTAAGTAGATACCATTAGAAGGGATGAAATACTCTGAACTTCATATCAAACTGACCGGACAGCGCTGTCTCCAGCTTACTCCACTATAAGAACTGCATTCTGTAAATGCTGTAGGATAAACACTTCCGTGTAGTTCCGTTCTTGAGGTCTCAGGATTATCTCCTTCATTGTTTTGTAGGATCAGATAACCATTACCTAGACTTTTCTCCAGAATAACCTGTCTGATACAAGACTTGAGATTTCAGACATGCTCCGTCTCAGTGTCAAGTAATGGAAGATATGATTGGCACATAAAATACCTTGTTCTTTTCAAAAGTCAGAGAAGCCATGTAACATAATTTTGTTTTTTTAACGTCTTCTGATATGTTAAAAAATCTTTAAAACTTTATTCTCACTATATATACATTGTCAAAAAAACGCCATAAAAAAGCATTTTCTTTCTGTTTCTGAGAGTACTATAATTACCATCAGCTCTAGATAAACTGATGGGTTATTTGAAGACCTGAAATGTCAGATGTAGCACAGTTTCCTGGCGGCTTGACCTGACATTCTCAAGTTGACACCTTGGAATCTCTGTCTAGCAAGATCAAACACTCTCCATATCAAAGAGTTGTGTGCTCGCAGCCTCTAGCAACTACTGACATCCCTCGTGATGGAGACATTCAGAAGTGGTCTCTTTCCTTCAGAGCATCTCTAGCAAACAGGGTTTGTATTGAAGAATGGTTAATAACAAACAGAAAGGTAACTGAATATAGACGTATATATAGTTGTCAACTGCCTAAGAGTAAAAGCAAACCAGAAATCTAAAGAGAGGGAACGCAAGTTGATAGCAGTAAGTCCATCCATTCTGGTGCTGACTCTCTAAAGGTCAGGAGGTGTCTGGTGACGTACAGAGAGGTAGTGCTGAGCTTCGATTTGGATCTGACATATGTTATTATGGTTATTGCAGCATCTTATAAAGCAAGGTGGTGAGACCAATAATTTAGATAGATTTGGATTGTCTGTGTATTTATGCTTACGGACATAAATCCAGCTCTATTGATGAAAACCACAGCTAAGACAGGTTTTAGAGGCAAGGAGTATGAACCAATTACTTGGATATCAAGTGCGAGACGTTGACCACGCTCGACCACAACAACTGTAATGAGAGGAACTGCAGTAGATCCCTCCTATCACATGGTGCTGCCACCTTAAAGGTCGGAGGTTTCTAGTGATGCACAGGGAGATACTGCTCTAGCACCTTCTGGTTGGTTCGGCACAGGTCCTGATGGTGATGTGGCCCTTCTTATAGTAAGGTAGTGGGCATGAGGCTTCAGTGATTGTTCTCAGCGATAGTGTTAATCTTATGATAGGGAAGCAAGTAGATACCAGCGAGTCATTTCATTCTGATCGATAATTGAGTCTCTAAACGTCAGGAGCTGTCTGGTGACGTACATATCAGGAGAGGTTTTGCTTTAATTCCTGTGGATTTGACACATAATATGATATTTATTTGAGAATGCATTGCTCTACATGCAGTGGGGGCTTCACGAATTATGATAGTCACAGTCTTTTAAAGGTTGTGATATTGTTTCCAAATAGTAAGCAGTAACCAAGATAGTCGTGTATACATATGAATGCAGCTCCACTGATGGATAGAAAAGCCTATATGCACGGACTGCTACGTTTCAGTCAGTTAAACGGATACTGTCACACAGCTTTGTGGTACGCAAGTCGTACATTAGAAAGTACAGGCTGACTTTGATGAGGAGTCAGCTTCATGGATGGTTATATGGATGGAGATTAGCTCATAGAAATAAAATTAATTCAATAAACAGTTTTATTATTAGTGTTGGCACTGGTAGTGTACATTCACTTCTTAGTTTGTGATGATCGTTACTCATTTATGGTATGGCTTGTGTTGGTTTGACCTTGCCATGTTATATATATAGCAGTTACTGCCAACACCCACACGACCTCATTATTTAAAATATAAACACTTCAACGTCATTTCAAGCATATTCTATTCGTATGCAAAGTTGGAACCTGATTGCCAGTTTGATAACCAGATATGATTCTACCGAAATCAGTTCTAATCCTAGTTATAAAAAAAACCAGAAACCTGGACCGCACAATGGACCTATTTTTGAACCACAAGTTATGGCTATGCATGTCAAATCCATTGAACATTCAACAACTAACGTAGACACAAGTTCATCTTCTAGATCTAGCCACAACGAAGATGAACTTATGTCTACATTAGTTGGTGAATGTTTAATGAATTAGACAATCAATTACTCGCAGGTATTTTACTCTATATTCAAAAGGTTTTTGTTTCTGATGATCATCAACCTAGAAAATATTACAGAAAATACTATCAATAATCCACTAGATTACGGAATTCTTGTTTCTTCTCAATCCATCATTCAAAAGGATGTTCAGCGGGTGTGTATACCCTTGCATGTCCATCTGTTTAGGCTTTTTATTGATTTCAATGATCTTCTGCTTGATAGAGAAAATTTCATTGTAGACAACCATCAATATACTGAGAAGTCTTCCTTTACACATAATCTTTCTTTTCTTGATGTAGGAACTTCCATACACATATAGACCACAGTTGCTTACTGCTTACAAACTCACAGTGCAAACGATTAGATGTATTTTTCATAGTATCATGTATCTCATGTACTTGTTAGTTCTAGAGTACGTCAAAAACTTGGATTATTTGCAATTGAAACTCTAATATATGACAAAACAAACTAAGTTTGTACTTTTAAACTTCAGATTAATAAGGAATTTGTAATCCAGATGAAGCATTTTTGAATGATTTCTAACCCTCTGTTTAACCCCAACAAGACACGCACATTAGGCTCTCGTTGTTCTGTGTTTAAGACGAGATTGATTGTCAGTTGTCTGAGGTCTGAGGTCTGAGGTCTGAGGTAGGATGTCTGATGACTGATTTATTATGTCTGATGCCTGGTGTCTGATGTTTGAGGTCTGAGGTCTGATGTATGATGCCTGATGTATGATGTCTGAGGTCTGAGGTAGGATGTCTGATGTCTGATGTCTGAGGTCTGAGGTCTGAGGTCTGATGTATGATGTCTTAGGTCCGATGTCTGATGTCTGATGTCTGATATCTGATATCTGATGTCTGATGTCTGATGTCTGATGTCTGATGTCTGATGTCTTATGTCTTATGTCTGATGTCTGAGGTCTGAGGTAGGATGTCTTATGTCTTATGTCTGAGGTGGTTTTCTCTCTGAACTGGGTCAGTAGGACCCTGAGCTTCCACTTAGGTAATTGTGATTAACTTCTCTTTTGATCTCTTTGTCTCCCTAACCCTGTCTCCATACAACACACTTCTTACAGGAAGTAACATACATGACTGTTCTCTCAGCACACAATTTACATTATCCATGATCTGGGAAAGTGAGTGTTGTGTTACTTAAAGATACACTCAGTGATTTACATTACATATTGTGTTGCTATGATACGAACGTTATTTGTGATATGGATTCTAGATATCTCACTAATCACTTCCTAAATGGCAATTGTAAAATACAGTACATGTCTTCAATGACATCTTAAAGTAAAACATATATTAACGGAACCCAAATTCACACGTCAACTTTACGGGAACATAGTGAAGTGACAAGCTCTTAGTTACATGTTCTTACAAACCCTGCCAATGCCTCTTTGTTATAATGATTGAATTGACTATCTTGATATTAAGAAGAAAACCAGAAACCTTAAGCTCATTGTCCATACATCGACACAAACCATGTGGGATATTCAATATCTGGTTATGTAAATTGTCATTCATTTTCAAATTTCAAATCCTTTGTCGAACGTTACCTTTATCGGGACTAATCACATGGCTCAGCCACACGTAGGAATTTATTTGATTACGTAACTTCTTCTTACTGTTTCAAATAAAAGTTCAGAGAACAAAACAGACGTACTGAAGTCTGCAACACTGAGCTTAATCAATATCCATAAGTGAGTAAATATGCCGCAGGATATATGCATGGTTAGTGGAATCAAGTGAGGTCATCTACCACGCTATTCCTGTAGCCAATGTTTATAAATTTCGCTGCATCGGTGATTTGGAACTGACAGGAAGAGAACAATCACTCAATCAAGCAAAACGGAGGCCGTCCTCTTTAGTATAAAAAATCACAATATGACTCTCAACTTGAAATTTCAAAATGAGAATGTTACCTTTGAAAAAAAACACAAACATCTTGGAATTACATTCTCGTCTGATTGTAAATGGAACACTCATATTAACAACATTGTGAAAACAACCTCCTTGATGGTTTCGTCGATGAGAAAATTGAAATTCATGTTAAATAGAGATACTTTGAACAAAATCTACGTTGTTTTTATAAGACCGCATCTAGAATATGCTTGTGAACTGTGGGACGGTTGCTCATCAGATTTAGCAGATAAAATTGAAAAGGTACAGTTCGAAGCTGCCAGGATAGTTACTGGCCTCCCTAAATATGCTGCTCGTGATTCATTGACATTTGAGACAGCATGGCAACCTTTAAAAGAACGACGGCAGTATCGAAAATTA
This sequence comes from Steromphala cineraria, assembly GCA_916613615.1. NCBI lineage: Eukaryota > Metazoa > Mollusca > Gastropoda > Trochida > Trochidae > Steromphala > Steromphala cineraria. The sequence goes on from OU744722.1 coordinate 86,825,582, forward strand.
TCCTTATTTTATAAAATATATAATGGTAATGCCCCATCCTACTTATGTGACCTTATGCCTCAATCAGTTTCATCAAGGACAAATTATAATCTTAGAAATGTCCGTGATCTCTCCTTGTCTTTTTCTCGCACAAAGCTTTACAGTCAATCATTTCTTCCATCAACATCCCAACTTTGGAATAATCTCCCTTATCATATCAGAGAATGTGGCACCCTAACTACTTTCCAGTCTCATATATGTCAAAAGAAGCCCAAAGCACCGCCTTATTTTTCATTTGGTAAACGAAGATTAAACGTAATTCATACCCAATTGAGATATTCCAACAGCAAATTAAAGAGCGATTTATTCCAAATTGGCCTAGAAGATACTCCAATGTGTAAATGTAAGTTATCTTATGAAAATTCCAAACATTATTTTATGGAATGTATATTATATTCAGATTTAAGGCATGCAATGCTTCAAAACATCGAAAGAATATGTTTTGACAGAGTACTAGTTAATTTAGATTTAATATTATATGGCAGCGCAGATCTAACCTACAATGACAACATTAATATTTTTAAAGAAGTTCACATGTATATCTCCAAGTCAAAAAGATTTGATAACTGAAAGAAAAGCTTTCTTTTCCCCTTAGTTTTCTATACATGTATATGTATTCTATATATTTCTTCCTCTGTTTTCTTTGTATATATCATTGTATATATAAATCATTGTATTGTATTTAATTTGTTTTCGATATATATTGATTTTCAACATTTCATGTCAGCACTGTACATAGGAGAGGGTTTCACTAAGTTGGATAACTTGTACCCAATCCTTTCATCGTGAATAAAATATGTTTAAATCAATCACTCTCTTTATGATTGCAGTTGTATTTTACAATGGAAAAAACGTCTTAAGTTTTAAGGAAATCTTAAATAAATGCATTCATACAAAATGTAACAAATATAATAGAAGAACTATGTCAAATACGTAAAACCACATGGAAAAAAAACAGATAATAAGTACAACGTTGAAACTCATTGCCCATTAAAGACAACGTTTTGTTTTCGTACCATAGGAGAAAAACAGAAAATCCAGTTAGAAGGTGAGGTGTTAAAACAAACATGCATGCATATTGGATCAGAGCTTATACAACTAATGAGAATAGGTCAGATGTCCACTTCCTTTCCTTTTCATTGTACCATCCTGCATCCTGTTGTATATCGGAATTCGAGCAGCAGCATCAGTCAGATGACCTTGACCTGTGGAGGCTACAGAGTTCAATAATGAGGTTATTGCTCCACTAGTCTAATGAGATTTGAGTCTCGAGGGAATGCCAGGGAGACAGGTTGCTTCTAGTGAGTTAGTGAAACCAGTCAGATCTGCTGTGTTTCTAAAGGTCACACAATATGCTCAGTACCCTAAAGATAAGACAAGAATCTATCTATATACTGGTGCGTGATTTTGTTGATATACTTTGTTAATTTAAACAGGGTATTGGTATAAGTGTTTTGGTAGGATTGAATCTCTGCCATATAAATCTAAAATACATTTGCTAATCGTTAATGGGTTATGTAATATAACATTATGTTTTTTAACGTAGAAAATATATCCTACTTAATATCCAATTTCTGATTGATACAGCTGTATATCACGTCTTGACTATGAACTTTATTCGTTGAGCTGGCGTATTCTGATGATAGCACAGGTGTATGTTTACATGGATAGCACTTAGTAACTGTTCTAGACAGTAGCCTAGCCATATAATATGTAGTCAGTATCTTCATCTGTGACAAATCCACAGGAAGTAGAGGAATACCTCTCTGTACGTCACCAGACACCTCCTGACCTTTAGAGAGTCAGTAACAGAATGGATGGACTCGCTGGTATCTACTTACTTTCCCTCTCATTTCATGCGCACAATCATCCAGTAGTTCCACTCTTAGGGCTTGTGGTCAGATATATCGTTCATCATTTTACTAGCTGTTTGTAGTCCTCGATATCATCTGCTATTGTTAGATGTTCCTTCTCAATCATATATGGTCTGAAAGATTCTTCATAGGACAAAAGATGGAGATCAAGCATTTCTCTGTCCGTCAACATTTCTACCCATCGTTCTGCAATCAATAATCCTATATTCCAAACAGCAGTAAATCAACTTGAAGTCACGGGTTACCGCTTCTATGCAACGGCAATATTTGTAGAGAAGACTCACTACATGCTATTCTACATGATATATATAGTGAGATAAAACCAACTATCAGAAGAAGAAAAAATAGGTGATGCGAGCTTGGGCCTCGTGTACAAGAGTGTCCACATGATAGAGCTACAATACATTTTAATGGTTTGTAAATTTATTTCAAATATTAATTGTTCTGAAAGCTGTCTTCTAAAAGGTAAATAGGGCATATGGTCTACATATATTAATACAACCTCTCAGTTGGGTGAGAAATCTTTATATAGAACAGGGGGAATACATCTTGGAGACACAACTGACCTATCATTTGAGAAATCTATCATCGATTTTCTATGATTTCAGGTATCAAGCGTCTGCATTATCTAACCATCTTTTGTCAAAAGTATTAAGTTTGACTGTTCCTATATAAACTGTTTGGGAAAGGTCTAAATACGGGAACCTAGAGAACTACTGACCTAGTTGAGACATCAGACATCAGACAGTTAGTCATCCATCTTGTCCTGACATTGTTCTGTGGGAGACTGTCGTGGACATTGTTCTCTAGACCAGCGTCTTTTGCCTTGAAAGAAGTTATCATTGTCATTTATGATCTGTGTGAATGATGGTTGTTTAGCACAGCTTTAGTTATATTACAACCTGATTCACAGTTAATTGTCCTGACACCAATCTGCATAATGAAAGTATGTTTGTACGTTTTGTACAAAAGCTTACTAAATACATGTTGAAGCTTGTCGAGTGTGGCAAATCACAGTAAATACTTTATGTACTACCAGAAATAGTACAATGATAAATCAAGGCTGTGGGTACATTGTGAGTTTACCCGGTGATTTTGTAGTCGTGATTATCATACAATATCGAAACATTGGCCTTTGAATTTGCGAATAACCTAAGCGTCTCTATGTACGTCATCAGAAGCCTGCTGACCTCACGAGACACAACAAGCTCTGGCTGGTGTGACTAATACGATACTTACCACTCGTATCCATTGCTTTCTCTTAAACCTCTTCTTAAACAATCACTATTCCCCCTAGACAGGCTTCATTCAGACGAGATCATCAAAACAAATATGAATTCTTCCAGAAAAATGCAATACCATGATAACCACAATCACCCACGGTATCAGTCAAGAGGTTGAGCAATAAAAGTCTGAGTTTAAAGAAAGTCTGGACAACAAATAACATGAGATCAATCGTCCATTATAACGAAAAATAATGTATCTTTTCTAATCATGCGGTATTAGTTGCGAAAACAGACCATATTTTATATTTCATTTTTATAGCTGCATATACAAATTTGCTCAAGGGTAAACTTTCCAACTGTCGACATTCCTTACTGTACTATTCGATAGGTTTGTTACCAAAATTACCCTGTCTGAATGGAAATCGCAGGATTCAGACAGACTTGATTATAATGCTGTAATATTGGGGACCTAATGAGATCATTGCAGACCTAACATTGTCATGTAATCAAATATACACAGACTCTTACTTTCTGACAAGGAACCGATGATAGAGAAAACCGAGCTTAATGTATATCTTTGTATCTTTAGAGGAAACTACTTCAGGTTGATGATAATTCTTTTTTCGTAGTGCACTATGGTATCTGTAAAATTGTTAAAACATACTTATTCGACATGTGGTACCAAGTGATTCCATTGCTACAAATGGTGTCTTTATTAAAGCAAACCACGCTTCTCCTGCTTGATCTATTTCCCTTTTCAGTGAGGTAAATGTAGGAGGCAAATAATTAATTAGAGCACAATAGCAAGTATTGCTGATTAGAAGGAACCAATTGTCTGTCTTTGTCCAGCTCCAATGATCTCAATAGATGATCTCGAGGTATAGATCTCGAAGTCCATGAGAACATGTAAGATGTCAAGATCTGAAGAATAAGTTATTAACATTTACTTAGCATACAGAAACATAATTATATGGTTGCAGATTTACAGAGAATTCCACCTGTATATTCATATATATATTAACCTGACGTCAATCCGGAAGTTCAACTTGTCTATAGACTGTTGTATTCAGGAGGAGAAGACACATTATTGATTTCAGTACGGTAGAGAGACTGCTGGCGAGAGAGCCCAACAATTGTCTACTCCCTGTCAAAGTCATCTCAACAAAGGAGTTTGTAGAATAGAACGTGTAATGTATAAGAACATATAAGCACTCACGACCTGATAACCTAGTCTAGGCCTTCTGACGTCCGTGTGAGGCCTAGCTATGGAGCGCATTGATGAGACGATTGGTCCACGAGAGGTATAAAGCTAGGGGAATGCCACAGACACATTTGAATACCAGTGAGCTGGTCACTTCACTCATCGCTCCCTCTTTCTTAATGTCAGATGGTATGAACTAGAACAATCTATGTGTCCTTAAGAATAGACAGTCTCCAGTTAGACTGGAGCACTTAATCATCATTGTTCTCGCTGTCAGACTTCATTCAGACGAACGAGATCAAAATCCGAAACCATCACTAGTATTGTTCTTTAAGATGATTCAGGTGACCTGGACATTGGAACTCAACATCAGTTATTCTCTGCAGATTGTCAGGAATGCTTTCAAATGTGATGTAATCAACAATATTTGACGGAATCGGGATGTATATCAATATGAGCCCTGGTTGAGTAGATACCATTAGAAGGGATGAAATACTCTGAACTTCATATTAAACTGACCGGACAGCGCTGTCTCCAGCTAACTCCACTATAAGAACTGCATTCTGTAGGATAAACACTTCCGTGTAGTTCTGTTCTTGAGGCCTCAGGTTTATCTCCTTTATTGTTGTGTAGGATCAGATAACATTTACCTAGACTTTCCTCCAGAATAACCTGTCTGATACAAGACTTTGGATTTCAGACATGCTCCGTCTCAGTGTCAAGTAATGGAAGATATGATTGGCACATTAAATACCTTGTTCTTGTCAAAAGTCAACATAATTGTGTTTTCGAACGTCTTTTGATATGTTAAAAAATCTTTAAAAGCTTATTCTCACTATATATACATCGTCAGAAAAGTGTTGAACATCCACCCACCTTTTACCACATCCCCCGTCCCCTCATCCTTTTTTGATAGGGTATGATAGTTTTTGGGACTGTGTAAGATAACAGTTTAATGAAATATGTAGATATTGAAAAGCATTCTATTGAGTATGAATTAGACTGTAAATGGCCCCTCTCTGACCTCATGTTATATCAAACTTTTGCTCTCATTTATCAAATCGGTGCAAAAAGACAATAATTTAAGTATTGTCATCAATCAAATTTGTACAAAACACGTCAGTATCGCGAATTTCCACTTCACTGAGGGTTGGAAGACTGCACCTTATACCCCTCATCAGATGTCGAAATCGCTCTTATGGATTGCTTTCGTCTGACCCATGAACCTTTTTCCATTGTCTTAAATTCCACCCAAGTCTTTCTCTACACCATGATGCAACTGCTTGTGCTTGTTATTCAGTTTCAGTTTCTTGATTACTCTTCTGGACTTTATCCAATGGCCTTAGTCGATTTCTGACAGTTTGGTGACTACAAAAACATGATAAAATCAAACCTACTACATAGCAGTTTCATTGGTACAAACAACATCAACGGGAGTTTGGTATGTGCCGAAATAATTAACCTTATATTTGAGGGGTACAACACTATGTTACTATGTATAGTTCAAATAGAAGTTTCAATAACCAATACCATTATGGATAAGACACGCCTCAAAACATTATCCACATCTTAAAAAAATACAACATTATAACTGCTTTTACGGGATATTTCTAATGTATTGTACAATTGACATAGAAATATAAGATACATGTATATATGAACTGTATTAATATATTTATCAGATGTTCTAATGCTGTAAATAGTGAAATGAATAATTAATGCGAAATTAATGAACAGCCGAGATTATCACTAAAACACAGGGACGCCAATACAATCTGCATTTCAAGTATTTCCTTTTGCCTTAGGTTGTGCCTATGGGGATTTCGTCTTCCAGTGTGTACACAGACCTAAACACGTGTTAAAAGTTCTATTCTCACGAGTTCATTCATAGATTTTGTTGTCTATTGCACAGTTCTTCTTCCTGTAAATTGTTTTATTGTTGATTGTGACGTAACTATAACATATTTCTAACTGTGTGGCATATAGGCAAATTCTTGCCAATTTTACATGTAAAAAGGCAATATCAAAAGTATTTATGTGATGAATTAACAAAGCCAAATTAAGAAAATTAGCTTAACATATGTCTGTAAAAATGAGAAATGAATAAAACAAACGCGATTAAAAAAACATTTTCTTTCTGTTTCTGTGAGTACTATAATTACCATCAGCTCTAGATAAACTGATGGGTTATTTGAAGTCCCGAAATGTCAGATGTAGCACAGTTTCCTGGCGGCTTGACCTGACATTCTCAAGTTGACACCTTGGAATCTCTGTCTAGCAAGATCAAACACTCTCCATATCAAAGAGTTGTGTGCTCGCAGCCTCTAGCAACTACTGACATCCCTCGTGATGGAGACATCCAGAAGTAGTCCCTTCCTTCGAAGAATCTCTAGCAAACAGGGTTTGTATTGACGAATGGTTAATAACAAGCTGATAAGCTTACTGAATATAGACGTATATAGTTGTCAACTGTCTAAGAGTAAAAGCAAACCGCAAATCTAAAGAGAAGGAAGAATGGTAGATACCAGCGAGTCCATCCATTCTGGTGCTGACTCTCTAAAGGTCAGGAGGTGTCTGGTGACGTACAGAGAGATACTGCTGAGCTTCGATTTGGATTTGACACATATTATCATGACTATTGGAGCATCTAATATAGTAAGGTGGTGAGACCAATAATTTAGATAGATTTGGATTGTCTGTGTATTTATGTTTACGGACGTAAATCCAGCTCTATTGATGCAAACCACAGCTAAGACAGGTATTACAGCGAAGCTGTATGAACCAATTACTTGGATATCAAGTTCGAGACATTGTCCACGCTCGACCTACTCAGATGTAATGAGAGGAACTGCAGTAGATCCCTCCAATCTGACCACATGGTGCTGTCACCTTAAAGGTCGGAGGTGTCTGGTGATGCACAGGGAGATACTGCTCTAGCTCCTTCTGGTTGGTTCGGCACAGACCATGATGGTGATTTGGCCTTTCTTATAGTAAGGTAGTGGGCATGAGGCTTCAGTGATTGTTCTGGCGATAGAGTAAATCTTATGATAGGGAAGCAAGTAGATGCCAGCGAGTCACTTCATTCTGATCGATAATTGAGTCTCTAAACGTCAGGAGCTGTCTGGTGAAGTACAGACCGAGAGAGGTATTGCTTTCATTCCAGTTTATTTCACACAATGTTACAATGATTACCGGTATTTGAGAATGCATTGCTCTACATTATGATAGTCACAGAGCTCTTTTTAAGAAGTTGTAATATTGTTTCCAAATAGTAGGTAGTGACCAAGATAGTCGTGTATACATATGAATGCAGCTCCACTGATGAATAGTAGAGGCTATATACACGGACTGTTACGTTTCAGTCAGTTAAACGGAATACTGTCACAGAGCCTTGATTATTTGAGAAAATATTGTATGGTATTGCTCTATTCGATCAATACTTCACTCGGTTACAGAATATCCATATTCTTCTTAATCAATCATTCATTTCGATGTTCAACAGGTGTGTAAACCCTTCCATTGCCACCTGTTTTATGACTTTTTATCTATTTCAATGATCTTTTGCTTTATAGAGTAATCTTTTATTGTAGATATATATATTGAGTATTCCTCCTTTAAAGATGATATTTCATTACTTGATGTAGAACTTCCATACACTAATAGCACATTTGGTTATAAACTCATAGTGCATACGATTTGATGTACTAGTATTCTTTGAATGATTATTAATCACATGTACTTGTTAGTTTTTGGTACGTCAAAAACTGAAAATTATTTGTAATTGAAAATATAATATATGGCAAGACAAACTAGGTGTGTTCTTTCTTTTTAACTTCAGATTAATAAGGAATTTTCAATCATATGAAGCCTTTTTGAATGATGTATAACCTTTTGTTTTACCCCAACAAGATACGCACTTAAGACTTTCGTTGGCCTGTGGTTGAGACGAGATTGATTGTCAGCTGTCTGATTGTCAGCTTTCTGATGTCTGATGTCTGCTGTCTGAGGTCTGATGTCAGGTGTCTGATGTCTGATGTCTGATGTCTGATGTCTGCTGTCTGAGGTCTGATGTCAGGTGTCTGATGTCTGATGTCTGATGTCTGATGTCTGATGTCTGACGTCTGACGTCTGATGTCTGATGTCTGATGTCTGAGGTCTGAGGCAGGATGTCTGATGTCTGAGGTCTGAGGTCTGAGGTCTGATGTCTGATGTCTGATGTCTGATGTCTGAGGTCTGAGGTCTGATGTCTGATGTCTGAGGTCTGAGGTCTGAGGTCTGAGGTCTGAGGTCTGATGTCTGATGTCTGATGTCTGATGTCTGATGTCTGATGTCTTAGGTCTGAGGTCTGATGTCTGATTCTGAGGTCTGAGGTCTGAGGTCTGATGTCTGAGGTCTGAGGTCTGAGGTCTGGTGTCTGATGTTCTCTCTGAACTGGGTCAGTGGGACTCGGAGCTTCCACTTAGGGAATGGTGATTAACTTCTCTTTTGATCTCTTTGTCTCCCTAACCCTGTCTCCATACAACACACTTCTTACAGGAAGTAACAAACATGACTGTTCTCTCAGCACACAATTTACATTATCCATCATCTGGGAAAGTGAGTGTTGTGTTACTTAAAGATACACTCAGTGATTTACATTACATATTGTGTTGCTATGATACGAACGGTATTTGTGATATGGATTCTAGATATCTCACTAATCACTTCCTAAATGGCAATTGTAAAATACAGTACATGTCTTCAATGACATCTTTAAGTAAAACATATATTAACGGAACCCAAATTCACACATCAACTTTACGTGAACATAGTGAAGTGACAAGCTCTTAGTTACATGTTCTTACAACACTGCCAATGTCTCTTTGTTATAATGATTGAATTTACTATCTTGATATTAAGAAGAAAACCAGAAACCTTAAGCTCATTGTCCATACATCGACACAAACCATGTGGGATATTCATTATCTTGTTGTGTAAATTGTCATACGTTTTCAAATTTCTAATCCTTCGTCCAACATGACCTTTATCGGGACTAATAACATGGTTCAGTCAGATATAGGAATTTATTTGATTCCGTAACGTTCTATTAACTGCTTAAGATAAAAGTTCAAAGAACAAGAACAGACGTACTACAGTCTGCAACCGTCGTGAACTAAATCAATATCCATGAGCGAGTAAAGATGGCGCAGGATGTATATATGGTTAGTGGAATCAAGTCAGGTCATCAACCTCGCTATTCCTGTAGACAATGTTTATCATAGGCATCTCTCAGTGGCTATTCCACAGTCGTAGAAACAAATTAATATTACTCATTTTGATGCAATGAGAGAAGAAAAGGTTAAGACATCCTTTTGTCGCCTATATGGAACTCATCAAAGACATAATCTTACACAAAGATCGACGCCAAGGCTTCCTAGCTTTAGGTTTAATACCAGTCTGTTGCAATCTTATCCTTTACCATTGTCGACTATTGTGTGTCTATATCCAGCCACCTTCACAGGGGCGACCGTCCAGAGATGTGGAGAGAAGCACCCCCGGTTATATCGCATGATACAGTTATGAACCTATATCATTGTATTTTCCGAAGGGTGGACGACCACTGACTATAACGTCTGATGTCGAGGCCTGGTACCTTCAGTTGACACACCCTTGTGACCTTTTTATCCATATTATCCAAGAGAAAACCCTCACCGACCGTATACCATAGTCCTACTCAAAGCCGATAACGCAAGTTTCCGAACTGGCTGCCTGCTAGATCCTTTACTTTTATGTGCTGCTATAGTGCCCTGCAGGCATGAAAGCAAGCACAGAAAACTCAAGGGTCTGCAGCAAGGCATAAAACTGACAGTTCGGAAACTGGTTTTTCAGACTTTGCGTAGGAAGATGGCCGTAGGCCTACTCATGTACTTCTCCCTTGAGACTCGAAGAGACCACACCTCGCTGTCAGCCTGGCTATCAGTAGTCAGTTTTACTCCAGGGTACAATAAACATGGTCAAGGTGATGAGAAAGTGTTGCCTAAAACGAGACAGGGGTTCAAGTTTATGTCAAGATATATTGGTCTAGGTTTCAGTTGTGGTTACAGCAACAGATTATTTATAACACAGAGACATCATGGTGACACTCATCAATTAACCTGGACTATTCGCAGTTTCAGGTCAAAGTTGTTTATGCATGAAAACACACATAAAGTTCAAGATTAATAGGCCACACGGTAATCATTTTAATTCAGGATAAAGAATTCAAGCATAGCATTGCATTTATCCATGCTCAAAGCCTTTGGTGTTTACGAACTGATGCTATGCAGTCTGGTTAAGATCTACCGTAGTCCGGGAAATAAAAGATTCAAAATATTCATAACAACGGGAATTGAACGTGTTTCACTAGGCAGCGAAACTAGTTGAAATGAGTTCGAACACCGGTAGAGTCAATACTTTTGCAACCTGATTCATCGAAGCAAGGTCGTTTGTATTCAGAGTACATATACATCTTGAGTTTCCGTGTGGACCACAGCCCTTGGGGCCTCCCACACTTTATCTGGGATACCAACTCACGCTGAATATGCACATCACGTATGGAACGTTTTATTGGATTTCAATGGCCAACAAAGGATAACATATATGTCAGTTTTGTAAAGCTAATGGAACGCTACGAGTGTCTTATGATCTATATAAGATGATATCAATCAATTGACCAGGTCAGTGTGACCTCTCACTATCACGTCCTGAATCATCTGTGTCAGTTTGTTCTCCAATTCTAGCCTGCCAATAGTTGAGCTTCCACTGACTGACTGGCATTTTATTCCAGGACGCCGAGTCAGTACAAGCAGCATCGCTCATACCTCGCGGTGTTTCTGACCTGAGTATCGATGATTAATGTCCTTCGATGGCCTTATTTGTAACCATTTACGCTGAATACATTCAATTCATCAGATGTACAATGCAATAACAAATCTTTCCGATGGCTTTTCGTTAGCCTCATAGCTGTACGAAGGACAAAGGTCACGTGAGGTGAGGTGATGTTGGGTTTAGCGCCGCTTTCAAGAGTGTTACACTTATATCAGGGCTGCTAGTATTATTGCAGGGGAAAAGCCCGGATCACTATTGTGGCTATACATTGCGGTGAAACCTGCGAGCATCGGCTGGAACTATCAACCATGGGTGGTACTGCACTGAAATTCAGTGTAACATTGCACCCAAACCTGACTGCGTGTATAACAGTTCTCTATTGCAATAAAAGTTGCCGAGCCCCTGGCGGGATTCGAACCACGGACCGCCTGATCCGAAGCCGAACGCGCTATAACCACTGCGCTATTCCGCCCCCACAAAGGTCACGTGATATGGTTTCTATGGAGCAATACTCAAATCAGAAACCAAACGGCGTGCAATGAGAGCCTCGACCTGATTTCGTCTAGATTGCAACAAAACCACACAGATCAGAAACAAATCTCTTGATTATTACTCTTCTTTGGCATCATTGTCACGATTGTGTTCGTTTCGAGGCTTAAAAGGAAATACTACCACACGCTTGGGTAGAATTAATGGGAATTTTATTTTATAGCGCAGTACTTCAGTACTTAAAGCAAGCTCACATAACTAGACATACAGAACAAGCCTTAACGGTGACAGTTAGTGACTTTAAAAGTCTTGTATATTAGAATTGTAATAAATGTTCCAATTTTCCATTTCGCGATACTCAGACGCGACTGTCATGACTGGAATAGCACATCCACAAGTCACACACAGACTAAGGGAAACAATCAAATCCCTGATTTCACGCAGATTGATACAAATCGGTCTGATCGGACTCTCATTGGATTATCATCATGAGAATATACCCAATCAGCTAATAGAGAATTCACAAAGCAGAATTCGTTCAGACATCTCAACATCTATAGCTAGGAAGTCACAGACAGAGCTGTCCTATAAGTTATCTTATTTGACAAGAGGTCATTGCGTTCTTATCCTTTCATCATTCAGAAATTAGATTGCGATCATTATTCGAGAGCAATTTAACGAGCATGCAAAGTAATAATTTCGAGTGTAATACGGGTGATCATGAAGACATTTTACGTTCGCATCACTGGCATTCTCATATCGAACGACTTTTTATGACTTGCGAACAACTTTGTTTTAGAAATGCCGTAAACCCTTGAATAATCCGTTTTGAATAGACGCCGTTTTGACTGGGCGATAATTCAAAGCAGGTGATTATTCGGGGCAGACGATTATTTATTTCAGACAAACTTTTTGTGACTTTTTGCATCGATTTTTTTGTATTAAAAGGAATTAAATTGCTTTTAGTAAAAACATTAATGTTTGCTATCCAGAGATGATTGTCAGGATTGAAATAAATTATGTAATCTTTGTCAGAATATTTCGATAAATAATTTACGATCACCCATTTCCAGGCTTATACAGACATATCCGGGGAACCAGTGTTTTCGTGGACTAAACGGGTTCGTAGACACGGTGGGTTCGTAGACATATAAAAAATATTTTTTCAACACAATGAATTAATTAACTTTTCTAAGTAAGTCTTTTTAGGTATATTAGTCAAAATAGTTAACTGGTGAGTAGTGCGTGTAAGATAAATAATTTCAAACCACGATTCGTTAAAACAAATACATCACCCGAAACCAAACTGGAAAAGAATGTATAGCATTAGTACAAATCAATTTGGAATACATTGTAGAGATATTGAATGATCATCGTTACAAATTTAAATAGCTATATATATAGGTTGAATTGAATACATTGAGTCGAGTCTCTTTTAACACATCAACAGACACGACATTAATTATAATTAGGGCTGCGCAATATTATCACAATACCAATATTGCAATATTATTCTCTTTGGGTAATATATTGCAAATATATATGAACCATCTCATATCAAGCCAAATTCATTCAAATATCTTGTTAAAGGCACAACTACATACTAAATGAGAAAGAAAACGCTTAGGTGTGTAAGAATATGTATTTGACTGATCACATAAGTAAACAGTAAATATACATGCCATTAACTTTCAAATCTTTTTGAGAATTAGTCTAATTATTTTAATTTAGAATGCCTTTTTATCAAATGTATAAGTTTTAAACTACATTAAAAGTATAAAAAATCGATGAACGAGCTCTTTCAATTTATTGCAACATTATTGCAATACATGATCTGTATATTGCAATATATGGCAATACGAATTATGGTGCAATATCCAGCCCTAATTATAAACAAATAAAATTATCAACATTAGTCTGTGCATATTTATGCTTAGCTTTATTAACTAATTTAATTATTATACGTTGTATTTCATCACGAAACGGTGCTGTTCTCGCCAAATGGTGCCGTTTTCACCTGGTGCTGTTTTTCCCGGGTAGCCTGTACTCAACATTTTCCCCACATTCATATTAATTACCAAAAATAAGCTAGATCAAACAGTTTATCAATGACTTTGAAAACTATGTATATGATATAGGCAGGTATATCGTTGACAATGACAATGGTTTTATTAATTAATCAGGATCTTTATGATGAGGAAATAAAATAATAAAGTCTTAGAGAACGTTCAGACTGCAATCTTAGGCTATTGGATTTGAATTCACCGCCGAAAAAATGTAAAGTATATATGGAAATATTGTTCTAAATGATATCAAAATCATATTTCAAAAAGGGCTGTAGGTGCGTGCTTTTACACACTTCAGTCATATGGTGAGGTTTTCTAAAACAAATTGCAAAGAAGTTTTTTAGTTCAAAGACATCATGATTTTTAGAACACACGGAAAATGCTTTTAAATGAGCTAGTAATAATCACCGAGATAACGACGTCGGTTAATGCATTGCCGAATGCCTTCCGAATGGCATTTACTGCGGAGCATGTCAACAGGAAGTGGAGTTTTCCACAAAGGCGTCCGCTTTTTCTTTTAGACAGCTTTCAGGTATTTCATGTGTAATAATGTCAATACTCTACCGGAAACTTTCAAATTGATGTTTGTCTTAATGAAAAGAAATTGCATATACTGCATGATAAACTGCATGATAAACTGCAAATATTATTTTACTTGAAGCACTGTGTTCTGTTAGGCCACGCCAAGGTGTTCTAGTTGGGTTATAGTCAAAACGGCGACAAACCAAAACGGCGACAGGCCGTTAGTCAAAACGGCGACAAATTAGACGGAACGACGACAAAAATAACTAGTCAAAACGGCGACAGCATAGCATTTGTAATAATAAAGGACAACAGAAAACAGGATTCATCTTTCCGTTGTTTACTATGACATTGTATAAAAAATTATATTAATTCTCAACGCACTTGAGTCATTATCAATTATACTTAGTCCAAATCGCTAGTTATGGCCTATGACAGTACAATGAAACATATATTATGATATGAAATATAGATACAAATAGATATAAAACATCGGGTAAATATAGTTAGGCGCAACCTTCTATGATACATTTTCTTACTACTTTAAAACTGACTTCACCAAGAGTTAAAAGTGCTATGTTACTAATCTGACTGAACAAAATGATTTAGACTATTGATCTTATCAACTAAGTCCAATAAACTGAAAACAGCGTGGGGATTAAAACACATCCCTGACGGACACCAAACTGAACTTGAAAGAAATTAGTTTCATTATAATTTATGCATTAACACATTACAATGACGATTGACTTTATCAAAAGCCTTTTGATTGTTTGTACATAAAATTTATATCTCTTTGTACACTAATACCACCAATGTTGTTTTTTGAAGAATAAAGTGAAGTTGAAGTTGATAGAAAAGATCTTGTGTACTAAGTGATAATAATCACGGCAAATCGTGCTCTCATTGATGCCCCTTCGATATCAATCAGTGTCATAGTAATTGGTCGTAATTAATTAATCGACTTAAGTAATCAATGCTTAATTGGAAGGAATTGACCATTGTTCTGTAGTTACTGATATTGTGATCATTATTCGTTTTCAATTGTTACAGTTGTTCTTTCCTTTACAGTTCTTCTCAGCCGTAAAGCTGCATGATCTTAGTTACTTAGTTTGTTTAGAATAAATATCCAATCTACTGGGTGGAATGATTTTTCAATTCTATTAAAAAAAGTAATTCGGGTATAGATTTACATTTTCCTTTTTTGGTACGCATGCAATGTTCAAAAAGTCAAGATCACCTATACATTATTACATACAACATTTGATGACAAACATCGATAACAAAATTGATCACATCGTGCATGGTAGCCATTGAGGTGCTATCTTTAGGTTTGTACCAGTGAACTTACAATAAAATATTATGGTAATACTGAGTGAAAGCAATCATATATACCAAATATGATACTTGAAAACTTATTCTATAAGTTACACAAAAAAATAAACTACGACTCGAAAGCAAATCAAACGCCTACAAGCAACACATTTCACATGCATGAAAGAATGCCTTATCAAACTTTAAAAAACAAATTACAAAACAACTAAAAAACAAACATGCTACAACGTCATTTTCAAATGTATTTAATAAATAAAAAAAATTGCTGTCGCCGTTCCGTCCAAATGTTGTCGCCGTTACGCCCAGCGAATTTGACATATATTTTATTGATAAATGTGTTTCGCCGTTTCGACTAGGCATTTGTCGCCGTTTTGACCAAATTGTCGCCGTTTTGGTCTGTCGCCGTTTTGGCTTGTCGCCGTTTTGACCGTATCCCTTCTAGTTTCTAGACACGACACTGTGACTGTCGACAGCTTTCATAGGATAGAGCCTTAAATGTCAAATTTTTATAAGCATATCAGCCATTTTTCGTTTCTTGTTTCTATTAAAAAAAAACAAACATAAAGATGAGTTCCAAACGGACTGTTAAATAGGGTAACAGTAAACTTGGGATGGGGTTGAATCGATCACGAGTTCTGTCCCTTACATTGTTACAAATGTTGGAAACCTCCTAGAACTACTGTTATGCAAACTGAGCATCAGTCTGATCAGACTGCAATTTACTGGTTCACATCAATGGTTTTCATTTCATACTAAATGCAACATACTACAATGTTTAAACTGTATGAGTGTAATACAAATATGAAAATTGAAATCAGTGCCCCAGATAAGCTGCGTATCTGCATATTTTACGCAATAAAATCCTTAAAAACTTGATTACTGTATATTTTAATGTATAAGGCAAGTTTTTTATACCAGAAATTGCGGAGTCAAAGAAGGGGATCGCCTAATACACAAGGTAGACCTACGTTAAAGACAAACAAATAGAGACCAAGTGAGGGGTATGTCAACCGATGTTTACACCGGATATCATTACACAATCATCGATGTCATTTCAAAGTTAATCTTGTAAAATAAAATGCCTTTGTCTTATTGTAATGTTTTTTTTTAATGATAATATAGAGAGAAATATGAATGAAATTTAAAAATAATTTATCAATCAAAAGTATCCATGTACCGGACCAAAGGAAATATTCAACAGTGTGTGCTGGCCGATAACAAGAAATTTATAATGATTAATTTATTCATTAACATTGTTTTGAAGACTGATAATGTTACTATTTTTTTCTTTATGTATATATATATCTATCAAAACTTATGCTGCCCAAATTATTTTGTCAATTTTTTTACTAGGAGCAATTATTCTTTACACCGGTTAGGCTTTGTCAATATGCAATTTGTGTTGGATTTTCTGATTGGTGTTCTATTACAACTTCCGTTCTTTTAACCAATGAAAACACTTGAAACAAATATAGCATTACCAGTACGTTGACTGAACGTTTGTTTAGATTTCTAAATCAGAATGATGAAAACGAAACATGACACAGTGATAGGAGTTTGTTGACTGTAGCCTTGCTTGTAATGAGAAGAAAATAATAACAAAGAAAGAAATAACAAACACCATAGGTAACTATTTTATTTCTTAATTAAACATGACATTTCACTTTAAAATGATTGGCCCAAATTTACCCTTTCGAAATCATATCAACGAGTTGCCCATTATGTTGACAGTTTCCACGACCTGCTAGAAGGGGGTCACCTTATGTCTGAGATATAATATGATTTTGGCAGCAATTTGGGGGGGTGAGAAAGGGGGTCGCCTTATGTACGAGATCGCCTTTTAAATTGAAATATACGGTAGTTTAAGTGCTTGGAGTACAGATACGCAGACATTAAAACGCAAACAAATAAAAAAGCTTGCGTATTGTACGCAGCGATTTGTAAACACTAGCGTAGTCAACCTAAATTCGTCACAAATAGATATCATGATAACTCTTCAAAATATCAATATCCAATGCTTTAAACATGTTCATAAGATTATTACATTTTAGAGATAATGTTTATATGCAGAGAAATACCCATTTGTGTGAAATCTTGAGAGTACAATCTCATTTCTCATATGAAATACTTAATAGTCCGAAATCAGGGGCCCCATTCAAATTTTCTGATGTACACTATCAAAATCGACAATACTCAATTCTTACCCCAAAACAAGGAATAATTACCCAATAGATTCAAAAATTATCTGGAGCACTGTGAAATGTATAAACCTGGAATGTCTCCTTGAAATTTGGTTCCACCCGTACAAGACTGTCCCTTTAAGTGATGTATTTTAGGTCAAACTTTTGCCTAAAAAAAAAAATTTCATCAAGAAAGAAAAGAAAATGTTTAGGATGAGAATTTTTTGTTTTTGGAATTACACAAACTTTTCGATAATTTTTTTAAGTACAATGGTATAATGGTATAATTTGCTTTTTATGAATGCAATACTTTTGTTCTCTTATTGGCTTTTTCCCTTCAGAGCTTACACTCCAACTGATCTCAAGTGTTTACTTAACCAACATTCAGGAGAACTTTCCCTTTTACAATTATATATGATTTTAACATTATAATTTCACCCTTAATTTCAAATATTTTTGTGACATTTCAGTTGTTCAAGATTTAACAATTTGACAAAGAATAAAGTGTATCGCTCGAAAAATAAAAACATTGTGAAATTAAGCCAGTCATCAAAACTATGATTGTGGAATGCATTACTATAAGAATAATCAACGAGTTGCGAGGAATTACGGATTATCTGTCCTGAGTTAATTATTGCGATAAACTCCGAGCACCGAGTTGGTTATTCTTTTTCTTACCCAAGATCATTTTAATGCATAAAACGGGGGGGAAAAGAGTAACATTAAAAACTACGCGCGGCCAGTAAAGTACAAATTGTACTCATACGCCATTCATAATGTTGCTCACTACTTCACGATGGGCGGCTCGAAGTAGTTCGCAAAATACGCTCTAATTATGAATAGTTAATAATTTTTATGTCACATTTTATCACAAACATATTGTCTCATATGAAAAACAAATCTATTTATTGACCGCGCACAAGCAGAGAGAAAAAGTTAGACGTCGTTAGCTTTCGTTACGTTGACAAGCCTAGCGAGGAATGTTATGACGTCACTGTTTGAGGTCATGTTTAATGACGTCATAGAGCTATGACGTAACGACAGTTCGGCTGGCAACTCTCCCACACAGCGCCGCCTTGAAGATTTAAATAGTATTTACGGCAAAAAAAACCATCAAAAGCTTTTGACTTCCCTATAAAAATGTTGTAGTAATGTGTGACTTTCGCAACTTAGTTATAAGATTTGTCATATATATATCTCGACTGAAATATAAGATCAAAGAGAATCATGAATGGGTGTAAAAAAGTTCCGTCAACCAATCAAAATGCGAGTTATTTTTAGAAAAACTGTAATTCCCATGACCATTATGCAAACTTTAATACCCGGAATAATCATGCCCACTTGGGTAAGAATACAACAAAATGTTGTCATAACTGATAACTTTTATTATGAATTATTTGTAAATATGCACCTCTTCTATCAATCTTTTAGTTATTTCTTAATTTTGTTCATGAATATGCAAAATACACCATATTTGTTTTCTCGCAATGCTAAAATTTCAAGATGGCGGATGAAAGCCTTTAATACTCAGTTGACATAGAATGTTTTGAGGGATGACAATGTTTCCTTATTTCAGACAACAGTTTAACGAAGGTGGTTGGTGTTTTGTGAGATTCTCCCACGATGGCCGACCTATCCGATGATGGAGGCCAGAAAGCAAGCAGGGTATGTGGTCTTGTTTTCACAGAATATCTTATTCTATGTTTTTGTTTGTTCATGAAATAGCTTCCAGTTCATGAAACCTATGACTATTATATTATGCTGTTATGCATATTAAGCTGTTTTCAGTGTCATTTATTCCTTATAAACTCTTTAAAACTCAGTAAAAAATTAATAACATCAAAGAGACATCACATTCTTTGTCCATGTCAGTTAGAATGGATGGGTTGCAGTACATGTAAAGGATTTTTTTTTTTGAGTACAGTGTCGTAAGTTTGTGGAAATTGTCTGTAACATGAATGTAATTTTTAAAGCCACAGTAAGGATTACAACAAAATCTTGAGAAGAAAGTGGGCATTTTCAAAATATATGTCTTTAAAGTGACACAGAGTATCTTTTTAGAAAATTATATTTGGTTTTGATAAGCTACAAAATATCTAATATGCTGATTGAAGTTCATATCTCATCACTGGACTTGCAAATATATCCAGTTATGCATAATATCTCTAATATGCTTGATTTTATGGAAAAATCAAGAAAACATCACAAATACGTTTAATATTTGAAATTATGCATCCAATTAATCTACCTATCAGTTACAATACCTAATGAACACTAATCGTATATATCTTCCTGTCAGCTTATGACAAGGTTTCAAAATTACGTTTGGCGAATTTGCGCGCGCCACTCGAGCCACATTGTCCGGTTTTCTATCAAAATCCAGACTTTGAATGGCCATATTTTCGCTCTAATGTACTGATTGACCTTTGACTTGGTATTTTCAGTAATAGTTAGTGGTTCCCAATGTAATAACAACGATTTCAAAAATTGACATATGTGATCCTATCAACATACTCTGTGTCTCTTTAAATAAATGAAAGCAGATGATCTTTAGAGTCGGTGGCTCTGGATGCTGACTCTGCACCAATGCTTATCTCCTGTAATCCTTCTTGACCTAGGTAAGGTTCAGCTTAAATATACATTATAACAACTTCTCTCATGGCAGGTGAGGAAGAAGTCAGCTAAAGTTCTGGAGATGGAGGAGTTTGAGGAGGCGGAGAAGAAGCAGTTCACCAAGAAGACTGACGCCTCCAAGTCTGTCAAGCCTCCGGCCAGTCCTGCTCCTTTACCAGGACAACCTCCAGCTAAAAAACAGAAGATCAAAACTGAAAAGGAGGAAGTGTCCCCTATCTCTAAACAAGCCCCGGTTGCTGTGGTGACCCCACCGCCCATGACGAAGGCGAGCCCCCAGCCAGCTAAGGGGGGACAGACTCCCAGCAGTGTCATCAAGTTCCTGCTCAGCTCCCCAGCTATACCAACCACTCCCTCTGTAAGTACCAAGGCTGTAACTAAAACCTCCCCAGAACTCAGTCCTCAACAGGTCAGTCCTGTTATTAAGAAATCTCTTAAGTCAAAAGTCAAACTGGAGCCGGGGTTTGCAGCAATGGAGACAGATGAGGCAGATTCTGTTGCCATGGAAACAAGTCCAGCACCACTTAAACAGGAGGTGGAAGTCAAGCCAAAAGTGAGTGTTGTTCCTGCCCAACAACTGCCAGTCCCGACGCCCATCTTCTCCCCACCATCCGTCTCCTCCAAACCTATAGATGCAGCAGGCAGCAAGGATAGTCTCAAGATGAAACTCATTCTCTCACCAAAGGAGAAGAAACCGAAGGCTTCCTTTGAGCAGATGCTTGAATCAGCCAATGAGGCAGCTCTGGCTCTCGCCAAGTCAGTCAAGAAGAAGAAGAAAAAGCCTCCAGAGTCAACAACAGCTTCCAAAGATTCCGTAACCCCTAAGGCTGCACCCTTGCCCGAACCGACCAGTGCTTCACAAGCCATGCCCAACCTAGCAGCTCTAGTCACATCAGGCAAGAAAAAAACAGCCACAAAGAAGAAAATCAAAGAAGAAAAGATGACTCCACCCCGATCTGAAGCTCTGACTGCTGCCTTCAACCCTGGCAAGCTGAGTGACAGTCCTATAGACATGGAGTACAAGTATGAACCCAACCTGGTCATAGCTGAAGCTGAAACAGACAAGGGCAAGGCAAAGAAGAAGCTCTCGGTCAGTGGAGGCAAAACAAAGAAGAAACTCGCACATGGCTCGGGTAAGTTGTCTCTCATATCTTTAATTTGGAGTTAACAGTTTAGGGTTCGCTTCAGAATTGTATCATAGCTCTGAATATTCTCAAGTGGAAGTCAATGTGTCATAAATATGAATATAATTTGTGCCAAAACATTTTGTCCCAAGAAGGCGGAAAAAATGACAAGTATTCAAAACTATTCATGGTTGACAGGTTTGTTTATCATTTAAATGTTGAAGAACTCAGATTACTAAAAATGTACTGTACATGTGTTGATAACATGTTATTTATGCTGTTGACCTTTATGTGAACTCTGTGTGACAGGGCCCGCCCCTCCGGAGGGAGACATCGCAGCCCTCGCTGCCAAGGTGAAGGTCGGGGACAAGAAAGGAAAGAAGAAGGACAAGGAGGACTCGGATCTGCTCGGCAAGGTGTGTAGGATGTGTTGTGTTGTGTAGTATGTTTTATGTTGTGTAGTATGTTTTGTGGTGTGGTGTGTTGTGTTGTTTTTATTTATATGAAAAGTCTACTTAGCTAACCAGCAATAATAAATGTATCAGGGACTTGAAATGGGAGAAGCATGATATTAATGTTTTTATACTTTTCAAGGACTTTTATTTTTTAATCTAGATATGCCTATTTTGAGTATTTAGTTACGTCATGTCAATGTTTGATAGTTTACTGAGTTGTCAGTATTTGCTATCTGTGGTCAGTGAATAGTTTGAATATTTTTGCCCTTGTTTGATGCATCAGTCTAATATTTATACATCAGATTAAGAGTGTCATACTGTTGTATGCACATTTGACATCACATTTTCAATAGTTACTGATGCATCTAATCATAAAATTGTCAGCGTTTAGAAGCTGTAAGAAGGCCACTTTATTCTCCTCAATGTTATTTCATTGTTAGTATGCAGGCTAGTATGTGATACAAACCATTTGATTATATCATAAGGGTAAACCATTTGATTATATCATACGGGTAAAATGTATTTTACTTTGCACACATTCATCACATGCATTTCATACTATTTTTCTCTAGCCCTTAGATTCTCATAAGGCTGCCTATTTGGCCTTACAGTATTTGTTACAGTAATTTTTACCCTTCGATGACTGTCAATTGTCTCTGGGTTAGTTTGTCCAGCATTAGGGTTGTTAACATTTGAAAAACGCAAGAACCTGGAAAATGCAATATTCCCAAATTCCAAAATACCTAAAAGTTACAACATAGATAAGTTTTGCATTCTCTTTGCATTTTGCTTGACCTAGTTTTCACACAACCTTGACACCGACAGTACATTAAATGCGTGTGTTACAGAAACGGAAGCGTCCTCCGACTGCCTACACTCTCTACTGTAACGCTCACCGCGCCAAGCTGGTCACCGAGAACCCAGGGATAGGTGCGTGCAGTGCAGTCTTCAAACATCTCAAACTACTAAACTCCATGTTTATCATATTTCAGCCATTAGAATGTTAGTATACTGGTATAGGTGGTTATTTTGGCCTGATCAGTCACTTACATACTGACTCTTAAATGTTTTTTAACTTCTAAGTTTGTGAGTGAGCAAGTTGTAGT
The DNA here is from genome assembly GCA_916613615.1 of Steromphala cineraria. Classification (NCBI taxonomy): domain Eukaryota; kingdom Metazoa; phylum Mollusca; class Gastropoda; order Trochida; family Trochidae; genus Steromphala; species Steromphala cineraria. Next base: position 86,848,676 of record OU744722.1, read on the forward strand.
TCAGTTTATCTATTAGCAGATTCATATGTACTCTTAAGGTAAAAGCTTCTGTAATGAACCGGTAAGTATGCCAAATATTCAAGAGATTAATGTGATAAACAAATATCATAACAATATGTCCTTTATGTTTGGACCATTTGCAGGTTGTGTTTCTTTTTTAGGTTTGCAGATAAGTGGTTGGCAATAAGCTAGCATATCATTGTTTTGTAAATACAGCATTTCCTTCACTGCTTTGTTGCTTTTTGCTTAACTCATACACTCTATGAATGGAATTTGCAGATTTTGCACAAATAAGTCGGCGACTTGGGGAGATGTGGCAGACGCTTACAAAGAAGGAGAAATGGGTGAGTTGATTGTTAGGTTCATCAGTATGTTACTCACACACATTTTTATTTCATCATTTGGAGAGAATGGCATGTAATTTGTACCGACACATCTACAGTGGTAGTTTGTCTGAAAATTTTCATAATCACAAATATATTTCACTTTGAAATACAAGAATGTGTGGTCATGGTCACTCAAATATGTTCAGTTTGGTAAATATAGCCAATTTTGAAGGCCGTTTTAATTGTCAGCTTAGATTGATCTGGCGAATCAGTGAATGTGTGTTTGGTAACACACCCCGTTTTCAATGTCATAAACAAAATCATTACTATTCTTACCCAAGCGGGCAAGGATATTCCGGGTATTAAAGTTTGCATAATGGTCATGGGAATTACAGTTTTTCTAAAAATAACTCGCATTTTGATTGGTTGACGGAACTTTTTTGCATCCATTCATGATTCGCATGGATCTTCTATTTCAGTTGAGAGATATAGATTAAAAATCTTACACTTAAATTGCGAAAGTCACACATTACTAAAACATTTTTAATGGGAAATCAAGACCTTCTGATGTTTTCTTTGCCGTAAATACAAGTTTAAATCTTCAAGGCGGCGCTAGGTGGAAGAGTCGCCGGCCGAACTGTCGTTACGTCATAGCTCTATGACGTCATTAAACATGACGTCAAACAGTGACGTCATACATTCCTTACTAGGCTTGTCAAACGTAACGAAAGCTTACGACGTCTTACTTTTTCTTTTCGGTTGTGCGCGGTCAATAAAAGCAATTTTTTATGATATGAGACAATATCTTTTTAGATATAATGTGACATCAATATGATAAATTATTCCAAATAAGATCTTGAGATGCGAACTACTTAGAGACGCCCATCCTGAAGTAGTGAGCAAATTTATGAATGGCGTATGAGTACAATTTGTACTTTACCGGCCCAACGTAGTTTTTTAATATTTCTCTTTTTTCCCCGTTTTTAAGCATCAAATTATCTTGGGTAAGAAAAAGAATAACCAACTCGAAGCTCGGAATTACGGATTATCTGTCCCTCGTGAATTATTGTGTCAAACTCCTCGCTGAAGCTCAGAGTTTATCACAATAATTAACTCAGGACAGATAATCCGTAATTCCTCGCAACTCGTTGATTATTCTTATAGTATGTGATATACATGTATATATACTTTTTTTTTAACATTAGCATAGAAAATATCAAATAATTAATGATATCAAGAAATGTTGACCCCTCAGATAAATCATTTGACGATTAAACAATATTAAGCATTTGGTGTTATAAGGATTTCTATCTCAATGGTTTTTAAACAATTGCTTGCAGTGATCTTTCAGCAGTTCGAATGATCAGTGCCTGTGAACGTGCTTGACATCAAAGGTGTTGGTTTTGGTAAAGTTCCACAATAGACTTGTCCCTGTTTCAGATATTGTTGAGTATCCCAATGTAACAATGTGAGACTTGTGTTTGCACAGTGCTGGCGCCGGAAGGCTAAGAAGCTTGCTGGTAAAGGCTCTACACTCATCAGTACGGGGAAGGGCAAGTCCAAGCCACACTCTCACACAGCTGCTGCAGCTGCTTCCTCTGCCCCACCAGCTGCCACATCTACAGCTTCCACTGCTGGAGATGCCCCAGTGGCCCCGAGTCTCCCGGTAGCTAAACCCATGGTTGCTCACCAGGGGGCCCGGATAGTCAAGGCAATCGTAGAGGAATCGGCTCCCAGTCCTATTAAGGTGTGCTTTTTTCTTTACGTGTAGCAAATTAGTACTTTGTCAAATTTTGCAATTATTTCCTTTCTTATTGCTTTCTGTTTGGGGAGAATATGATAAGAATTCATGGACATGCATCTTGACAGTGAAGGGAAAATTCACATCCTGAAAATATCTTCCTAATTCATTTTGTAACTTGGTAGTCCTCTGATTACTTGCCTATAAATAATTTCTATTACTAATATTTTTTCTGTTTAAATGAAAGTAAAATGTTTCAGATGTCTAGCATGATAATGTGATAGAGGCTCTGTTTATCGCAATGTTTTCATCATAGAAACAAAATTTGAAAGCATTGGATAGACAATGTTTTCAAGTGTAGGATTCACATAGTTTGTATAAAAGGCAATGGTTGAACACTGCATATCAAGATTGGAGAATATGAGTCTTCTCTTCCCAGGGGTTTGGGACGGAAGCAGTAGACGTGGCCGCCCACCTGAAGCTGCTGGGAGAGTCCCTCAGTATCATCGGGATGAGGCTCCAGGAACACAAGGTGGGTCAGTTAGTGTGTCAGTGAGTGGGTCAGTTAGTGGGTCAGTTACTTCTCAGTCAGCCGGCCATCTTGAAATCTTTACTCTTTACTAGAGTACTAGGATATAATGCATTGTGAGCAGATCAGAACTGACTAGTTCAAGGGATCAGAAATACTCTACCTTACTGTATTCGACATCATTCTAACACTGAAGTTTTGCAAATATGTTGAAGAAGAAGGAACAAACCTCCCATACCTTTTGGTAATAAAGGGAGATAATAACATCAAACTTTGTGTCTGAGGGTTAGGGGAGTATGTTCCAACCTGAAGATTATGAAGATATTACTTTGATTGGATTAGTGTCACACAAGTTTAATCCGAGACTAAATATTATTTGTAACTAGATAACAATTGATGATCTTGAATTTTTATTTTATTCTTTTTGAAAGAAACTCAAAACTAAACAAGAAGTACATGCCAAATGGATAGCAGGATTGTCCACTATCTGCAATGGCTAGAGAAGGTCAGTGTTGGTCCTTGTGCTGGTTGGTGTGGGTTCAGATCCAGGCTGAACTAAGGCTGATAGTGTGATGTCAAAGATACAAACACAAAACTAATCCCTTTTTAGCTCACCTTTACAAAGTAAATGTGAGCTTATGTCATGGCGCTTCGTCCGTCGTCCGTCTGTCCGTCCGTCCGTCCGTCTGTAAACTTTCAGAAAAAAAGACTACTCCTCCTAAACGAATCCAGATATCATTCTGAAATTGTAGTATGTTATACCCATGGTGATTCCTCACAGAAAGGTAGACGTTTCAGTTTTGAGAATCCAATATGGCCGCCATGGCAGCCATATTGAATTTTCAATTAGATTTCATGAAAAAGACTACTTCTCCTAAACGAATCCAGATATCATTCTGAAATTGTAGTATGTTATACCCATGGTGAATCCTCACAGAAAGGTAGACGTTTCAATTTTGAGAATCCAAGATGGCCGCCATGGCAGCCATATTGAATTTTCAATTAGATTTCACGAAAAAGACTACTCCTCCTTAACAAATGCAGATATCATTCTGAAATTGTAGTATGTTATACCCATGGCGATTCCTCACAGAAAGGTAGATGTTTCAGTTTTGAGAATCCAAGATGGCCACCATGGCAGCCATATTGAATTTTCAATTAGATTTCATGAAAAAGACTACTCCTCCTTAACGAATCCAGATATCATTCTGAAATTGTAGTATGTTATACCCATGGTGATTCCTCACAGAAAGGTAGACGTTTCAGTTTTGAGAATCCAATATGGCCGCCATGGCAGCCATATTGAATTTTCAATTAGATTTCATGAAAAAGACTACTTCTCCTAAACGAATCCAGATATCATTCTGAAATTGTAGTATGTTATACCCATGGTGAATCCTCACAGAAAGGTAGACGTTTCAATTTTGAGAATCCAAGATGGCCGCCATGGCAGCCATATTGAATTTTCAATTAGATTTCACGAAAAAGACTACTCCTCCTTAACAAATGCAGATATCATTCTGAAATTGTAGTATGTTATACCCATGGCGATTCCTCACAGAAAGGTAGATGTTTCAGTTTTGAGAATCCAAGATGGCCACCATGGCAGCCATATTGAATTTTCAATTAGATTTCATGAAAAAGACTACTCCTCCTTAACGAATCCAGATATCATTCTGAAATTGTAGTATGTTATACCCATGGTGATTCCTCACAGAAAGGTAGACGTTTCAGTTTTGAGAATCCAATATGGCCGCCATGGCAGCCATATTGAATTTTCAATTAGATTTCATGAAAATGACTACTTCTCCTAAACCAATCTAGATATCATTTTCATATTGTAGAATGTTATACCTATAGTGATTCCTCACAGAAAGGTAGACATTTCAGTTTTGAGAATCCAAGATGGCCGCTTTGGCAGCTATATTGAATTTTCAATTAGATTTCATGAAAAGATTACTCTTTCTAAACCAATCTAGATATCATTCTGAAATTGTAGTATGTTATAACTATGGTGATTCCTCACAGAAAGGTAGACGTTTCAGTTTTGAGAATCCAAGATGGCCGCCATGGCAGCCATTTTGAATTTTGAATTAGATTTCATGAAAATGACTACTTCCCCTAAACCAATCTTGATATCATTTTCATATTGTAGTATGTTATACCTATAGTGATTCCTCCCACAAAGGTAGACGTCTTAGTTTTGAGAATCCAAGATGGCCTTGATAGCAGCCATATTGACTTTTCAGCTGCAGATGACACATCATTATTACTCAATTTTAAGCTTTCATCAAGTGATCACTCGCACTATATAAATTCTCTAATTTGAACTTACTAATCATAATATTATCTTGAATATGGAATATTTAAGATTGTCATGCAAGATGTTCTATATTTTTAAGTGTTTCTAAAACATTAAGATGAAAGACAAACATAATTAATTAATTTGTTTAAAATATTTATGGCAACTAGCTGCAAAAACCCAATGACATTAAACATCATGTTGAATTTTAAACAATGGTATCTCCCTTATATTCCTTTAAATACCACACAAAAGGGGTCAACCAGAGTTCAGATATTCCTGTTGAGTCCACTATGCTTTTCTAATACACATCCCAATACAGGATGCTAGCATCACAGTCTCAGCTGCTAGTCTGTTGCATAATCAACCTGACCCAATTGATATGGTAGAGCATTATGCTATATGGCCATGTGTATGTAATAACAGTTATGGAAATTAGACTTGTATTCTCATGACAGTGATATGTTCTTTCTAAGAATAACAACTTACACAAAACTTGTCAACAATAAGCTTTGTGTTTAGCAATCTACATGATAAGTTGATGTGGAAAGAGTTATTTTGCATCAGGTTCCAGTTCCTATGTTTTACTCATATTTGTACCATTTCTATATCTAACAGAAGTTCTTCTTGACACAAAATCAATTTAGGACATAAGCTAACTATATTTTGTGAAATTATATATATTTTTCACAACAATTCATGTTCTCTCTCGTCAAGTCTTTTAATACCACACATAAGGGCTTAGCCAAAGTTCAGGTTTACATGCTCAGCACACTAGGATGCTTGCTTCTCCAAATATACGTACACAAAGCCAAATACACAAATTGCTACACTCTCCTTAAGGATCTGGGGCTAGCAGCCCTGCCTGCTTGTATATTGCATAGTAATCCTGACCTAATTGATAAATAGAACATAATGGACTTTATGGAAAGTATATAAATTGTCTTTATGAAAAGTATACTTGTATTCTATTAATAGTAATACTTTATACAAATAAAAATTTGATAAAAAAAATGATAAAAGTTGTTCACTCCATCAGTGGGTTACATAATTCCTGACACTTCATATATGGCAAATAACATAGCCAGTGAGGGATAAATATACATTTTTTGATCATCTATATCTGATTACGGTCTGAACAATGATTATCTAGATAATTATAATGATCATTCAATTCAAACAAATCCTTTTCAAAAGCATTTAAAATGATTAAATTTGTTCACTCCCAACACTAACTGTTAGGTTTTTTAGTCCTTTGTTCCCATGCAATTAATTTATTCCAAATTGAAAATTTTGGTTAATGAATAACAAATTATCTTTTATTTTGTTTGTCATGCTAATAAAAGATATCATTTAATATTCATCTTCAAAACTAATTGAACAGCTGTCTGAACAATTCTTTTTTTACAAAGTCTTTCTCACCAATTCTCTCTGTTAGTTAAGATACTTCAATAAACATATTACTGAGTTGACCTCCAGATTAATTTCATTGCAAACCTCTCTTCTACCCCCACCCCTTCTATCCCCCCTTTCCCTCCTCCCCTTTTTTCTCCTGTCCTTCCATTGCAAACCTCTCTTCTATCCCACATTCCTTCATACCCCCCCCCCCCCCCCCCCCCCCCTTTCCCCTCCTATCCTTCCAGCCCCTCTCCTGCAACTCTCGTATTGCATATTGAAATGAGGGGAGGACACTCACTATATGGAATAACAGTAACTTACATAAGAGGATAAGTTACATAAGCTACATGCAGGTGCAAGAGGTCATCATAGGTCATCATATCTAGTAATTAGCATAAACCCCCATGTTGCTAGCCTATTCTGACCAATCAGATTGCACTATCATATGTCAAGATTTAAGATATTCAGAAATCTTCAGTTAGAATTACATGAGACATTGACCTGGACAGTTTACTTTGGCAATTGGACCTATCACTAGCTGAATTTGTGATTCGTGTCAGAGAGATATATTCCAAATGTTTATGTGCATCATCTTTTTAGTTCTTTGGAAGTTGAGAGTGTGACTAAATGAATACTCCTAAACCAATCAAGATATCATAATGAAATTAATACAGATGCCCACTTAAAAGTAGCATTTTGAAGATTAAAAAGTCCAAGATGGTCACCAATTTAGCCATAGATATACAAAAAAGTTAAACAAAAACCTACTGCTTGTTAACAAATCATGATTATATCATTCTTGTATTAATGTTTGTTCAAGCTCTAGTGGTTTCCAACAGAAGAATAGCATTTTAAAAGATAAAAAAAATCATGATGGCAGCCATAATCAATTATCATATAAAAGATGGTTACACAATTAAACCATATTACCACATCATTCATTTTAAGGTGAGCTTCTGTACCCTCGGTACTTTTATTTTCATGTGATATGTTGCAGGGTCTGATCGCGGTGCAGGGCTCCATGTCGGTGCTGCTCGACTCGCTCCTGTGCTCCTTCGGTCCTCTCATGTGCCTCACACAGCAGGTGCCCCAACTCAACGGGTGCTCGCGGCACACTCACGCCAAAACTCTCGACCACATTGCATATGTCATGCCCGGGCTCTAGCAGTGGGAATGTGCTGCAAGGGTTATTCATTCATTGTCACTTACGTCATGCAAGGCTGGAGCAGGGGTCAGGCAAATGTGTAACAACATTTTGAGTATATTTCAAAAGCTGTCATAGACATATTCCATCATTATCTGACACCAGGCTGGAGCAGGGATCAGGAAAATGTTTTGCAGCATTGGGATTATCCTGCACAGGCTGTTAGAGACCTCTTGAACTATCATCAGGGTTACAGCATTTATGTTTGCTGCACAAGACATGGGAGCCTTGTTCAATCATCATCACTCACGGCATGTCAGATTGGTAACAGGGATGTGCAACAATTTGAACAAGTGCTATCAGAGACCTATTCCGTCATCATCATGTATATCACACAAGGGTTGTAGCAGGGAACTAGGGATCTACTTGCTGCACAGGCCATCAGAGACTCCTTCAACCATTGTCAACCATTGTCATAGGTGTACCAGCCTGTGGTGTTTCTGATACTTATTCTACAGTTACCAAGATTACATTGTGACTTCTCAGTAGTTAAATCAATGTCTTGTTCTGACAATCGGCAGTGAGCAAGAGTACAAAGGATGTAGTGAAGGATCATTAATGTGGATTTGTAGAAATTGTTTTACAAAAAGTTGAATTGTATATATATAAATATACTACATCATCGCTTAGGTTAACAGATACATACCCATGTGAATCAGATTGTTTTGTTATGTACCAGGTCTGTAAATAGTCAATGGTATGTTTATTTATTTAAACACATCATCTTTGACCTGCACATATGACCATTTACTTATCCCATTGCATATCCTCCACCACATTTTAAGAGTTGTATCACTGAAATCATGGTCAAAGAAAACAGTCCGCATTTTCATTGATCTTAGAGATTCTCTATCTTTGAATAACACATGCAAATCTTGACATAAAATGTTCACTCGGTATTTGTTTGTTGAACTTCATTGTGAATGAAATTTCATAATCACTGTTAAAGATTTCAGGAAATTTTAAAATTTCTGTTTGATGAATATTTAGTTAATAAATATTAAACCACAGCTGATGGTCTCGAAATACATACATTTCATTGCTTGACAGTTTCTGTTTTCATCTCGGATTAATTATATATAAATTAGAATATGATTTCTCAGAGAAAGTGACGTCCCACTCCATCCATCCAGTATCTCATCAGTATCTCACATTGTTGATTAGTACATGATTAGTTAGAGAAAGTGAAGTCCCACTCCATCCATCCAGTATCTCATCAGTATCTCACATTGTTGATTAGTACATTAGTTAGAGAAAGTGAAGTTCCAATCCATTGATTAGTACATGATTAGTTAGAGAAAGTGAAGTCCCAATCCATTGATTAGTACATGATTATTCAGAGAAAGGGAATTCCAATCCACTGATTACAGTGATTAGTATATGATCACTCTGACAAAGTGAAGTCCCAATTCTTAGCTCCAGCTGTTGATCATGTTGGCGGCTGTTGATCTAAGAGTATCTCACATGATAAGTATATGATTACTTAGAGAAAGTGAAGTCCCAATCCGTCCATCAAGCTGCTCATTATGTTGGATCTACCAGCATCTCACATGATTTATATTTGAGAAAGTATGCTAGGGTTAAAGCTTTATGATATGTGTTAGATATTGTTAATTAATCAATTTAAGTCATCTTGAGCAAGCAAGGACAAGCTGTACAAACAAATAAGAGGAACAAGAAGAACAGATTATCTTGAGAAAAGTTTATTTGAAGATGAGATCAAACACTGTGGAGGGTGACAAAATCGGCTGTGGAGAGGAAATAGTAGAGAATGTAGCACAATGTACAATTATGGTAATACAAAATTAACTATTGACTAGGGTGAGGGCAGATTTGGGCTTGAGGAGATACAAATATACATTGTTCCTCAATGTTAATTATTGTAATACAATATACAATTATTGACTTCAGTTGAGGTGAATCCAATGGTTTATTGACCTCGGAACAGTTATGTTCACCGAGGCGACAGCCGAGGTGAACATAAGTTTCCGAGGTCAATAAAGTTTAACTATTAACTAACCAATAAACTATTGGATTCACCGATAACTGAAGTCAACAACTGTTTTATTATATGATTCATGAAATTTCAATTATTTTGAAAACTATTCAATTATTTTAAGGTTTTTTTTGGAAGCATTTCTTTACGGCGCTCCTCGTAGTGGCGATCTATTTTTAGCTCCAGGTCATCGGATTGTTATGTTAACCTCGCGTGACGTTTCCCGCGGTCAACATAAGGTTTGATCACTGTTATGACCAGCTGCCTCGGCCAATCAGAAAACAGATCACTCGTCCATCATATAATAATGTTATTTATTGACCTAGTGTTTGGAATTAATAGAAGAAATACAAGTTCTAGAAGATATAAATCAGTTCTTTTATGTTCTCAAAGTTTTCACACTAAGGCCTATCTGGGAATTCTGAATAATTTGAAATACGGTTCTTTGACTTTTGCTCCTGAAAACATTAGAGATTAATTGACATTATTTTCATCTTCTCGATACTAACAAGAGAACAATTTAAAGATAAAAAGAAAGTACAGAAGCCAGACATTGGCAACTGTGGGTCTGGGGAATGAAACAAATAAACAACCTGAGAATAAGATATCCATTTGTGAAGATGTTCTGATGTGAAAATGGTCCAGTTCATTCTGAGACTTTGGACCCACTTTTTGTCAATGTCAAGTACCGGTAGTTGAATGGGCAAATTGTTTGGACAACCAGTGCTGACAAGTGGTGATAACCTTGTTTTATGTGGGGTGTGGGTGTAGGATACGGGTGTCACTGTAGGATACGGGTGTGGGTGTAGGATATGGGTGTGGCTGTGAGTTTAGGATGAGATTCATCCAGAAAAGTACAAGCATCAATACTATTGCAGATTCTCAAATTGACAATGTTACACAAGAACAGACCTTATTAATAAATGAAAATACATTCACACTCCTTAGATTTCCAAATTTTCAGTCAAATGTCTTGTTTTAAAATAATTTGCTTAACATGATCTTGTGGTGAATCAAAATCCCAATCACATATTTTCATAGCTTTCAAATAGCCAGGGACTCATCAATTGAGTTAATGAAACCAATAAGACTGCTTGATACTATCTAAACTGGTTATTTGCTTGCCTTCGCCATATTGACTGTTTTCAAAAAGTTGAAATAGGGCAAATCAGAATATCACAAATTGGCACAATCTCCCTAAATACATGATTACTGGTATAAGATATCTCCAATTCACTTCCAACAAAGTCTAGAGTTGATAAGGCTGATACTCATGCCTGTATAATTGTTCAACTCTAGCACCCAACTTCAGTATTTCCCTATTACACTATATTCAGTAATATTACATTTACATTTTGTAGTTTATTCAATGTTATCACTACAATTCATATTGGGTTGTCAATTTCATATATATGATAAACGTGCATTGGTATTGTCAACAACAATATTCATAATATCCTGAAAGGTTGCTGAAAGCAGCCTGGTTGTTTTCTTGGGAAATTAGTCTTGCCTTTTTGCTTTTAATATTGTTATTGCCAGTATCATAAAATGAACACCCACGCTGATCTCAACATGTTACTTACAGAAAGCTTGTGATTTATTCAGAGCATATCACAATACAGATAAGATGTGCTATAAACATTCCTAGGGCTCCACAGGTAAAAAAAATTGGACTCGAGTAGACAAGGGGTCAGATTTGACTCCGACCTGAGTACTCGAGTACACGTGAAAGTCCTAAACACTCCACTTGGTACCTTAAACACATAGGCCTGAGTGACATCTTGTCTAGTCTTGTTGCATCTTCCTACGCAGAGCCTAAAAGGCCAGTTTCCAAACTGTCATTTTATGCCTTGCTGCATAGCCTTGAGTTTTCTGTGCTTGCTCTCTAGTCTGTAGGGGCACTATAGCAGCACAGAAAAGTAGGGTCTCTGCAGCAAGGCATAAAATGACAGTTTGGAAACTGGCCTTTTAGGCTCTGCGTAGGAAGATGGTCTTGTTGGTGAATTGGATACAATAGGAACTAGATTGAGCTCTAAACTTGTACATTAAGCACTGCAACATACAGGTCATGTTAGATACCCTCTGTCTCAAACCAAGCAGCTACAAGACTTTGATTTGATATTTCAGCAAGCCTGTGATTGGTGGAATTGATGGAAGATCAGAAACTAATATATCAGTGTTGTTCAGTGTGAGTTTTATGAGTTGGTGGATGGTGCTGTCTGCAAGAATTGATGGAAGGTGAAGGTCACTGAGATCAGAAAGTAATATATATATCAGTGTTGGCTGGTGCTGTCTGCAAGAATTGATGGAAGGTGAAGGTCACTGAGATCAGAAAGTAGTAAATACATCAGTGTTGGCTGGTGCTGTCTGCAAGGCTAGGACTAGGACATCTACCTACGCAAAGCTTAAAATGCCAGTTTCTGAACTAGGAGGGGTGAGTAGAAAAATAGACATATTGTATCATGTGAGCAAAATATGCCACAGATGGTCTAGAGAAGACAAGGTGAAATCTTGCATAGTAACAGTAAAATATATTCACACGTAGAAGACTAAAATATAGCTATGTCAAATGTGCTCATATATGTGTATACATAAGAAAATGGTGAAATATGTACAAGAAATGGTGACATTAGATGTCCTTGCTGATGTGAAAAGTGAGGGTTTCATTTACTGTACAATTCAGACAACAGATCGCCTGTCACAGGTTATAATGCTTTTGTATAAAAAAATAATGTCATTCTCCTTAATGCTGGAAAATACAAAATCTGAAATGAATGGATTCATTTGAACAGTTGCTGAACATTAGTTTCATTTCAGTTATTACTAAGTTAGGCTTATATATGTATCACGGTAAATGATATTTTCAGGATAAATTGTTCATCAGTTCAGATGATTTCATAGTCATCATATTTACCTAATTGATTAATTCTAACATAATTGTGTAAATAAGTAACATATTGATGAATTGGAATATATACTTTCGGAAGTTCTGAATAATTCCTGTAGATCATGTTTGATACCATAGTATGTTAAACAAATATGAACAAAACAAATTTTCATGAAACACTTGAGATCAACAACTGTAGAAAGACCATACGACTTCAATAAAATGGCTTCAAATTGCTGGCAAAGACTTCAAAAACAAGTCATGAATGTCTTTCAAATTGGGACAAGGACTTCAATAACATTTTATGCAGATCTATTATTATCTAATACTTTCCATACAACCTCAATCATGCCAAATACAAAAATCAGCAATTTAGGGGCCAAACAAGTACATAGATACTCATTATTGCCAAAAGTGTGATGTTGACAACAAGATATTTCAACCATCCTACTCCAAAATAATGGCTTTGCGTGAAAATAAGGCTAGTTAAAAAACACAGCTTGCTAACTCCAAAATGAGGAGCTTGCTCCAAAATACAAAATTTGCTCACACCTAAACAGTCTCGTTAAAAAATATAGGGCTCTCTGAAACAACCAGGGCTCTCTGAAACAAACTGGGCTTAATCAAAGTACAGGATCGCTTACACAAAATGACTCTCTGAAACAAACAGGTCATTCCATCAAACAAGCTTTTCAACAAATAGCGCTCTCTTAAACAAATGTTACGCTCAAACAAACAGGTCACTTGAACAAATGGCTACTTTAAAAACAAAATGACTCACCAAAGCAGATGGCAGATGACTTCTTGAAACAACAATGGCTTGTTCCAAAAATATGGCCAGATAAAACAACTATACATACATCATTGCTAACCTGAAGGTTAATGTCATACTAAGGCAAGTGAATAATGATCATGGCAAAACAATTCAAATCACCTCAAGTGAGCTTCTTTTGAGGACATCCCGTATAGTTGCAACTGCTGAGTTCAGTCAGCTAATTACACAATCTTATCAAACTGGGCCTGGTTCAAAATACTAGATAAGCATTTGCAGAAGACCGCAAGAGCAGAGGCGCCCTGAAACTGGGGTTTTGCCTTCCACTGTTCCGCCTTCTACAGCCCTCAGCAAAATTTTCATTTTCTCATGACCTTGACCTTTGACATTCAAGGTCACACAATCAATGAACACTTTTTATTGAGTATAAAAATAATGTAATGATATAAAGTGTTAACAGTTAAAGTAATCCGATTGCTCAATACAATACTCAAAATACTAGATGAGCATTTGCAGAAGACCGCTCAAGTAATGACCTTGCTGTGACCTAAAGACCCATTATCAAACTGCAATATTTTAAAATGTCATTTTACTGTATTCGTGGTATTTTTAGCAAAATTCATAAAATAGGAGACAGTTTACAAAAATGACCGAAACGTAAGCCCTGGCATGTCGACATGAAGGTGAATCAAGTGTGGCTATCTCACAATTTCTGGTACCTAAATATACACTTGAAAGACGTCTTTGTCGCACACAACTACAGTTCTGTCCTTATTCTCCAAGTCAGGCATTAGTTGCCACCCAAGTAATACCCATGTAACGCAATTGCGGTAACTGAGACGCGTTGTAAAACCTACACACATAACAATGATCACCGATAGCGGGTTCGTTAAAAATTACTTTTGACGTTGATTAAAACATGTAAAAATGATATCAAACTTTTGACACAAAAATTTTCTACCGAGTGATGTATTTCTTTTCTCAATAGCTAAATTTCACAATGAATTGCGTTCTAGTATGATAATGGGGCTTTAAACCTTGACAGTTTCAAATTTTTGTACTTGACATTGTCTTGCTTTACGACCTCTAAAGGTGATCATGTTCAAAGCAGGGTTGACAGTAGTTCCTTCACCGAAAATACTTAAATTCGTACTAATGTAGATAGTGTGGTCCCAAATATAACAGGGTCATTTCTGAATATATTGCTACAGAAAAAAAAAAGACTTAAACCCTGAAACTCTAAAGCCAAAGCTGAACACACTAACCATTGCCGTCCTAACCCCTTGATTTGAAGTACTTTTGTGTGAAATTATGTGGTTGATATCAATAAAAAAATCAAGTAAATAAACATGAACTGGCTAATATTATTACCTAATGATAATGTCTAATATCCAATCTATTGCTCATCAACAATACAATGTACATAATAACCCTTAAGGAAGTGTACCTTCGGAGCTGCCTAGGCGCTGCACGAATCCATGTACATCCGTATTTCAGTTACCCATTCATATGGCTAAGTAACCTGGGTGCAATGAGGATGAAGTGCCTTGTCCAAGGACACAGTATCAAGCCCCAGTCAAAAATGTTTAGTGTTTCCACACCGAGATGGAATATAAAGAGTTTTAATACGGGTGGGTAAGAAAAAGAATTATTCCCACTTGAAATTGAAATACACACTTAGTTTTCAAAATACGGATATAATATCCACATTAGGAAAAGCTTTCTCTAAAGCACAGCTCATGAGCTGAAGAGACTGCATCTTGCATGGAAAAACACATTGGAAAATACCTTCTTGAGGACTGGCACAATAAGTGACTTGTCAAAATGTAGAACACTGCCACAAACACAGGAAGAAGAATGTTCTGAAAGCTTCTTTTAAATGGAGGACATTTGAGACAAGGATGTGGTTTGACATGAGTAATGCGGTATGAAGTGAGGAATGTTGTTTGAAGTGAGGAATGTTGTTTGAAGTGAAGAATGTTGTTTGAAGTGAGGAAATTGGTTTATGTGAGGAAATTGATTTGAAGTGAGATGCAAGAAATTTTGTTTTGAGTGGAGAATGTGGAAAGAATAAGGAAATGTGGTCTGAGGGATGAAGTGAGGTGATGGTTTGAGTCAAGGAATGTGGTAGGTGGAAGCATAAGGTTTTTAGTCATTATGAGTCAACCCTGTTGGTTTCCTTGTAAAGACTAAAAAGGCAAATTTTCTTTTAATCATTTTCCTGCCCTATTTTAGGAATCAACCATCAATCATTGTAATCATTTCATATTCAACTCCAAATCAAACCAAATAATAAATTCTTATCAGTTTTAGTCAAACAACACCATATGTTCAACATTTCCACAATGAAAAAATGGTCAAAAAATCCGTGAAATTGCTTTTGAAAATACATGTCTCCATACAAGACATGCCCTCGTCTTTAGATCAGTTGACAGACGTGTCCTCACAGTTTCTCCTGGTTAGGAACTTCGCATAGCACCGGATCTCACTGAAACTGGCGACAAGGGAGATAACTCATCCCTGCCTCGAGGCACACTGCCATCTTAAAGATGAACTCCTTGCCTGTCTGTGCGTCAAGCGTGTGCAGACTCTGTCTGAAGTTGGGTCAGACAGGTGACACCAGCCAAGTTGATCTCTCCTCCTCCCCTCTTTTCTCTCCTCCACCCCTGCAGGCTGCTCCGGCTGGCGCTACAAGCTAGCACCGTCACATAAATGAGTCCCAGAGACAATCTCTTCTGGCTCAGCCATACTTGGAGCAAGTCAACTCAGGCGGTGGTCGCAACAGGTTGCAAGAAAGCACAGAATTCTGGTAGAATGTTTGGAGCTTTTTCTCAGGAGAATTGTTGTTCTTCTCAAAAGTGAACTCGCTCTCGTCTGTGAGCACAGAGTCCGGTGTTGCCACCACTGTCCTGTTGGACTCACTAGCAGTCTCGAAGCCACACAGACTGTCAGTAGAGGAATAGCTCCAGCGATCGGCCGAGAGGAAGTGGGGCGTCACGTGGGGAGAGAGCTGGCTGAGACAGGCACTTAGCTTGGTTTGAGCGGTACTGACAGGGGGCAGGAAGCAGTCAAGGGGGTCGTCCAGGGCGGTGTCGAAGCTGCCTGACCGGCTGCTGAGGGGGGACGCTTCCTCCTCGCTGGTCTCCGCTTCGGTCATCGGTCCGTCCTCGAACCTGTAGTTGGTGGAGTCCCCTCCTGCACCAGTGATCACGATCCTTGGTCTCGCGCCCTTCGTAGACACAAAGTCGGCCATGAACTGGTAGATGTATCGGTATTCATCCTGAAACGTATCAAGATAAATTTACAGTAACAATCAGGGAAGTTTCTGTTGATGAACATGACAATGAACATTTGTGGAGTGTTTCAGAAATAGACCACATTATATTGGTGGCATGTTATGAACAAATTATTTATTTGTCTAAATCACAATGTATTGTGTAAACCACAAATCGAAAGACAAGTTTCTGGGATCAATAGACATATTATATGTGCCGGATTAGATAGAAAGCAATGATAGCTCTATACATTGTCATTGAAACTTTGAGAACATTGTTGAAAGCTCACAATATTGGGCACAAGCTGGGGTCTGTTGCGCTTGACGAGTCTGACAGCGTTGAAGACATCAACCTCGCGGTCAATACTGAGCTGCTCGGAGCAGATGCCGATACTACAGTAGATCCCACATCGACTGGACCCGTCTCTGGGGATACAATATAGGAAATAGAATTTTCATAAAAAAAATAAACTTTTCTCTGTCTATTACAGGACTCTAACATTTACATTCTTCTATAAAAAAGCATTCTCATAAGTTGAAGAGAAACAAAGACTTTAAAAAAATGAAAATATATATATATATAGACTGTCAATACAGAAATATGGTGAACAGGGATTGGGAAAACTAAATTTGAAATGGGCCATTGCTCTTATGTCTATAGTAAACTTAAAAAGTTTTATGGGCCAATTTTTCATTCAATGTGCAAATGGCCAGTGGCCCCTTCCTTTCCCAACCCTTAGATGATATTGGTTATTTCATTATATCATGTATCCCTCATTGATTCTTGGCAGTGAAGAAAAATTATTATACCTCTATTTAATTTGTAAGAATATCATTGGTCAGTTGACATCACGTGATTGAGAAATATATCTGTACACTGACCCCGGGTATCATTGAGGAGGTCAGTTTTGTGACAGAAATTTGTGACACTGACCTGAGATATTGACTCGTCACGTGATTTGTCACGAGATTGCATCTGTCACATGACGCTTCGTTTTGACGTTACACTTACAACTCGTGCAAATGAAATTATCTTATCTTATCTCAACAAATCTAAGAAAAAGGAATTTTGGTATAATAAAACACTTAGTCAGGTCTCGAGTCCTTGTATTTCACATAATGACCTCACCATAAGTAATTAAGTGTATAATGTAGCATGACATTTATTATAGGTTATTGGTTTTACAATGTTATACCCAAAACACAACAATGTTCTATTTCAACATAACAATGTAAAATTTTGCTCTTATTGCTAGGAGATCTATTTGACATTGTAATACATACAAAATAGAGCCATGGGCTCTGTAGCTCATCAGATTTTTGATGGAAAAAGGTTTTGACCCCTGTGACCCCATTTAGGGTCATTGGGTCACAAAATCTACTAGTTGGAATCCCCATTGGCCAAGGAGTCTACACACAACTTTTTAGCTCTCTAGAGCATTTGGAACTGGAGGAGAAGATGAAAATAGGTTTTGAAGGTTGTGACCCCTGTGACCCCATTTGGGGTCATGCGGTCACCAAACCTAAAATTTAGAATTCCCATTTGCCCAGGAGTCTACACACAATTTTTCAGCTCTGTAGACCTTTTGAAACTGGAGAAGAAGGAGTAAAATATGTTTTTAAGGTTTTGACCCCTGTGACCCCATTTGGGATCAAGGGATAACCAAACCTAAAATTTAGAATCCTCATTGGCCAAGGAGTCTACATACAACTTTTTAGCTCTCTCGACCTTTTTGATCTGGAGAAGAAGATGAAAATAGGTTTTTAAGGTTTTGACCCCTGTGACCCCAATTGGGGTCATGAGGTCATGAAATCTACAATTTAGAATCCCCATTGGCCAAGGAGTCTACACACAACATTTTAGCTCTCTAGACCTTTTGGAACTGGAGAAGAAGATGAAAATAGGTTTTTAAGGTTTTGACCCCTGTGACCCCAATTGGGGTCATGAGATCATGAAATCTACAATTTAGAATCCCCATTGGCCAAGGAGTCTACACACAACTTTTTAGCTCTCTAGACCTTTTGGACATGGAGAAGAAGATAATAATAGGTTTTTAAGGTTTTGACCCCTGTGACCCCAATTGGGGTCATGAGGTCATGAAATCTACAATTTAGAATCCCCAATTGCCAAGGAGTCTCCACATCAAATTTGAGCTCTCTAGAGTCATTGGTTCTGGAGAAGAAGTCGAAAAATGTAAAAAATTTACGGATGGATGGATGGATGGACGGATGGACGGACGCCGGACGCCATGCCATGCCATAAGCCCATCGGGTCTTTCAGACCTGATGAGCTAAAAATGAACCACACAAATCTGCTATCTTACTTGGAGAGCACACAGATTGGGTTCACTGTGCTGTTCTTCCTCTGCCATTGGTCCGCGCAGTGCATGACATATGTCAGAGACTTAGGGGAGACTGACCCCCGCCATCGCCCGGTGGCACCACCTGTGATCTGGAACATCTTCACAATGAAGCTCTCATTCCTTCCCCTCGCTCCACTTGCACACAGACCCTGCAAATGTAGGATTTACTGATGTACAAGAGCAGCAGGACATTACTTTCCTTTTTATTGGCATAAATGATGATACAGGAAGAATTAGGTTTACATTTATCATCAGAAATTTCGTTTATAGGAAATGCAGTTAGAACATAACAACAGCCAAGATGAAAATAAACAAATGTCTTTGTACATTTTAAACTGATGCACCAAGGAGACAATTTATTTTTTAATATTATCTTTACATATCAATACACAATCACACATGCGATAAATATGCAGTAACTATTTTATTGAAAATTCCACAAGCCAATTTAGACTTGCAGGTCAAGGTTTCTCCTTCAACCTTGTTGAAATTTGAAGGAAAGAGTTTCATAGGGCTTGAAAACCACATTTGGAAATTCTTTTTCCCCCTCCCCCCTTTTTCAAAAGATTACCACTGCTTTCAATTTTCCAAAATCTGCTACTTAACTTGCATCACATCCTGGATAACCCAGCGCTGTTACATGATGTACACTGACCTCTATGCTTACCCCCTAGCAGTAGAAGTTCCAGATCAACTAAGCTGATAGAGTAACCTCCCCTAGCCATGAGCTTTTAGTCTGTACCTCCCGGTAATAAAAACCTATGAAGCGGACCTGAATTTTTGTTATCTTCATGGTGGCAGCGGTGTGAAAATTATTTTCAGGGTAACGTGCTGATTGACTTTCGATCTGACAATCGCTGAACATAAACTTTGATAATTATGGCGGAACATAACGTCAGTGATGAAGAAATTGAGCGTGTTGTTGAACAGCCCATACGGTGTGCACTCGGTAATGGCGCCGGTCTTTCCGAGGGTCAAGGGAATTGTCCGCCTGGACCTCTTATAGTGGACTGTAATATTGTTGAACATTGGAAATTGTTTAAACAAATGGGAACATTTTGAAGTCTGAAAAGGATTCGTCGTTTTGATCACGACTATCAGGTTGCGTTGTTTCTACACAGCATCGGTGATTCAGCACTCAAGATATTCAACGGATTTCACTTTCCACCGAATGAGAATGTTAGAACAGTCCAAGACATTATTGGAAAGTTTGACACTTTTATGATTGGGGAAACCAATGCAACTTATGAGAGGAATATCTTCAATAAAAGGTCTTGTGGTGAAGGTGAGACATTTGAAACCTTTCATTATTCCATCAGAACACATGTGAAAACACGTAACTACTGTGAGAACTGTCTTCCCTCAATTCTTAGGGATAGAATTGTACTAGGGATCAATGATAAAGAAACACAAGCTCTTCTCAAGGAAAAAAATCTCACAGTAGAGCGTGCCATTGACATATGTAAAGCAGCTGAAAAGGCATCACAACACAGTGCGGCATTGAAAGTGGAGGCAGAAAATGTCAACAAAGTTGAAATACCAAGGAAAGGAAGAAATTATCAAAATTCTAAACAGAAAAATACACAGAGAGCTGACAAATCTAAACATTATATTGTGAAGAGCAAGTTCTGTGACAGATCACACAAGTACTCAAGATCGGTGTGCCCGGCATGGGGCAAAACCTGTGACAACTGTGGAAAACGAGTCATTTCTCAAATAAATGTCTGAGTAAAAGATCTTCCAAATCAAGAGTACGAAATGTTCGTTGTGAGGATGACACAGATGACACAGACAGTGATCATGAACAGTGGATTAATGTTGTTGAAATCATAGACACTGAACTGCCGGTTAATTCTATCAAATCCTCACATAAGGACATCAAAGTGAGAATGAAGGTCAAGAACCAAGATGTGACATTTCACGTAGATACAGGGTGTTCTGTAAACATCCTGCTGTTCAAATACGTCAATCAAGCCAACATCAAACCTGATAAGCATTTGTTGAGAATGTGGAACAACACACAACTTCACAGTCTGGGCAAGACCAGGCTGTCGGTGATAAACCCTGCAAATCACAAGAACTACTCTGTTGAGTTCATTGTCGTCAAGGACTTAACACCCCTTTTTGGCCTGAGAACCACTGAAAAGATGGACATTGTAAGTGTAAACAATGATTTGGTAGACCGTGTCTTTGCAGTGTCAGTCCTAGTCCTACTTGTATAGTGGACAAGTATGCATCAGTGTTTAGCAATGACCTTGGCACGTTTGAGGGTTGTGTGCATTTTGAGACCCGTGCAGACATCGTTCCAAAACTCAAAAAGGAGTTAGATCGACTTATGAATATTGGAGTCATCGAACCTGTCAGTAAACCCACTCCCTGGCTGAGTCAAGTGGCAATTACTAAGAGGTCAACAGGTGAGATCAGGATTTGCCTTGACCCGAGACGACTCAACGAAGCTTTATGCAGAGAACATTTTACACTGCCTGTTCTTGATGACTTGCTTCATGAACTAGGTCAATCTCAAGTATTTAGCAAAGCATACCTACGGTCAGGCTATTGATATGTCCAACTGGACAATTCTTTTTCCCCCTCCCCCCTTTTTCAAAAGGTTACCACTGCTTTCAATTTTCCAAAATCTGCTACTTAACTTGCATCACATCCTGGATAACCCAGCGCTGTTACATGATGTACACTGACCTCTATGCTTACCCCCTAGCAGTAGAAGTTCCAGATCAACTAAGCTGATAGAGTAACCTCCCCTAGCCATGAGCTTTTAGTCTGTACCTCCCGGTAATAAAAACCTATGAAGCGGACCTGAATTTTTGTTATCTTCATGGTGGCAGCGGTGTGAAAATTATTTTCAGGGTAACGTGCTGATTGACTTTCGATCTGACAATCGCTGAACATAAACTTTGATAATTATGGCGGAACATAACGTCAGTGATGAAGAAATTGAGCGTGTTGTTGAACAGCCCATACGGTGTGCACTCGGTAATGGCGCCGGTCTTTCCGAGGGTCAAGGGAATTGTCCGCCTGGACCTCTTATAGTGGACTGTAATATTGTTGAACATTGGAAATTGTTTAAACAAATGGGAACATTTTGAAGTCTGAAAAGGATTCGTCGTTTTGATCACGACTATCAGGTTGCGTTGTTTCTACACAGCATCGGTGATTCAGCACTCAAGATATTCAACGGATTTCACTTTCCACCGAATGAGAATGTTAGAACAGTCCAAGACATTATTGGAAAGTTTGACACTTTTATGATTGGGGAAACCAATGCAACTTATGAGAGGAATATCTTCAATAAAAGGTCTTGTGGTGAAGGTGAGACATTTGAAACCTTTCATTATTCCATCAGAACACATGTGAAAACACGTAACTACTGTGAGAACTGTCTTCCCTCAATTCTTAGGGATAGAATTGTACTAGGGATCAATGATAAAGAAACACAAGCTCTTCTCAAGGAAAAAAATCTCACAGTAGAGCGTGCCATTGACATATGTAAAGCAGCTGAAAAGGCATCACAACACAGTGCGGCATTGAAAGTGGAGGCAGAAAATGTCAACAAAGTTGAAATACCAAGGAAAGGAAGAAATTATCAAAATTCTAAACAGAAAAATACACAGAGAGCTGACAAATCTAAACATTATATTGTGAAGAGCAAGTTCTGTGACAGATCACACAAGTACTCAAGATCGGTGTGCCCGGCATGGGGCAAAACCTGTGACAACTGTGGAAAACGAGTCATTTCTCAAATAAATGTCTGAGTAAAAGATCTTCCAAATCAAGAGTACGAAATGTTCGTTGTGAGGATGACACAGATGACACAGACAGTGATCATGAACAGTGGATTAATGTTGTTGAAATCATAGACACTGAACTGCCGGTTAATTCTATCAAATCCTCACATAAGGACATCAAAGTGAGAATGAAGGTCAAGAACCAAGATGTGACATTTCACGTAGATACAGGGTGTTCTGTAAACATCCTGCTGTTCAAATACGTCAATCAAGCCAACATCAAACCTGATAAGCATTTGTTGAGAATGTGGAACAACACACAACTTCACAGTCTGGGCAAGACCAGGCTGTCGGTGATAAACCCTGCAAATCACAAGAACTACTCTGTTGAGTTCATTGTCGTCAAGGACTTAACACCCCTTTTTGGCCTGAGAACCACTGAAAAGATGGACATTGTAAGTGTAAACAATGATTTGGTAGACCGTGTCTTTGCAGTGTCAGTCCTAGTCCTACTTGTATAGTGGACAAGTATGCATCAGTGTTTAGCAATGACCTTGGCACGTTTGAGGGTTGTGTGCATTTTGAGACCCGTGCAGACATCGTTCCAAAACTCAAAAAGGAGTTAGATCGACTTATGAATATTGGAGTCATCGAACCTGTCAGTAAACCCACTCCCTGGCTGAGTCAAGTGGCAATTACTAAGAGGTCAACAGGTGAGATCAGGATTTGCCTTGACCCGAGACGACTCAACGAAGCTTTATGCAGAGAACATTTTACACTGCCTGTTCTTGATGACTTGCTTCATGAACTAGGTCAATCTCAAGTATTTAGCAAAGCATACCTACGGTCAGGCTATTGATATGTCCAACTGGACAATTCTTTTTCCCCCTCCCCCCTTTTTCAAAAGGTTACCACTGCTTTCAATTTTCCAAAATCTGCTACTTAACTTGCATCACATCCTGGATAACCCAGCGCTGTTACATGATGTACACTGACCTCTATGCTTACCCCCTAGCAGTAGAAGTTCCAGATCAACTAAGCTGATAGAGTAACCTCCCCTAGCCATGAGCTTTTAGTCTGTACCTCCCGGTAATAAAAACCTATGAAGCGGACCTGAATTTTTGTTATCTTCATGGTGGCAGCGGTGTGAAAATTATTTTCAGGGTAACGTGCTGATTGACTTTCGATCTGACAATCGCTGAACATAAACTTTGATAATTATGGCGGAACATAACGTCAGTGATGAAGAAATTGAGCGTGTTGTTGAACAGCCCATACGGTGTGCACTCGGTAATGGCGCCGGTCTTTCCGAGGGTCAAGGGAATTGTCCGCCTGGACCTCTTATAGTGGACTGTAATATTGTTGAACATTGGAAATTGTTTAAACAAATGGGAACATTTTGAAGTCTGAAAAGGATTCGTCGTTTTGATCACGACTATCAGGTTGCGTTGTTTCTACACAGCATCGGTGATTCAGCACTCAAGATATTCAACGGATTTCACTTTCCACCGAATGAGAATGTTAGAACAGTCCAAGACATTATTGGAAAGTTTGACACTTTTATGATTGGGGAAACCAATGCAACTTATGAGAGGAATATCTTCAATAAAAGGTCTTGTGGTGAAGGTGAGACATTTGAAACCTTTCATTATTCCATCAGAACACATGTGAAAACACGTAACTACTGTGAGAACTGTCTTCCCTCAATTCTTAGGGATAGAATTGTACTAGGGATCAATGATAAAGAAACACAAGCTCTTCTCAAGGAAAAAAATCTCACAGTAGAGCGTGCCATTGACATATGTAAAGCAGCTGAAAAGGCATCACAACACAGTGCGGCATTGAAAGTGGAGGCAGAAAATGTCAACAAAGTTGAAATACCAAGGAAAGGAAGAAATTATCAAAATTCTAAACAGAAAAATACACAGAGAGCTGACAAATCTAAACATTATATTGTGAAGAGCAAGTTCTGTGACAGATCACACAAGTACTCAAGATCGGTGTGCCCGGCATGGGGCAAAACCTGTGACAACTGTGGAAAACGAGTCATTTCTCAAATAAATGTCTGAGTAAAAGATCTTCCAAATCAAGAGTACGAAATGTTCGTTGTGAGGATGACACAGATGACACAGACAGTGATCATGAACAGTG
Organism: Steromphala cineraria; assembly: GCA_916613615.1. NCBI lineage: Eukaryota > Metazoa > Mollusca > Gastropoda > Trochida > Trochidae > Steromphala > Steromphala cineraria. The sequence continues at coordinate 86,873,362 of OU744722.1, forward strand.
GATTAATGTTGTTGAAATCATAGACACTGAACTGCCGGTTAATTCTATCAAATCCTCACATAAGGACATCAAAGTGAGAATGAAGGTCAAGAACCAAGATGTGACATTTCACGTAGATACAGGGTGTTCTGTAAACATCCTGCTGTTCAAATACGTCAATCAAGCCAACATCAAACCTGATAAGCATTTGTTGAGAATGTGGAACAACACACAACTTCACAGTCTGGGCAAGACCAGGCTGTCGGTGATAAACCCTGCAAATCACAAGAACTACTCTGTTGAGTTCATTGTCGTCAAGGACTTAACACCCCTTTTTGGCCTGAGAACCACTGAAAAGATGGACATTGTAAGTGTAAACAATGATTTGGTAGACCGTGTCTTTGCAGTGTCAGTCCTAGTCCTACTTGTATAGTGGACAAGTATGCATCAGTGTTTAGCAATGACCTTGGCACGTTTGAGGGTTGTGTGCATTTTGAGACCCGTGCAGACATCGTTCCAAAACTCAAAAAGGAGTTAGATCGACTTATGAATATTGGAGTCATCGAACCTGTCAGTAAACCCACTCCCTGGCTGAGTCAAGTGGCAATTACTAAGAGGTCAACAGGTGAGATCAGGATTTGCCTTGACCCGAGACGACTCAACGAAGCTTTATGCAGAGAACATTTTACACTGCCTGTTCTTGATGACTTGCTTCATGAACTAGGTCAATCTCAAGTATTTAGCAAAGCATACCTACGGTCAGGCTATTGATATGTCCAACTGGACAATTCTTTTTCCCCCTCCCCCCTTTTTCAAAAGGTTACCACTGCTTTCAATTTTCCAAAATCTGCTACTTAACTTGCATCACATCCTGGATAACCCAGCGCTGTTACATGATGTACACTGACCTCTATGCTTACCCCCTAGCAGTAGAAGTTCCAGATCAACTAAGCTGATAGAGTAACCTCCCCTAGCCATGAGCTTTTAGTCTGTACCTCCCGGTAATAAAAACCTATGAAGCGGACCTGAATTTTTGTTATCTTCATGGTGGCAGCGGTGTGAAAATTATTTTCAGGGTAACGTGCTGATTGACTTTCGATCTGACAATCGCTGAACATAAACTTTGATAATTATGGCGGAACATAACGTCAGTGATGAAGAAATTGAGCGTGTTGTTGAACAGCCCATACGGTGTGCACTCGGTAATGGCGCCGGTCTTTCCGAGGGTCAAGGGAATTGTCCGCCTGGACCTCTTATAGTGGACTGTAATATTGTTGAACATTGGAAATTGTTTAAACAAATGGGAACATTTTGAAGTCTGAAAAGGATTCGTCGTTTTGATCACGACTATCAGGTTGCGTTGTTTCTACACAGCATCGGTGATTCAGCACTCAAGATATTCAACGGATTTCACTTTCCACCGAATGAGAATGTTAGAACAGTCCAAGACATTATTGGAAAGTTTGACACTTTTATGATTGGGGAAACCAATGCAACTTATGAGAGGAATATCTTCAATAAAAGGTCTTGTGGTGAAGGTGAGACATTTGAAACCTTTCATTATTCCATCAGAACACATGTGAAAACACGTAACTACTGTGAGAACTGTCTTCCCTCAATTCTTAGGGATAGAATTGTACTAGGGATCAATGATAAAGAAACACAAGCTCTTCTCAAGGAAAAAAATCTCACAGTAGAGCGTGCCATTGACATATGTAAAGCAGCTGAAAAGGCATCACAACACAGTGCGGCATTGAAAGTGGAGGCAGAAAATGTCAACAAAGTTGAAATACCAAGGAAAGGAAGAAATTATCAAAATTCTAAACAGAAAAATACACAGAGAGCTGACAAATCTAAACATTATATTGTGAAGAGCAAGTTCTGTGACAGATCACACAAGTACTCAAGATCGGTGTGCCCGGCATGGGGCAAAACCTGTGACAACTGTGGAAAACGAGTCATTTCTCAAATAAATGTCTGAGTAAAAGATCTTCCAAATCAAGAGTACGAAATGTTCGTTGTGAGGATGACACAGATGACACAGACAGTGATCATGAACAGTGGATTAATGTTGTTGAAATCATAGACACTGAACTGCCGGTTAATTCTATCAAATCCTCACATAAGGACATCAAAGTGAGAATGAAGGTCAAGAACCAAGATGTGACATTTCACGTAGATACAGGGTGTTCTGTAAACATCCTGCTGTTCAAATACGTCAATCAAGCCAACATCAAACCTGATAAGCATTTGTTGAGAATGTGGAACAACACACAACTTCACAGTCTGGGCAAGACCAGGCTGTCGGTGATAAACCCTGCAAATCACAAGAACTACTCTGTTGAGTTCATTGTCGTCAAGGACTTAACACCCCTTTTTGGCCTGAGAACCACTGAAAAGATGGACATTGTAAGTGTAAACAATGATTTGGTAGACCGTGTCTTTGCAGTGTCAGTCCTAGTCCTACTTGTATAGTGGACAAGTATGCATCAGTGTTTAGCAATGACCTTGGCACGTTTGAGGGTTGTGTGCATTTTGAGACCCGTGCAGACATCGTTCCAAAACTCAAAAAGGAGTTAGATCGACTTATGAATATTGGAGTCATCGAACCTGTCAGTAAACCCACTCCCTGGCTGAGTCAAGTGGCAATTACTAAGAGGTCAACAGGTGAGATCAGGATTTGCCTTGACCCGAGACGACTCAACGAAGCTTTATGCAGAGAACATTTTACACTGCCTGTTCTTGATGACTTGCTTCATGAACTAGGTCAATCTCAAGTATTTAGCAAAGCATACCTACGGTCAGGCTATTGATATGTCCAACTGGATGATGAATGAGTGTTATGACAACCTTCCAAACATGTTTCGCACGTATCCTATTCAAACGTCTTCCGTTTGGTACATCAGTTTCGTCTGAGATATTTCAGAAAAAGCTGTTTGATAACCTTGAAGGTCTACCAGGAATACTATGTATTGCCGATGATGTTCTAATTCATGGCAAAGATGAAGAAACTCATGACAAGCATCTAGAGACATTTCTTCAAAGATGTGTTGAAAGGGGCATCAAGTTGAAGCGAAGGATTGTCTACAGACGGATCCTGAGAAAGTAAGAGCGATTCAAGAAATGGCCAACCCTACCAACGTTGAGGGACTTTGACGCTTCCTTGGGATGACAAACTACCTGGCAAGATTTCTTCCAAAACTCACAGAGGCAACTGAACCTCTCCGTAACCTCACCAAGAAAGATGTTTCTGTGAACTGGTCTGATGCTCAAGAGTCAGCGTGGCAGTTTGTGAAAGTCAAAGTGACAAACAGTCCAGTATTGGCATACTATGATCCACAGACAGAGCTGGTACTTGAAAACGATGCCAGTGAATATGGATTTGGGTCATCTCTCCTACAGCTAGGCAAACCTGTGGCCTTTGCAAGCAGATCTCTCACTGAAACAGAGCGCAGATATGCCCAGATTGAAAAAGAGATGCTAGCCGTTGTTTATGGACTTGAGAAATTCCACCAATACACATACGGACGTGAAGTCAACGTTGTTACGGATCACAAACCTCTAGTCACCATTGTACAGAAACCACGGTCCAAGGCACCACCCAGACTACAGAACTTGTTACTTCAAACCCAGAAGTATGATTTCAAACTTTCCTACAAGCCAGGCAAGGAGCTTGAGCTTGTTCACACCCTCTCAAGAGCACCACTTCCTGAGAGCAGTGTAACATTGGACAAGGTTGAGCATGTTCATAATCTTCTGTACAGTTCTATCCAGGAAAACCGCCTACAGAATATCCGACATGCAACAGAAGCAAGAGAGTCTCTAAAGTCAACCATAGTCAAAGCCTGGCCTGACAACAGAACAGATGTTCAGGACTCGATCAAAACTTATTTCTTATATAAGGACGAGATGACAGTCCAAGATGGAATTGTCTTATGAGGTGATCGTGTTCTCATTCCTGCATCTCTTCGAGGAGATATCAAGAAGAGACTTCATGCAGGCCATCTAGGCATCAATTCATGCCTTCGTCGATCTAGACAACTTGTCATCTGGCCAAATATGTCAAGCGACATTCGACAATTAAAAGAATCGTGTGACATCTGTGCAACCTATGCAGCAAAACACAGCTGAAACACTCTACATGCATGAAGTTCCCCATCGCCCATGGGAAAAAGTCGGTAGTGACTTGTTCTCAATCCATGGAAGGACATATCTCATAACAGTGGACTACTTCAGTTACTTTTTTGACGTGGACTTGATATCAAGTGATGCAGTAGTGACAAAAAAGAAACATCACTTTGCGCGGCATGGCGTACCAGACACAGTTGTGACAGATGGAGGCCCTCAATACACTGCTCGTCAATTCAAACACTTCAGTGAGATGTTTGGATTCACGCATATGACATCAAGTCACAGGCAACTCCAAGGCCAACAAAGCTGGGGAAGCAGCTGTGAAGATAGTAAAGAACAAGATGAGAAAAAAAATCAAGGCATCAAGGCAAGATCCCTACAGGTCTACTCAATCTTCGGAACACACCGACAGAAAATCTATGTACTAGCCCATTGAGTGATTGTTTGGCCGAAAGACCAAGACAACAGTACCAACTACTCAATCTATCTTACACCCGACAAATCCAAACCTGTCACAGGAGCGTGAAAGAATGAGTGATAAGAAGGTCATCACTGCAGGTAGACATCTAAGTCGAAAGGACCTACCTCCTCTCTCGATAGAATCAACGGTCAGAATGCAGCCGATCCAGCGAAGCCAGAAAGAGTGGAAAGATGCTACATTCACCAAACAACTGAAAAGCAGAACCTATGAAGTGACCGATGAGAAGGGATCAACTTATCGACGGAACCGGCAGCACCTGCGGAACTCAGTATCATCCCGGCGGACGACACCTGAGACTCCTCGTACACCCAACTGATCAACACTAGACCCTACTACCAGTAAAGCTCCTCCTGGGACACCACGACAGCAGACACCAGTGAAACCTCGTGAAAAGGTGTTGCCCAAAATGCCTACTGTTGTGGACATTGACAAAGCTCCAGCCTACCAGACCAGATCCAGTAGAACAACTAGATTAGCGTTTGCGGGATACCGCAAAAGCAGAGCAGCCCCGGAACTTGGGGTTTCGCCTTACCCTGTTCCGCCTTTTACAGGCCTCACCAAATTGGGAATTTTTTCGTGACCTTGACCTTTGACACTCAAGGTCACACAATCAATGAACACATTCATTGAATATAACATTATTGTAATGAAATAAAGTGTTAAAAATTAAATTAATCTATTTTCTCCATATGTTGACCTTGCTGTGACCTTGACCTCTGACAGTTCGTACCCAAAACTTTTTGAAAATGTTGTACTTCTCAAGAGATAATATATACAAAATCTAAACTTCATAGCACAAAAACTTTTCAAGTTATTGTGTTTACAAGGTATTGCAATAACTCATATCTCATGACATTGACCTTTGACCTTCAAGGTCACACAATAATTGAACACTTTTTATTGAGTATAACAATCATGTATTGATTAAAAGTGATCATAGTTAAAATAAAGCATTTTTGCTAAACCATGCTTAAGTCATGACCTTGCTGTGACCTTGACCTTTGACGGATTGTAGCCGAAACCTTTTCAAAATCTTTTACTTTTCCAAGGATGATATATACCAAGTTAGAGCTTCATAGCACAAAAACTTTTCAAGTTATCGCGTTTACAAGGAATTCTTAGAGTGAATACATATCTCGTGACCTTGACCTTTGACCTTGAAAGTGAACGTGTCAAAATCGTTCCACCGAGGTATGAGTAATAAGGTATGAATAAGAGTTCTGGAAAGCTTAGTGGAAAAAAGTTATAGCTAGTAGTACGAGTGCGGCGGCGGCGGCGGCGGTGGCGGTGGCGATGGAAACTTCACAAAAACTGATAGCAGCCCCGTCCTTAGACGGGGCTGCTAATTAAACCAGCGGAGAGACTTGACATCTAAGGAAAGAACTATATGAACTCTAAAAGTCCTTTCTTTAAAAGTGTATACTGAGACGCGATCAATCCGTCCAAGTAGTACTCATTTCATTCAATCATGATAACTGCTCAGGGACAGCAGTATTTCTCAGTTCTTATTTGTGCATTTCAAAGTTAACTTGTTCTATCTTGATTTTGAATTTGACTTAGTGTTTATAGTTAACTGCTTACTGGCTACAACAGTCCTATAGTTTGTTTCTAGATATTGGGGTTTTGACTTTCTAAAAGAGGAAGGATGTTACATGATGTACACTGACCTCTATGATTACCCCCTAGCGACAGAAGTTTCAGATCAACTAAGCTGATAGAGTAACCTCCTCCTAGTCTGTACCTCCAGGTAATAAAAACCTATGAAGCGGACCTCAGTTCATGTTGTCACAAAACAAGCGCTTTCGTTCCAATAAATCTACACTACTATGGAAGGGGATGTGTGCCAAAAATGAAATCAGGTACACTCGTAACTCGCAAGATGTAACATGTCGTTCTCAACCATGCAATTCTCGAAAAGACAAGTCCAAGCGTGCAAAACTAACATTTCAATCCTGTAAAACTCAACTTGCTGTTCTCAACTTTACAAAGTTTAAATGTAATTCAAGAAATGTCAAAAGACAAAACCCGATTTTCTATTTTGAATAAGAGTAATATTCACAATAAGCAATGCTATAAGTTACGTTTCACATATGGAAAATGGAAAATGGAAAATCAAGAGTTGTAAAATCAGCTTTTTAAAACAGACTTTTGCATTTCGAGTTTTACACGATTGCAATGTACATGATTTCGCATTGACGGGGGATGTGTGCCAAAAATGATATGCTATGCTTGATTCGTTAAAGCAAACATTTGACCGGCGCGCGCTGATTCTGCAACAGGCACGAGAAAGGAACAAGTTTACTTTATGTAAGCAGCTGACCTGGCTTACCGAAACAAATACCCAAATGACAGAATAACTGACCAATGTACGTTTTAAGCATAAGCGGGAGTATATATAGCGTTCATTCTTTCCGTTCATCTTCTGTCTTGCCGTCACAAACTTTGTCCGTTGTATATCTCAAAAACTATACCTACTAGCTTCACCAAATTTCATACACTTATCAACCATGATACCTAGATGTGCATTTTGTAGGTTAGACTAAAAACAATTATTTTTGCAGTTTCCATGGATATATGACTAAAAAAGTTATTCGATGATAAATTTCTTTGATATATACATCTCAGCTTCACCAAATTTTCTACACATGTCAATCATGATTTTGGTTATGCCCTTTGAAAGTTAAACAATATGTGAATTTTCTTTTCTGTGTTTTTTTAAACATGACTAACAAAGTGACTCAAAATATGTTTGTCCTCAGCACATCTCGTAGAATTTCATGATCACTACCTAAAATTTGAAACAAAGATCAACCACTATTCCTAGATGTACCCTTTTAATGGTAAAATCTATTAATGAAGATAGTTTTGTGGTTTCAGTTCAAAGGAGACTTACACAATGACGTATCTTTAAAACTGTATACTAAACAATCATAAACTTTAAACAATGTTTATCAATTCTACTGTTTGAAATTCTTTGAACAAAGTTGGAAGCGGGGCTATGTGAACTCTGCTCGGTTCCTCACTTGTTGATTAAAGAAACACAGAGTATGTTGATAGGATCACATATGTCAAATTTTGAAATCGATGTTATTACATCGGGAACCACTAACTGTTACTGAAAATAACAAGTTAAAGGTCAATCAGTACATTAGAGCGAAAATACGGCCATTCAAAGTCGGGATTTTGATCGAAAACCGGACAATGTATCTCGAGTGGCGCGTGCAAATTCGCCAAACGTAATTTTGAAACCTTGTCAAAAGCTGACAGGAAGATGTATTAGATTCGATAGTGTTTATTAGGTATTGTAACTAATAGGTATATTAATTGGATGCATAATTTCGAATATTAATCGTATTTGAGATGTTTTCTTTATTTTTCCACAAAATCAAGCATTTTAGAGATATTATGCATAAATGGATATATTTGCAAGTCCAGTGATGAGATATAAACTTCTATCAGCATATTAGATATTTTGTAGCTTATCAAAACCAAATAAAATTTTAAGAAAGATACTCTGTGTCACTTTAAAGTAATCCAACAATCTGGTTATTGTTGTGAGGGTAATATTTTTATGTCACTATTTTAGCATTCTCTCCCCAAAGAGGCAGATCAAGTCATGAAATATCAATACAGCCTCTGTTCTATTATGCCGACTTTGTGGGATAAAATGGGAGATGCCTGATTGGAGAAAATCAAAGTTATATTTATTGTTTGCGCAATCTGCGAATTATTTTGCGCCGGGGGAAACTGCCAGAACCCACGGATTTCGGCTATAGTTAGAACAGAGGTTGTATCAACATTTCATGACTTCATTATGTGGGGAGAGAGTGCTATACTGGTACTTATATATCAAGTTGAATATCAAATGAATAAAAAATGAGATTTTTATGATGACTGGCTCTTGTTTTTATATTTGAAAGTGAGAAGCACAACCACGTAATTTGTAAACTTTACCAAATCAGGTGAAGTACATTTAAGTGAATGTAACTTAAAACTGAATAAACTTTCACGAAACTAAATCCTAAATCTATTTTGGTATATATAATATTGCAATGATAAAAATGTATGCATTTTTAAACATTTTTACTCTTACTTAAAGTGGTTTACAAAATAAATATATGTCAAAATCGGTGAGGTAGGAAGAGTATTGCATTCATTGCTACTTGTATGGCATAAAAGTTCAAAGGTATTTTACATATATACCCAATTATACATAGTTATCGCTTCAATTTCGAATAATCACTAAAATTTATCGTTGATAAGAATATTCAATGCAGTCATACATTTACTGTCATTTAAGTTGAATATTTTTGTTTAATTATTTATGTCCATTTTATATAAAATTCAACAATGGTCAAGCTAGCAATATCTGGAATGACGATATGCTTTAAATGTAAATTGGCCTGTTATTCTCTCATTTATGTATTTGTTTAGGTTAGCCAGGTCAGCCGCTTACATAAAGTAAACTTGTTCCTTTCTCGTGCCTGTTGCAGAATCAGCGCGCGCCGGTCAAATGTTTGCTTTAACGAATCAAGCATAGCATATCATTTTTGGCACACATCCCCCGTCAATGCGAAATCATGTACATTGCAATCGTGTAAAACTCGAAATGCAAAAGTCTGTTTTAAAAAGCTGATTTTACAACTCTTGATTTTCCATTTTCCATTTTCCATATGTGAAACGTAACTTATAGCATTGCTTATTGTGAATATTACTCTTATTCAAAATAGAAAATCGGGTTTTGTCTTTTGACATTTCTTGAATTACATTTAAACTTTGTAAAGTTGAGAACAGCAAGTTGAGTTTTACAGGATTGAAATGTTAGTTTTGCACGCTTGGACTTGTCTTTTCGAGAATTGCATGGTTGAGAACGACATGTTACATCTTGCGAGTTACGAGTGTACATGATTTCATTTTTGGCACACATCCCCTTCCATACACTACAAGCCCTGGAAATGGGGGTTTACCTCAAACCGAAATACCTCCCTTTGCAATGACTCAGCAAAACCTTTGCTTTCTAACAACCAACCAGCTTTCCATCTCTCACTATGCCTTTCTTTTCGTCTTTTTCCTAATCCTTTCAATCTCTTTTCCCCTGATTTGTCTCCTCTTTATTGGATGGCAACATCAACCTTTTATATAGCTGAAAAATTGCTGACAACACGTTATACCCCAACTCACTCACTCACTTGGTGTCGCGAACGGTTAGTTGTTTACTCACTTAGTGTCTGTGTTTCGTGTCTGATTGGATAACATGTACGCAAAGGGAGGTAATTGGGTTTGAGGTAAACCCCTGTTAAGTTTCCTAGGGCTTGTGTAGATTTATCGGAACGAAAGCGCTGGATTATTGAGGATGCTTATGCATACAATTGGCTGACACGCAGACAATGTTTTAAATTCTGTCCATATTTACCTTCTGTATTGAGAAGGCCCGTATAATGATCTGAGGGTATTTCCCACAGCCGAGGTACTTGACCGTGATTGGACCATACTTGAAGTCTTCATCCAACTTCTTTGGCCAAAACCGGGGATAAGACTGCAACAAATATCGGGATGTTTCATATTTGAATCTAACTTATATCTATATTTCTAAGGATATATTATAACAACCTGATACGAATCAGTACACACTTCTGAAAATATCCAATATAACGAACATTTTATAACGAGCTGTTTCCATCTAAAATTGCCAAAAATCACAACAAAATAAGAAATGATTGACGGAAAGTTCTTTCAACGTATGAAGTTCTGTTGTTAAAACAGCTCAAATATGTAAACAGATCAAAAACAGTAATTGAAAAAATATCTCTTTCCAAAACCGCTCATAGCTGAGAATGATGATCGTTCTTAACGCTCATATTTAGAAAAGATAGCATACACATTCTTGAATTAAAGAAGTACGAATATATTGCAATAAGCATAGCAATACGCTTTTCTATATCGCAATATATTGCAATACAGATATGAGGAACGTCATCATACCCATCCTTATATAGTTACATTTCTAAATTGTCATTTAACTTAACACAATATATGTTGTACCTTCTCTATTCAAGGCTCTGACTTTGATAAACCAAGTCCATTCACTCTGTAAACAATTGGATTCAGTAGGACAAACCAAGTATTGAATGCACAACATGTTTAGTAATCGCTTGTGAGAATTACCTCCCCTTGGCTATTGGTCTACTCCAAAATGATATCAGCAACACAGCAGTAAACATTAGAGTTGTGATGATCTATTGATATATTGATAATCTTGATACCTTATTTGTTGATTATGAAATTGCTATTTAAACTAAAGAATTGAAGTGGTTTGTCAAAGGTATTCTGTTTTTTTAAAAAAGCTCGAAAATAGTGTACTAGTGACATGCATCATATTGAATATGGTCCTAAGAAATAATGATAGGTATTGTATCATGTCATGTATCATCACAACTCTAGTAAACAGTCACAAAGCTTAACCGCTTTTCTCATAAGTTTTTTATTCTATTGATAATAGGACAGGTGAACAGGCAACCAGAAGGCAAAGCACTTTATGTACCACCACTACTTCACATTTGGTAGTCTAATCACTAGTTACATTATTGCGTTTACAAGATCCTAACCACTTTTACAAACACAAGACAAACTTTACAAACCCGTGAAAACTTTGCATCGTCAAGGACGACAAGAGTGTTGACCTTGTAGTCAAAGAGAAGCCTCCATATGTCGTTGACTGTGTTCTTCTTGGGCCACTGCGTGCAGAGGAACGAGTTCTCCTGTTTGAAACCCTGACAAAATGGAAAACATAACGGAACATGTCTTGTCTCGAAATAATGAATGTTAGAGTACCTGGCTACATCACAGGTTGATATGGTAGAAGTATTCAAGTAGAAATTAACTTTAAACACTAGTTAACCTGCAAGGCTAGTGTTTTGGGGTTTTTTACCAGCCAAAAATTAGAAATATTAGACAACAGATATTTCATAGGAATAAAACACTCACATCAACGTAGACTGCATTAATGAAGTCTGTGCTGGAGTCCCCAGAGTCTGCCGAGATAAGATAGGGCCGAGCTCTCTCCGCTGCAAATAATGCTTTGTAATCATACCACTGATAGACAAATATATTTAACATGGCATAACCTAACATTCAGTCAATAGTGCTCATCATTATTGTTTTTGTTCTCATTGATTATTGAGCTTCAGTTCCTGGATGTGCATTTCATTGAAAGTTTCTGTCATGAACAATTTACTGTGGAGGTACTAACGTGGGAGCATCATGATGTCACGACTCTTGCTGCGGTTCTCGGCCCGATGTCCGCTAGCACAGTCACCCACGCTGAGTCGGGGAACCACATAGTGGAGGTTCTGTGGATAGAATGAATAGATTCAACAGTAAATTCAACACATCCATCCAGATCCATTTCCACAGAGTGTAGGTCAACATAGAGAGAAGCAACCATTACTGTTATGTATTATTGTCATATTTGGCATCACACTATCGGCAATAGTGAAAATTCTTTTATCATTTCATATCCCGTCGAAGATATTACTGTTTAATAAATCCACCATGTTTTTACACATGTGTGCTGACCAAATGACATGAGGTCATTATGAACTCATAATTAATAAATATGACGTAAAAGTGTCAGCGGGTCCGCCGCAATGGTCATGTCGGCAAATTTCTTTACCCGGTATATTTTGACGATGCAATTAAGCCAGTAATAAAGAAAATACTAAACTGGGTCCCGTTTCATAACATTTTTATGATACTCTTGAATGGCATAGGTATTTAACTCTCTTTCACTCGTTAAATACCAACCCATTCACTCGTTTCATTAAAATGTCACGAAACGGGAGCGAGTTTAGTATTCTCTATTAGTGTTTCTGGTCTAGCTCCTCACATTCATACACAGATTGTTGAAACACTGCCAGCACTGACGTCACTAGCACCTCACATACACAGATTGTTGAAACACTGCCAGCACTGACGTCACTAGCACCTCACATACACAGATTGTTGAAACACTGCCAGCACTGACATCCCTAGCTCCTCACATACACAGATTGTTGAAACACTGCCAGCACTGACGTCACTAGCACCTCACATACACAGATTGTTGAAACACTGCCAGCACTGACATCCCTAGCTCCTCACATACACAGATTGTTGAAACACTGCCAGCACTGACATCCCTAGCTCCTCACATACACAGATTGTTGAAACACTGCCAGCACTGACATCCCTAGCTCCTCACATACACAGATTGTTGAAACACTGCCAGCACTGACATCCCTAGCTCCTCACATACACAGATTGTTGAAACACTGCCAGCACTGACATCCCTAGCTCCTCACATACATACACAGATTGTTGAAACACTGCCAGCACTGACATCCCTAGCTCCTCACATACACAGATTGTTGAAACACTGCCAGCACTGACATCCCTAGCTCCTCACATACACAGATTGTTGAAACACTGCCAGCACTGACATCCCTAGCTCCTCACATACACAGATTGTTGAAACACTGCCAGCACTGACATCCCTAGCTCCTCACATACATACACAGATTGTTGAAACACTGCCAGCACTGACATCCCTAGCTCCTCACATACACAGATTGTTGAAACACTGCCAGCACTGACATCCCTAGCTCCTCACATACACAGATTGTTGAAACACTGCCAGCACTGACATCCCTAGCTCCTCACATACACAGATTGTTGAAACACTGCCAGCACTGACATCCCTAGCTCCTCACATACACAGATTGTTGAAACACTGCCAGCACTGACATCCCTAGCTCCTCACATACATACACAGATTGTTGAAACACTGCCAGCACTGACATCCCTAGCTCCTCACATACACAGATTGTTGAAACACTGCCAGCACTGACATCCCTAGCTCCTCACATACACAGATTGTTGAAACACTGCCAGCACTGACATCCCTAGCTCCTCACATACACAGATTGTTGAAACACTGCCAGCACTGACATCCCTAGCTCCTCACATACACAGATTGTTGAAACACTGCCAGCACTGACATCCCTAGCTCCTCACATACATACACAGATTGTTGAAACACTGCCAGCACTGACATCCCTAGCTCCTCACATACACAGATTGTTGAAACACTGCCAGCACTGACATCCCTAGCTCCTCACATACACAGATTGTTGAAACACTGCCAGCACTGACATCACTAGCTCCTCACATACACAGATTGTTGAAACACTGCCAGCACTGACGTCACTAGCACCTCACATACACAGATTGTTGAAACACTGCCAGCACTGACATCCCTAGCTCCTCACATACACAGATTGTTGAAACACTGCCAGCACTGACGTCACTAGCACCTCACATACACAGATTGTTGAAACACTGCCAGCACTGACATCCCTAGCTCCTCACATACACAGATTGTTGAAACACTGCCAGCACTGACGTCACTAGCTCCTCACATACACAGATTGTTGAAACACTGCCAGCACTGACATCCCTAGCTCCTCACATACACAGATTGTTGAAACACTGCCAGCACTGACATCACTAGCTCCTCACATACACAGATTGTTGAAACACTGCCAGCACTGACGTCACTAGCACCTCACATACACAGATTGTTGAAACACTGCCAGCACTGACATCCCTAGCTCCTCACATACACAGATTGTTGAAACACTGCCAGCACTGACGTCACTAGCACCTCACATACACAGATTGTTGAAACACTGCCAGCACTGACATCCCTAGCTCCTCACATACACAGATTGTTGAAACACTGCCAGCACTGACGTCACTAGCACCTCACATACACAGATTGTTGAAACACTGCCAGCACTGACGTCACTAGCTCCTCACATACACAGATTGTTGAAACACTGCCAGCACTGACGTCACTAGCACCTCACATACACAGATTGTTGAAACACTGCCAGCACTGACATCCCTAGCTCCTCACATACACAGATTGTTGAAACACTGCCAGCACTGACATCACTAGCTCCTCACATACACAGATTGTTGAAACACTGCCAGCACTGACATCCCTAGCTCCTCACATACATACACAGATTGTTGAAACACTGCCAGCACTGACGTCACTAGCACCTCACATACACAGATTGTTGAAACACTGCCAGCACTGACGTCACTAGCACCTCACATACACAGATTGTTGAAACACTGCCAGCACTGACGTCACTAGCACCTCACATACACAGATTGTTGAAACACTGCCAGCACTGACGTCACTAGCACCTCACCTGACATGTCTAAGAATTGAACCACCTTTGGGCAATTTATACCGGTGTAGCAGGCCAATTCTTCCCCAGTCTAAACTTTCCCCGGGGAAGAAATAGCCTAGGCCAAAGTTTCCCAGGGGAAGGTTTGTACTAGGATATTTTCTACCTGAGGAGGTTTTTTCCTAGGCCAAACTTCCATTCTGGTTAGCCTATTTCTTCCCCACCCTTAGTCATGATGTACAAGGAGAGAGTTTCTGGCCTGGCTAAGCTATTTCTTCCCCACCCTTTGTTATGATGTAAAAGGGGGAGATTCTGGCCTAGCTGGGTTATTTCTTCCCCACCATTTGTTATGATGTACAAGGGGGAGATTCTGGGCTAGCTAGTCTATTTCTTCCCCACCCTTGGTCATGATGTATAAGGGGGAGATTCTGGGCTAACTAGGCTATTTCTTCCCCACCCTTGGTCATGATGTTCAAGGGGGATGTTCTGGGCTAACTAGGCTATTTCTTCCCCACCCTTGGTCATGATGTACAAGGGGGGAGATTCTGGGCTAGCTAGAGTATTTCTTCCCACCCTTGGTTTTGATGTACAAGGGGGAGATTCTGGCCTAGCTAGGCTATTTCTTCCCCACCCTTGGTCATGATGTACAAGGGGGATATTCTGGGCTAGCTAGTCTATTTCTTCCCCACCCTTGGTCATGATGTACAAGGGGGATATTCTGGGCTAGCTAGTCTATTTCTTCCCCACCCTTGGTCATGATGTACAAGGGGGAGATTCTGGGCTAGCTAGTCTATTTCTTCCCCACCCTTGGTTTTGATGTACAAGGAGGAGATTCTGGCCTAGCTAGACTATTTCTTCCCACCCTTGGTCATGATGTACAAGGGGGAGATTCTGGCCTAGCTAGTCTATTTCTTCCCCACCCTTGGTCATGATGTACAAGGGGGAGATTCTGGGCTAACTAGGCTATTTCTTCCCCACCCTTGGTCATGATGTACAAGGGGGATATTCTGGGCTAGCTAGTCTATTTCTTCCCCACCCTTGGTCATGATGTACAAGGGGGAGATTCTGGCCTAGCCAGTCTATTTCTTCCCCACCCTCGGTCATGATGTACAAGGGGGATATTCTGGGCTAGCTAGTCTATTTCTTCCCCACCCTTGGTCATGATGTACAAGGGGGAGATTCTGGCCTAGCCAGTCTATTTCTTCCCCACCCTTGGTCATGATGTACAAGGGGGAGATTCTGGGCTAACTAGGCTATTTCTTCCCCACCCTTGGTCATGATGTACAAGGGGGATATTCTGGGCTAGCTAGTCTATTTCTTCCCCACCCTTGGTCATGATGTACAAGGGGGAGATTCTGGCCTAGCCAGTCTATTTCTTCCCCACCCTTGGTCATGATGTACAAGGGGGAGATTCTGGCCTAGCCAGTCTATTTCTTCCCCACCCTTGGTCATGATGTACAAGGGGGAGATTCTGGGCTAACTAGGCTATTTCTTCCCCACCCTTGGTCATGATGTACAAGGGGGATATTCTGGGCTAGCTAGTCTATTTCTTCCCCACCCTTGGTCATGATGTACAAGGGGGAGATTCTGGCCTAGCCAGTCTATTTCTTCCCCACCCTTGGTCATGATGTACAAGGGGGAGATTCTGGGCTAACTAGGCTATTTCTTCCCCACCCTTGGTCATGATGTACAAGGGGGATATTCTGGGCTAGCTAGTCTATTTCTTCCCCACCCTTGGTCATGATGTACAAGGGGGAGATTCTGGCCTAGCCAGTCTATTTCTTCCCCACCCTTGGTCATGATGTACAAGGGGGATATTCTGGGCTAGCTAGTCTTTTTCTTCCCCACCCTTGGTCATGATGTACACGGGGGAGATTCTGGCCTAGCCAGTCTATTTCTTCCCCACCCTTGGTCATGATGTACAAGGGGGAGATTCTGGGCTAGCTAGTCTATTTCTTCCCCACCCTTGGTCATGATGTACAAGGGGGAGATTCTGGCCTAGCCAGTCTATTTCTTCCCCACCCTTGGTCATGATGTACAAGGGGGAGATTCTGGCCTAGCCAGTCTATTTCTTCCCCACCCTTGGTCATGATGTACAAGGGGGATATTCTGGGCTAGCTAGTCTTTTTCTTCCCCACCCTTGGTCATGATGTACACGGGGGAGATTCTGGCCTAGCTAGTCTATTTCTTCCCCACCCTTGGTCATGATGTACAAGGGGGAGATTCTGGGCTAGCTAGTCTATTTCTTCCCCACCCTTGGTCATGATGTACAAGGGGGAGATTCTGGCCTAGCCAGTCTATTTCTTCCCCACCCTTGGTCATGATGTACAAGGGGGATATTCTGGGCTAGCTAGTCTATTTCTTCCCCACCCTTGGTCATGATGTACACGGGGGAGATTCTGGGCTAACTAGGCTATTTCTTCTGCACCCTTGGTTATGATGTACAAGGGGGATATTCTGGGCTAGCTAGTCTATTTCTTCCCCACCCTTGGTCATGATGTACAAGGGGGATATTCTGGGCTAGCTAGTCTATTTCTTCCCCACCCTTTGTTATGATGTACAAGGGGGATATTCTGGCCTAGCTAGTCTATTTCTTCCCCACCCTTGGTCATGATGTACACGGGGGAGATTCTGGGCTAACTAGGCTATTTCTTCTGCACCCTTGGTTATTATGTACAAGGGGGATATTCTGGGCTAACTAGTCTATTTCTTCCCCACCCTTGGTCATGATGTACAAGGGGGAGATTCTGGGCTAGCTAGTCTATTTCTTCCCCACCCTTGGTCATGATGTACAAGGAGGAGATTCTGGTCTAGCTAGTCTATTTCTTCCCCACCCTTGGTCATGATGTACAAGGGGGAGATTCTGGGCTAGCTAGTCTATTTCTTCCCAACCCTTGGTCATGATGTACAAGGAGGAGATTCTGGCCTAGCTAGTCTATTTCTTCCCCACCCTTGGTCATGATGTACAAGGGGGAGATTCTGGGCTAGCTATTAGAACAATAAGACAAAGGTATTTTATTTTACAAGATAAATTTGAGATGACATCGATGATTGTGTATTGTAACATGACTTCGGTAAATACTCGTTTCTGATTGGTTGATTTGAAGAATTTGCCAGTGTTAAATGGCAATGAACACCCGCAAATTGGCTGAGGCGAATCACCGCGAAAGGATACATTATTTGGTCCACCTCAACATTAAAATGTTCTGATTCTCCCAATATTCGCGACCGATTCACATTTTACTGTTGTTGCTGTCATTTTCTAACTTGCGCATTCCCGTAGATGCAAAAAATCCTTTTCTATTTGCTTTAGCTTTATGTAACCAAACTTTCTTAATTGGCTAAGTTTCTCCTAATTTGCCGCCTTGAGCCATGCGGCCGGTTTCTTTCGAATGCCGTTCCCATGGCACGACGTCACAAAGGCCAACGGTTATGACGTCATAGTGATCGCGTCACCGTCACAATGGTCTAGGCGAGTTTAAGATATTTTATCAGACGGGTTTGTTCCTGTTGGTTCATGAATTATATAACTGTTTTCTCTATCGTAAATTTCACAGTGAAAACTATATGATCTCACCGTTATGAGTGCAACTGGTTTGCAATATTAGAACACTATTTTAATGTCTATAACACTGGGAATTCCTTCTTCTTTGTAGCTGCGAACACCTATAACAATAATGGATCAGTCGTTAGATCCTTTCAACTCAGAGTTCCCTACGCAAAAATAGAGTTCGCTCTTAAAATGCTTATAACTAACGGTCATGTTACAATATCGATAAATAGTTGCGTTTGTAAAATTTCCGGGATTCATTGTTATTCAACACCCGCAAATTTAAGCGTTTAAAACCTCCGGCTAACGCCGTCGGTTTTAAACTAAATTTGCGGGTGTTGAATAACAATGAATCCCGGAAATTTTACAAACGCAACTATTTATCTTCTAAATGGACATCCGGTGTAAACATGGACTCGCTGGACTCGTTGGGCTGGCAGATACCCCTCACTTGGCCTCTTGTTTTTGACCTTGTGTATTGGGCGACCACTTTCAATTTCTGGCATAAAAAACTCGCCTTATACATTAAAATATACGGTAGTCTATTTCTTCCACACCCTTGGTTATGAGGTACAAGAGGGAGATTCTGGCCTGGCTAGGCTATTTCTTCCACACCCTTGATTATGATGTACAATAGGGGAGATTCTGGCCTGGCTAGTCTATTTCTTCCCCACCCTTGGTCATGGGATACATGGGGGAGATACTTTTACACAAAAGGTTATGACATCAGGTGCACTCTTTATGGAGCTGCACACAGTCATGTCGAAGGACGAAACTTTAAAGATCATTGATTCAGTCCATTCCTTTATAATTAAAACGGGTAGATGTTATGGTTAAGGGCCAACATTGACTTCCTTGCATAAGCAAACTTATTACTATTTTTAGCTCACCTTTACGAAGTAAATGTGAGCTTATGTCATGGCGCTTCGTCCGTCGTCCGTCTGTCTGTCCGTCCGTCCGTCTGTCCGTAAACTTTCAGGAAAAAGACTACTCCTCCTAAACGAATCCAGATATCATTCTGAAATTGTAGTATGTTATACCCATGGTGATTCCTCACAGAAAGGTAGACGTTTCAGTTTTGATAATTCAAGATGGCCGCCATGGCAGCCATATTGAATTTTCAATTAGATTTCACGAAAAAGACTACTCCTCCTAAACGAATCCAGATATCATTCTGAAATTGTAGTATGTTATACCCATGGTGATTCCTCACAGAAAGGTAGACGTTTCAGTTTTGAGAATTCAAGATGGCCGCCATGGCAGCCATATTGAATTTTCAATTAGATTTCACGAAAAAGACTACTCCTTCTAAAGGAATGCAGATATCATTCTGAAATTGTAGTATGTTATACCCATGGTGATTCCTCACAGAAAGGTAGGCGTTTCAGTTTTGAGAATCCAAGATGGCCGCTATGGCAGCCATATTGAATTTTCAATTAGATTTCAGCAAAAAGACTACTCTTTCTAAACCAATCTAGATATCATTCTGAAATTGTAGTATGTTATAACTATGGTGATTCCGCACAGAAAGGTAGACGTTTCAGTTTTGAGAATCCAAGATGGCCGCGAAAGTGAGTATTTTTTTATATAGTGATTCCTGACAAAGACGCATTTATTTTATTATCAAGAATCCAAGATGGTCAATATGTCAATTATATTGAATTTTCAATTAGATTTCATGAAATTCATTGAAAAGAATACATTTCCTGATCAATCAAATCAATGTCATTATAATTGTATTGATACGCTTGTTGTAATATTTATCAACACTATAAATACAGTTACAAAAAACTGTATGAATCATCTTTATCTGTGAACAGCCTGAAGCATGACTGTTTTAATAAATCCTTTCCGTTTTACATAATTCCTGACACTTCATATATATGGCAAATAACATAGCCAGTGAGGGATAAATATACAATTTATAATCATCTATATATTTGATTACGGTCTGAACAATGATTATCTAAATAATTATAATGATCATTCAATTCAAACAAATCCTTTTCAAAAGCATTTAAAATGATTAAATTTGTTCACTCCCAACACTAACTGTTAGGTTTTTTAGTCCTTTGTTCCCATGCAATTAATTTATTCCAAATTGAAAATTTGGTTAATGAATAACAAATTATCTTTTATTTTGTTTGTCATGCTAATAAAAGATATCATTTAATATTCATCTTCAAAACTAATTGAACAGCTGTCTGAACAATTCTTTTTTTACAAAGTCTTTCTCACCAATTCTCTCTGTTAGTTAAGATACTTCAATAAACATATTACTGAGTTGACCTCCAGATTATTTCCATTGCAAACCTCTCTTCTACCCCCACCCCTTCTATCACCCCTTTCCCTCCTCCCCTTTTTTCTCCTGACCTACCATTGCAAACCTCTCTTCTATCCCACATTCCTTCTAGAATTACATGAGACATTGACCTGGACAGTTTACTTTGGCAATTGGACCTATCACTAGCTGAATTTGTGATTTTTGTCAGAGGGATATATTCCTAATGTTTATGTGCATCATCTTTTTAGTTCTTTGGAAGTTGAGAGTGTGACTAAATGAATACTCCTAAACCAATCAAGATATCATAATGAAATTAATACATATGCCCACATAAAAGTAGCATTTTGAAGATTAAAAAGTCCAAGATGGTCACCAATTTAGCCATAGATATACAAAAAAGTTATACAAAAACCTACTGCTTGTTAACAAATCATGATTATATCATTCTTGTATTAATGTTTGTTCAAGCTCTAGTGGTTTCCAACAGGAGAATAGCATTTTAAAAGATAAAAAAATCATGATGGCAGCCATAATCAATTATCATATATATAAAAGATGGTTACACAATTAAACCATATTACCACATCATTCATTTTAAGGTGAGCTTCTGTACCCTCGGTACTTTTATTAGATAATAAACACGAGTAACAAAACTGATAGGGGCTTGGCAGAAAAAATTCATCATGCCGGCCAATGTCAACTATTACATTATTCTACAGACAATGTTATTCCTGAAGTGGTTGAGAAACTTGTTGAATTACCTGTCAACGCTTTTGAGATACAGAGGTTTGAAGTCTGTCATGTAAAACTGTGGATTTCAGAATAACTATTGATAATTTGTTAATAAGGTATTTCAAGAAAAACATTTTTGCCTTGGTCACATGCCTAAATTGATGTGTTATATGTTTAGATGAATCTTTTAACTTTAATTAAACAACTAAATAATTCATATATATATACCCCTACTCGATGTTTGTCTTTCCAGTTCCTGAACTCTAACTTTTTTACGATAAAGGGTAACATAGTGAAAGTACTTAAAAGAGTGCATGAGTAGGTGTAATCAATTTGACAACAGCTTAATTAGTTAAGGAATTATGCATCTTTAAAATATGTGCAAAATAAGGATTTTCCAAACATATCAAACTTCAAGGACCTGTCAAGGACAGAAAACAATTGTTTTGATTCATTGTTATTTTTATGAGTATACTGAACCTATCCATATTGTCTATGTATACCTGTTATGACACTGAAATCTTTGAAAGAGAATAATCCATAAAAATTGAGAATCACCAAAAATGTAAACGTTTTGGTTATGTTCCATCATTTCCTTATGTATATATATATATATATATTACTCTGAACTGGATTTGTTGAACAATTATTGTTGAACAGAATGCAAGAAACAGATTTAATATGTGACGTTTCCTAACAGAGTTGTGTCCCTTTCAAATTGAGGAGTAAAAATCCTTTTTTCAAAAGATAATTTTTCAAATGGCTGTAACTGAAAGACCGCTGAATATAGATGACCAGTATTTAATGTTTGTAAACCACAATAATTCAGCTTTTGAATAAGTGATAGCATATGTCTTGTCATGGTTAAGAAGATTTTAAGAGACGCGTACGGTCAGAAGTGAGAAATTGCCAAAAAAAATTCAGAATTTTAAAAATATCTGAAAAGGTTTTGTATATGGCTCTAATACTTTTTTTTCATTTGTTATTAAGATACATGAATCCTCTATTGATATCTCTATTCTTATGATCGATACATTTATCTTAAGCTCTTAATTTTTACGCTTTGATAATCCATATTTCCCCATATGTTTTAACTAAACAAAATTCAAAACTGATGCAAGCAAAGAGAGTTGTTGTTGCGTATTTCATGATCTTGATAGACTTAAAATAAACATGTAAAGAAAATTCCTAACCCTTCATTTTCATTAACATAGGTGAATTTCTGGCCAAGCTCGGTTATATCTTCCCCACCTTTTACTTTCATTTACATTGGGGAAATTCTGACCTACAGTTTGTACTGTATTGAATAATGATCTTATCAGTAATATAGCAATTGGGTGGGGAGGAAATAGACTAGCTAGGCCAGAATCTCCCCCCTTGTACATCATAACCAAGGGTGGGAAGAAATAGACTAGCTAGCCCAGAATCTCCCCCTTGTACATCATAACAAAGGGTTGGGAAGAAATAGCTTAACTAGGCCAGAATCTCCCCCTTGTACATCATGACCAAGGGTGTGGAAGAAATAGCTTAGCTAGCCCAGAATCTCCCCTTTGTACATCATAACCAAGGGTGGGGAAGAAAAAGCTTAGATATAGGCCAGAATTTCCCCCTTGTACATCATGACCAAGGGTGCAGAAGAAATAGCCTAGTTAGCCCAGAATCTCCCCCTTGTACATCATAACCAAGGGTGGGGAAGAAATAGACTAGCTAGCCCAGAATCTCCCCCTTGTACATCATAACCAAGGGTGGGGAAGAAATAGACTAGCTAGGCCAGAATCTCCCCCTTGTACATCATAACCAAGGGTGGGGAAGAAATAGACTAGCTAGCCCAGAATCTCCCCCTTGTACATCATAACCAAGGGTGGGGAAGAAATAGACTAGCTAGGCCAGAATCTCCCCTTTGTACATCATAACCATGTGTGTGGAAGAAATAGCCTAGCTAGGCCAGAACCCCCCCCCCCCCCCCCCCCCCCTTTGTACATCATAACAAAGAGTGGGAAGAAATAGACTAGCTAGACCAGAGTCTCTCTGTTGTACATCATAACAAAGGGTGGGAAGGAAACGACTAGCTAGGCCAGAATCTCCCTCTTGTACATCATAACCAAGGGTGGGGAAGAAATAGACTAGCTAGACCAGCATCTCCCCCTTGTACATCTTAACCAAGGGTGCGGAAGAAATAGACTAGCTAGACCAGAATCTCTCCCTTGTACATCATGACCAAGGGTGGGAAGAAATAGACTAGCTAGGCCAGAATCTCCCCTTTGTACATCATAACCAAGGGTGGGGAAGAAATAGACTAGCTAGACCAGAATCTCCCCGTTGTACATCATAACCAAGGCTGAGAAAGAAATAGACTAGCCAGGCCAGAATCTACCTCCATGTACATAATAACAAAGGGTGGGGAAGAAATAGCCTAACCAGGCCAGAATCTCCCCTTTGTACATCATGACCAAGGGTGGGGAAGAAATAGTCTAGCCAGGCCAGAATCTCCCTCCATGTACATCAAAACAAAGGGTGGGGAAGAAATAGACTAGCCAGGCCAGAATATCCCCCCTTGTACATCATAACAAAGGGTGGGGAAGAAATAGACTAGCTAGGCCAGAATCTCCCCTTTGTACATCATAACCAAGGATGGGGAAGAAATAGTCTAGCCAGGCCAGAATCTACCTCCATGTACATAATAACAAAGGGTGGGGAAGAAATAGCCTAACCAGGCCAGAATCTCCCCTTTGTACATCATGACCAAGGGTGGGGAAGAAATAGTCTAGCCAGGCCAGAATCTCCCTTCATGTACATCAAAACAAAGGGTGGGGAAGAGATAGACTAGCCAGGCCAGAATATCCCCCCTTGTACATCATAACAAAAGGTGGGGAAGAAATAGACAAGCCAGGCCAGAATCTCCCCTTTGTACATCATAACTAAGGGTGGGGAAGAAATAGACTAGCCGGGCCAGAAACTACCTCCATTGTACATCATAACAAAGGGTGGGGAAGAAATAGACTAGCCAGATCAAAATATCCCCCCTTGTACATCATAACAAAGGGTGGGGAAGAAATAGCCTAACCAGGCCAGAATCTCCCCCTTGTACATCATAATCAAGGGTGGGGAAGAAATAGACTAGCCGGGCCAGAATCTCCCCTTTGTACATCATAACAAAGGGTGGGGAAGAAATAGACTAGCCAGGCCAGAATCTCCCCTTTGTACATCATAACCAAGGATGGGGAAGAAATAGACTAGCCAGGCCAGAATCTCCCCTTTGTACATCATAACCAAGGGTGGGGAGAAATAGACTAGCCAGATCAAAATATCCCCCCTTGTACATCATAACAAAGGGTGGGGAAGAAATAGCCTAACCAGGCCAGAATCTCCCCCTTGTACATCATAATCAAGGGTGGGGAAGAAATAGACTAGCCGGGCCAGAATCTCCCCCTTGTACATCATAACCAAGGGTGGGGATAGAAATAGACTAGCTAGACCAGCATCTCCCCCCTTGTACATCATAACCAAGGGTGGGGAAGAAATAGCCTAGCTAGGCCAGAATCTCCCCCTTGTACATCATAACCAAGGGTGGGGAAGAAATAGCCTAGCTAGGCCAGAATCTCCCCCCTTGTACATCTTAACCAAGGGTGGGAAGAAATAGACTAGCTAGGCCAGAATCTCCCCCCTTGTACATCATAACCAAGGGTGGGGAAGAAATAGCCTAGCTAGGCCAGAATCTCCCCCTTGTACATCATAACCAAGGGTGGGGAAGAAATAGCCTAGCTAGGCCAGAATCTCCCCTTTGTACATCATAACCAAGGGTGGGGAAGAAATAGCCTAGCTAGGCCAGAATCTCCCCCCTTGTACATCATAACCAAGGGTGGGAAGAAATAGACTAGCTAGCCCAGAACATCCCCCTTGTACATCATGACCAAGGGTGGGAAGAAATAGACTAGCTAGGCCAGAACATCCCCCTTGTACATCATAACCAAGGGTGGGAAGAAATAGACTAGCTAGGCCAGAACATCCCCCTTGTACATCATAACCAAGGGTGGGAAGAAATAGACTAGCTAGCCCAGAACATCCCCCTTGTACATCATGACCAAGGGTGGGAAGAAATAGACTAGCTAGGCCAGAACATCCCCCTTGTACATCATAACCAAGGGTGGGAAGAAATAGACTAGCTAGGCCAGAACATCCCCCTTGTACATCATAACCAAGGGTGGGAAGAAATAGCCTAGCTAGGCCAGAACATCCCCCTTGTACATCATAACCAAGGGTGGGAAGAAATAGACTAGCTAGGCCAGAACATCCCCCTTGTACATCATAACCAAGGGTGGGAAGAAATAGACTAGCTAGGCCAGAACATCCCCCTTGTACATCATAACCAAGGGTGGGAAGAAATAGACTAGCTAGGCCAGAACATCCCCCTTGTACATCATAACCAAGGGTGGGAAGAAATAGACTAGCTAGGCCAGAACATCCCCCTTGTACATCATAACCAAGGGTGGGAAGAAATAGACTAGCTAGGCCAGAACATCCCCCTTGTACATCATAACCAAGGGTGGGAAGAAATAGACTAGCTAGGCCAGAACATCCCCCTTGTACATCATAACCAAGGGTGGGAAGAAATAGACTAGCTAGGCCAGAACATCCCCCTTGTACATCATAACCAAGGGTGGGAAGAAATAGACTAGCTAGGCCAGAACATCCCCCTTGTACATCATAACCAAGGGTGGGAAGAAATAGACTAGCTAGGCCAGAACATCCCCCTTGTACATCATAACCAAGGGTGGGAAGAAATAGACTAGCTAGGCCAGAACATCCCCCTTGTACATCATAACCAAGGGTGGGGAAGAAATAGACTAGCTAGACCAGAATCTCCCCCTTGTACATCATAACCAAGGGTGGGGAAGAAATAGCCTAGTTAGCCCAGAATCTCCCCCTTGTACATCATGACCAAGGGTGGGGAAGAAATAGACTAGCTAGGCCAGAATCTCCCCCTTGTACATCATAACCAAGGGTGGGAAGAAATAGACTAGCTAGGCCAGAACATCCCCCTTGTACATCATAACCAAGGGTGGGGAAGAAATAGACTAGCTAGACCAGAATCTCCCCCTTGTACATCATAACCAAGGGTGGGGAAGAAATAGCCTAGTTAGCCCAGAATCTCCTCCTTGTACATCATAACCAAGGGTGGGGAAGAAATAGACTAGCTAGGCCAGAATCTCCCCTTTGTACATCATAACCAAGGGTGGGGAAGAAATAGCTTAGCTTAGCTGGTCTCGTTCTATCATTATTCCACTTCACAAAAAGGGGGACGTTAATAACCCTGATAATTATAGGGGTATATCATTAATGAGCATATTAGGTAAGGTATTTACAACAATTTTGAACAATAGAATTTCACAGTGGGCAAATATGCGAGATAAAATTCCAGAAACGCAAGCAGGGTTTAGAAAGAACTACTCCACGACTGACCATATCTTCACGTTATATGCCATAATTCAAAAATGTTTGTCTCGAAAAAGACATAAATTGTATATAGCGTTTGTGGATTTTAAAAAAGCCTTCGATACGGTTGATAGGATAAAACTCTGGGAGTGCTTGAGAAATACTGGATTGAGGGGTAAAATGTTCTGTATGTTAAAAGAAATGTATTCAAATATAAAATCCTGTGTCCGCTGTGAGAGTGGTGTTACCGACTATTTTGATTGTCCTCTTGGTTTAAGACAAGGATGCATACTTAGTCCCATCCTATTCTCTTTTTTTATCAGTGAGCTACATCATGAAATTGCATGTAATGGAAAACATGGTATTCAGTTGTTTCCAGATTACATAGAAATATTAATGCTTCTCTTTGCCGATGATGTTATTTTACTATCAGATACAGTGGCGGGGTTACAGAGACAACTTAACATTCTAGATAATTATACTAAAGAATGGAAGCTTTCAGTAAATCTCGATAAAACTAATGTCGTCATATTTCGGAGGGGCGGTCCAATATCCAATAAAGAGAAGTGGTTTCTAGATAAATACCCTGTGAAAATAGTCGATGGTTATACTTATCTAGGTGTTCGATTTTATCATACTTTCAATATGAAAAAAAGCGTTTTGGATCTTGCCCTTCGAGCTAAAAAATCACTTTTTCAATTAATTTCGGTAACCTATAAACTTGGAATAATAACTCCTGTTTTATTCTTTAAAATCTTTGATGCCCAAATACAACCAATTCTGTTATACGGGTCAGAAATATGGGGTTTCCAACGTTTTCAATCTTTAGAAAAAATTCATTTACTAGCATGTAAAAAGTTTTTGGGAGTTGGGCCTTCAACACCGAATGTTATGGTGTATGGAGAATGTGGTAGACACCCCCTCTACATCAACTCGCAAATCAGATGTCTGAAATACTGGCTCAAAATTCTGTTCATGCCTAATCATCGTATTCCAAAGTTATCATATAATATGATGTTTTACTTAGACAGTATTGGTAAAGTAACTTGGGCATCGAGCGTTAGATATTTATTGTTTTCTCATGGCTTTGGCTTTGTCTGGTTAAATCAAACTGTTGGTAATATTGATGCTTTTATGAAAATATTTCGTAATCGAGCTTTAAGCATGTTTCACCAGGAATGGCAATCGAGTTTGAATAATAGCACACACTACGACTGTTATAGGACATTTAAAAGTCTACTTCAGCCAGAAAAATATCTATCGATAATTACATGTAAAGATTTAAGGTGTAGCTTGATTAAATTTAGACTAGGATTATTGAAGTTAATGGTAAATGAGGGAAGAAAGATGTCAATAGAAAGAAACCAAAGACTCTGTCCATTATGTAAAGATGCAGTTGAAAACGAAGTCCATTTCATGTTTATCTGTAAACCATATGATGAAATCAGAAAGAAATTTTTACCTGATTATTACCTGTCAAAATCCCCGTAAGTAGCCTTTAGGTCATTAGTATCATCATGTGATGAACAAAATATTAAAAATGTGTCTTTGTATATAAAATATGCTTGTAAGTTAAGAGATGAATTGTTAAACAAATAATTATACACTGTCATTTATTCAACCCTTATGTAAACTCTGTAAACTGTATATGGGCCGGAGGCCTCGAATACAATAAACTTGACTTGACTTGACTTGAATCTCCCCTTTGTACATCATGACCAAGGGTGGGGAGGAAATAGACTAGCTAGGCCAGAATCTCCCCCCTTGTACATCATAACCAAGGGTGGGAAGAAATAGACTAGCTAGCCCAGAATCTCCCCCTTGTACATCATAACAAAGGGTTGGGAAGAAATAGCTTAACAAGGCCAGAATCTCCCCCTTGTACATCATGACCAAGGGTGGGGAAGAAATAGCTTAGCTAGCCCAGAATCTCCCCTTTGTACATCATAACCAAGGGTGGGGAAGAAAAAGCTTAGATATAGGCCAGAATTTCCCCCTTGTACATCATGACCAAGGGTGCAGAAGAAATAGCCTAGTTAGCCCAGAATCTCCCCCTTGTACATCATAACCAAGGGTGGGGAAGAAATGGACTAGCTAGGCCAGAATCTCCCCCTTTTACATCATAACCAAGGGTGGGGAAGAAATAGACTAGCTAGGCCAGAATCTCCCCTTTGTACATCATAACCATGTGTGTGGAAGAAATAGCCTAGCTAGGCCAGAATCCCCCCTTTGTACATCATAACAAAGAGTGGGAAGAAATAGACTAGCTAGACCAGAGTCTCTCTGTTGTACATCATACAAAGGGTGGGAAGGAAACGACTAGCTAGGCCAGAATCTCCCTCTTGTACATCATAACAAGGGTGGGGAAGAAATAGACTAGCTAGACCAGCATCTCCCCCTTGTACATCTTAACCAAGGGTGCGGAAGAAATAGACTAGCTAGACCAGAATCTCTCCCTTGTACATCATGACCAAGGGTGGGAAGAAATAGACTAGCTAGGCCAGAATCTCCCCTTTGTACATCATAACCAAGGGTGGGGAAGAAATAGACTAGCTAGACCAGAATCTCCCCGTTGTACATCATAACCAAGGCTGAGAAAGAAATAGACTAGCCAGGCCAGAATCTACCTCCATGTACATAATAACAAAGGGTGGGGAAGAAATAGCCTAACCAGGCCAGAATCTCCCCTTTGTACATCATGACCAAGGGTGGGGAAGAAATAGTCTAGCCAGGCCAGAATCTCCCTCCATGTACATCAAAACAAAGGGTGGGGAAGAAATAGACTAGCCAGGCCAGAATATCCCCCCTTGTACATCATAACAAAGGGTGGGGAAGAAATAGACTAGCTAGGCGAGAATCTCCCCTTTGTACATCATAACCAAGGATGGGGAAGAAATAGTCTAGCCAGGCCAGAATCTACCTCCATGTACATAATAACAAAGGGTGGGGAAGAAATAGCCTAACCAGGCCAGAATCTCCCCTTTGTACATCATGACCAAGGGTGGGGAAGAAATAGTCTAGCCAGGCCAGAATCTCCCTCCATGTACATCAAAACAAAGGGTGGGGAAGAGATAGACTAGCCAGGCCAGAATATCCCCCCTTGTACATCATAACAAAGGGTGGGGAAGAAATAGACAAGCCAGGCCAGAATCTCCCCTTTGTACATCATAACCAAGGGTGGGGAAGAAATAGCCTAGCTAGGCCAGAATCTCCCCCTTGTACATCATAACAAAGGGTGGGGAAGAAATAGACTAGCTAGGCCAGAATCTCCCCTTTGTACATCATAACCAAGGATGGGGAAGAAATAGTCTAGCCAGGCCAGAATCTACCTCCATGTACATAATAACAAAGGGTGGGGAAGAAATAGCCTAGCCAGATCAAAATATCCCCCCTTGTACATCATAACAAAGGGTGGGGAAGAAATAGCCTAACCAGGCCAGAATCTCCCCCTTGTACATCATAATCAAGGGTGGGGAAGAAATAGACTAGCCGGGCCAGAATCTCCCCCTTGTACATCATAACCAAGGGTGGGGATAGAAATAGACTAGCTAGACCAGCATCTCCCCCCTTGTACATCATAACCAAGGGTGGGGAAGATATAGACTAGCTAGGCCAGAATCTCCCCCCTTGTACATCATAACCAAGGGTGGGGAAGATATAGACTAGCTAGACCAGAATCTCCCCCTTGCACATCATAACCAAGGGTGGGGAAGAAATAGACTAGCTAGGCCAGAATCTCCCCCCTTGTACATCATAACCAAGGGTGGGGAAGAAATAGACTAGCTAGGCCAGAATCTCCCCCCTTGTACATCATAACCAAGGGTGGGGAAGATATAGACTAGCTAGGCCAGAATCTCCCCCCTTGTACATCATAACCAAGGGTGGGGAAGATATAGACTAGCTAGACCAGAATCTCCCCCTTGCACATCATAACCAAGGGTGGGGAAGATATAGACTAGCTAGACCAGAATCTCCCCCATGTACATCATAACCAAGGGTGGGGAAGAAATAGCCTAGTTAGCCCAGAATCTCCCCCTTGTACATCATAACCAAGGGTGGGGAAGAAATAGACTAGCTAGGCCAGAATTTCCCCGCTTGTACATCATAACCAAGGGTGGGGAAGAAATAGACTAGCTAGGCCAGAATCTCCCCCCTTGTACATCATAACCAAGGGTGGGGAAGATATAGACTAGCTAGGCCAGAATCTCCCCCCTAATACATCATAACCAAGGGTGGGGAAGATATAGACTAGCTAGACCAGAATCTCCCCCTTGCACATCATAACCAAGGGTGGGGAAGAAATAGACTAGCTAGGCCAGAATCTCCCCCCTTGTACATCATAACCATGGGTGGGGAAGATATAGACTAGCTAGACCAGAATCTCCCCCATGTACATCATAACCAAGGGTGGGGAAGAAATAGCCTAGTTAGCCCAGAATCTCCCCCTTGTACATCATAACCAAGGGTGGGGAAGAAATAGACTAGCTAGGCCAGAATTTCCCCCCTTGTACATCATAACCAAGGGTGGGGAAGAAATAGACTAGCTAGGCCAGAATCTCCCCCTTGTACATCATAACCAAGGGTTTGGGAAGAAATAGACTAGCTAGGCCAGAATCTCCCCCCTTGTACATCATAACAAAGGGTGGGGAAGAAATAGCCTAGTTAGCCCAGAATATCCCCCTTGTACATCATAACCAAGGGTGGGGAAGAAATAGCCTAGTTAGCCCAGAATCTCCCCCTTGTACATCATAACCAAGGGTGGGGAAGAAATAGACTAGCTAGGCCAGAATTTCCCCCCTTGTACATCATAACCAAGGGTGGGGAAGAAATAGACTAGCTAGGCCAGAATCTCCCCCTTGTACATCATAACCAAGGGTTTGGGAAGAAATAGACTAGCTAGGCCAGAATCTCCCCCCTTGTACATCATAACCAAGGGTTTGGGAAGAAATAGACTAGCTAGGCCAGAATCTCCCCCTTTGTACATCATAACAAAGGGTGGGGAAGAAATAGACTAGCCAGATCAAAATATCCCCCCTTGTACATCATAACAAAGGGTGGGGAAGAAATAGCCTAACCAGGCCAGAATCTCCCCCTTGTACATCATAATCAAGGGTGGGGAAGAAATAGTCTAGCCGGGCCAGAATCTCCCCCTTGTACATCATAACCAAGGGTGGGGATAGAAATAGACTAGCTAGACCAGCATCTCCCCCCTTGTACATCATAACCAAGGGTGGGGAAGAAATAGATTAGCCAGGTCAAAATATCCCCCCTTGAACATCATAACCAAGGGTGGGGAAGAAATAGCCTAGCTAGGCCATAACCTCCCGCCTTGTACATCATAACCAAATGTGGGGAAGAAATAGCCTAGCTAGGCCAGAATCTCCCCTTTGTACATCATGACCAAGGGTGGGGAAGAATAGACTAGCCAGGCCAGAATCTCCCGCCTTGTACATCACAACCAAGGGTGGGGAAGAAATAGCCTAGCTAGGCCAGAATCTCCCCCTTGTACATCATGACCAAGGATGGGGAAGAAATAGACTAGCCAGGCCAGAATCTCCCCCTTGTACATCATGACCAAGGGTGGGGAAGAAATAGACTAGCAAGGCCAGAATCTCCCCCTTGTACATCATAACCAAGGGTGGGGAAGAAATAGCCTAGCTAGGCCAGAATCTCCCCCTTGTACATCATGACCAAGGGTGGGGAAGAAATAGACTAGCCAGGCCAGAATCTCCCCCTTGTACATCATGACCAAGGGTGGGGAAGAAAAAGACTAGCAAGGCCAGAATCTCCCCCTTGTACATCATAACCAAGGGTGGGGAAGAAATAGAGTAGCCAGGCCAGAATCTCCCCTTTGTACATCATGACCAAGGGTGGGGAAGAAATAGACTAGCCAGGCCAGAATCTCCCCTTTGTACATCATGACCAAGGGTGGAGAAGAAATAGACTAGCAAGGCCAGAATCTCCCCCTTGTACATCA
The DNA here is from genome assembly GCA_916613615.1 of Steromphala cineraria. Lineage (NCBI taxonomy): Eukaryota > Metazoa > Mollusca > Gastropoda > Trochida > Trochidae > Steromphala > Steromphala cineraria. The sequence continues at coordinate 86,906,167 of OU744722.1, forward strand.
TAACCAAGGGTGGGGAAGAAATAGACTAGCCAGGCCAGAATCTCCCCCTTGTACATCATGACCAAGGGTGGGGAAGAAATAGCCTAGCCAGGCCAGAATCTCCCCCTTGTACATCATAACCAAAGGTGGGGAAGAAATAGCCTAGCTAGGCCAGAATCTCCCCTTTGTACATCATGACCAAGGGTGGGGAAGAAATAGACTAGCCAGGCCAGAATCTCCCCCTTGTACATCATGACCAAGGGTGGGGAAGAAATAGACTAGCAAGGCCAGAATCTCCCCCTTGTACATCATGACCAAGGGTGGGGAAGAAATAGACTAGCAAGGCCAGAATCTCCCCCTTGTACATCATAACTAAGGGTGGGGAAGAAATAGACTAGCCAGGCCAGAATCTCTCCCTTGTACATCATAACCAAGGGTGGGGAAGAAATAGACTAGCCAGGCCAGAATCTCCCCCTTGTACATCATAACCAAGGGTGGGAAAGAAATAGACTAGCTAGGCCAGAAACTACCTCCATGTACGGGTGAAATAGCGACCTCAGCACGAGGCGTTAGCTGTGATATCACCCGCGAGCGGTAGCGAGAGGGTGATATCACAGCTAACGCCGAGTGCTGAGGTCGCTATTTGCCATACACAACAAGGCCTACTCTATCTTCAATAACTATGACTGAATACATGATATCACGGGATTAAATCTATCGTTTATCACATGATAGCACAATATAGTCAGATCACTGAAAAAAAGACAAATCAAAATAATTTTACGGAAAATTCATAGAGGTTAGATATGGATACTGTGTATCCGCTGACAGAGGGGAAAGTTCTTTACGAGGTGCGATACTGATAAACAAGCGAGGCTTTGCCGAGCTTGTTTATCAGTATCGGACCGAGGCAGACGACATTCCAAGTGTATTCATTTAGCAGCAGGTCTTTATCAGATATCACACTTCGTAATGCTAATTGCATGTATTCGTCTTTGTCTGATATTGAACATTTGAAAACGATAAACATTAACGTATACACAGAATTGTATGATTCGGAAAACATTTGTACAAACACATAGTCACAATATATCATATACCGCACGTACTTAGAGGTAAGGTGTTACTGTGTGAGAAATAATCTTCCCGAGGTGCGATATTGATCTACATGCGAGGCTTGGCCGATTGTTCAACCAATTTATATTTACACATTTTTGTCACCTAATTATTGAACATTGAACATTCACTCAAACCGTTGATGACATGGGATGGTTTTTTTTCAATATGTCTTTTGAGAAGAGGTAATTTCTAAACTATTTTTGGGGTTAACTATATCATTGCTTTTATTTAACCATACATAATTTAAAATATCTTTTCAATCTTACCTTTTTTACAAAGGTTTTCATTGAGCCTGTGTATAAATGTGATGGTTGTATTAACAAGTATCTAAAGTACCACAGTGTGTGGCAGTGTTTTTATTTTTTTCGCTTATTTACACTGTCATACACATAATTTAGATAGGAACGACATTGCTTTGTTTCCTTGCAAGATAATCGTTGCGTTTCGAACCATTTGAACAAACCATACTTGCATTCTCTGTTCAACTGAATTTCAAAATCTTTAAAAAAAATTTCACACGTTCGATTCAAACATCAGCTGCAACATTATATTTACTTTATGAAATGAATGCCAATTAAACATATAAAAAATAGGGGTCACTACGTATCAACCAAGCAGCTAATACAATACTATACATGTGTCATTAGAGTCACCGATGAAAGTCTAACGGTTGCTTTATTTTTTAAAGTCTGTAGCATGTAGCAAGATGTTGGTATATAATTGACCAATCCAAATAAAGTATTATAGATCGAGGAAACATCAGTAAATGAATATACATATACAGATTGTTAATACGCCATGGCTTTGAAATTCACTAACTATTAATAATCGTTCAGTAAACATCATCAAATGTATAAAAAGAATCAAACATAGGTTTATTTTTCTTTCTCAGATGCAATTCGTATTTTAGATGATTCAAGACACGTTAGTTACTTGAAAGCATTTACAAACTGATTGGACAAAATTCAAAAGGAAACTTCAAAGTATTACCCCACGGTATTCTTCCACAATAATGTTTATATGTATTTTCAACGTTAAATTCTGATCAAAATGAAAAGTGTACAACAATGTTTACAGATTCCTTTTCAATTTATCGTCTGGAAACAGTTCAATGAATACCCGCTTAACAAGTTTTTATCATACGTCACTGTCGCAATAGCGCAGTTGACAAAGCTGCTGTGCTATGAATCCGAGGTTCGGTGGTTCGATTCCCACCAAAGAAAATATATATGCGAACAATATTTCAGATTCTTTACTCGGGTGTGATATCTGATATCGTGCGGGCAGTTTAGGATATCAGCTTGATATCGTATCAAATGGTGCAGTTACATGAAATCAAGAACCTCGAAATAACGTCACCGTGTTGTGTATATCATAATAAAGGGTGGGGAAGAAATAGCCTAGCCAGGCCAGAATCTCCCCCTTGTATACATAACCAAGGATGGGGAAGAAATAGCCTAGCCAGGCAAGAATCTCCCCCTTGTATACATAACCAAGGATAGGGAAGAAATAGGAAGGTTTGGACAGTCTTTCCCTGGGGAAGATTAAAGAGACACAGAGTATGTTGATAGGATCACATATGTCAAAGTTTGAAATCGATGTTATCACTTTGGGAACCACTAACTGTTACTAAAAATAACAAGTTCAAGGTCAATCAGTACATTAGAGCAAAAATACGGCCATTCAAAGTCGGCATTTTGATCGAAAACCGGACAATGTGGCTCGAGTGGCGCGCGCAAATTCGCCAAACATAATTTTGAAACCTTGTCATAAGCTGACAGGAAGATATATTCGATTCGATAGTGTTTATTAGGTATTGTAACTAATAGGTAGATTAATTGGATTCATAATTTCGAATATTAAACGTATTTAAGATATTTTATTGATTGTTCCATAAAATCAAGCATTTTAGAGATACACTGGCCCAAAAAAGAAACGCATAACAGAAAAATCAGAGTTTATTGTCATGTGTTTACAGCATAATTGCACACTAAATATTGAATGTACAACAACCAAATTTTTCACAGCATTAAATGCATGTCTCCTCCACTAAATGCAGTCATTTAATCCTCCTGTGGACGTCTGTGATTGTGACATCACTGTGACGAAGTCAGTACCGGGTGCTACCACCACGAGCATGGATCACTGCTCTGCATCGCCTGGGCATGGATTGAATGAGTCGTCGAATCTGGCGTTGTGGAATTCTTCCCCACTCATCCAGCAGTGCGTGGGTCAGTTCTTGAAGCGTCTGCGGTGGATGTTGTCGACGTCGTACCCGTCTATCCAACAAATCCCACAAATGCTCGATTGGGTTCAGGTCTGGAGATTTGGAGGGCCATGGCAGTACATTCACATTGCTGTTGGCAAGATAATCCATGGTAACACGCGCAGTATGCGGTCTGTCATTGTCCTGTTGAAAAATATCACGTCTGACGTCAATTGCGGGAAGAAGGTGACGTTGCAGGATTTCGTCTCGATAGCGTACAGCAGTTAAATTTCCTTGCACTTGAACCAAATTTGTCCTACCATTAAAGGATATGCTTGCCCACATCATTACACTCCCTCTACCGTATGCATCGATTGCACGGATACAGTGTTGAGCGTAACGTTCATTTCTCCGTCTATAGACCCTCATCCTACCATCGTGGCGATAGAGCATGAACCGCGACTCATCGCTGAACCATATTCTTCTCCAATACACTAGGGTCCATGGGCGAACGTTTCTGCTCCATCGCAGACGTGCACGACAATGATGGCGTTGCAAAGATGGCGCTGTATATGGTCGCATAGGACGTATCCCATGTTGACGAAGGCGATTGATGATGGTCTGCGCTGATACTCTACGAAGTCAAGGAATGTTGTTGGCTGTGTAGGTGGCACTGACTGTCCTGTTGCGAAGATGCATCACCCGGATGTATCGGTCCTGCGCCGGAGTTGTCACCCTTGGCCTGCCGGATCTCGGTCGATCTCTCGTGGAGTTGTGGACTGTGTAGCGGTGCCAGAGACGAGATATGGTACTCTGAGTAACGTTGAAGTGCCTGGCTACTGCTGACTGACTTTCGCCAGTTTGTAGACGTCCAATGGCCTGGTTTCTGCACTCTTCATTAAGTCTTGGCATCTTTAGAGTCGTGTATACGGAGCATCTGAGAGTGATTCGCAATGGGACTACCCAGGTGTTATACCCATGGGTATCAAGCCTAAGTACCCGTATTTGCACGTGCAACATGCTTTAGGATTTTTCTCCATGCACATTTTTTCAGGTTGGATTCAAGCTGCTGCGTTTTGGCGGCAATTCACAATTTTTTGTGTCCAAGTGCAAGAAATTGTTGTAAAAACTATAGTCTCACTTTAGCAGTAACTTTTACAAAATTTCAAGCCTTAATTTTAAAAATATCATACTTTGAAAAACACATTTTCGCTATGCGTTTCTTTTTTGGGCCAGTATATTATGCATAAATGGATATATATGCAAGTCAATTGATGAGATATGAACTTCAATCAGCATATTAGATATTTTGTAGCCTATGAAAACCAAATAAAATTTTAAGAAAGATACTCTGTGTCACTTTAAGCCAAGGGGGGGAAAGTTTGGCCTTGGCCGAAGTTTCCCCAGGGAAGTCTGTCCTAGGCCAAACCTTCCCAGGGGAAAGTCTGGCCAGGGGGAAAGTTTGGCTTGTACTCATGACAAGATGTGGCTATGTACCTGGAATTCTTTGTCAAGTTTTTGCATCTTTGGATCAGCGTTTTTGCTATAGTGTGCGAGGTAGGCTGCTGGAAGAAGGGAGGCGGGGCACACGGTGGTTTGACACTGGACGTACATCGCCACCGTGTCGTAGATCAGTCGGTACTGGCCCTGTAATACACACAAGCTTTCAGATTATTTACTTGGATCATTGGTTAAAAGCTGTGCCCTTAGGTCAATGACTTACACAATATTTACTTTTACCCACAACATAAATCACTAAAAATCTATGATTTGTCCGTTTTCTTATACAATTACTTGTAAAGTGGATTGACTTTTAAACAAAATATATAAGACCTCAAATAACAATGGAGTGATGTCACTAAAGGTTTTCAATGTAAGTCCATGACTTACTGACTCCAGAACAAAAATGTAAAGGATATTTGCTTAAGTAGAGTGTCTGCAGTCAGAATTTTACCTGTGACATCACCTTTCAGGTCAGGTTTTAGAACATGAAACCTAACCAAGACAAAGCAGAAATATCTTTGAAAGACAAATGCCACATTCCAGGGAGTGACCATACAGACAAAACATACCAATGTGCGGACCATGTTTTTGCGGAAGCGGCGAAGGTGTAGCACGCAGCTGTAGATGTCGACACGGTCCTCGGTTTCCAGCTGATTGAGACAGAAGTCCACCGCAATGAAGACTGCTGTCCGCCCCCCTCCACATCTACAACACAAACAGGGACACATTCTCATCAATCCCACCCAGGTCTATTTATCCCAAAACAAATTCAAAAGAACATCAGTGTGTTATTTATTATTAGTACGGCGGCAGAATCTCAAAAGAGGCCTAGAAATAGGTGTAGGGGGGACTGTTTGTTAAAAGTTGGCACCCATTATAAAAAGTAACTTTGGTATATGCACATCAATATTCACCCGGATGCCACTTGAAATCCTTGATTTTAATTTAGTTATGGAGGCTCAAAGATGACTATCCTAAATCAAGCAATGGGTCGCCGGGAAACTAATCATATTACTGTTTTTAAATACTTTCTCAATAAATAATCAAAATATTACATTTTCAATCAAATCTAATGAGTTAATGTGATCAAATGTTTAAACTGTAAACTTTTGGTATTATATTTGCATTACCTTAACAAATTATTGGGTCTTTACAATGTCCTAAATGTCCAAATTCACATGTCATTATCAAGGGTCTCATCTGTATTTGTGAAGGGGTTAAAGTCCAGCAAACGAAGTAAAAAAGGACATTTTGGTTGGACAAAACTGCTTTATTTTTGTTTTCTTATCTGAATATGGCAGGAAATCATCTCTACAAGCCAGGGTTAAAAATATAGGAAAATCTGATAGGTGCTAGTGCACTCAATTTGACGAAATCCAAGATGGGCGCCATTACGAGCTCGAAATAATCATAACTGTCATATCTTCAAAACTAATAAAGCAATATCTGCAAATAATGTGTCTAAACCCATGTCTTTAAAGTCAGGGAAATCATTTATCACATCATTTTTCATGTATATTTACTTATATTAGTGAATTTTTAAATATTGGTGTGCATTTTTTTAAAAAGATGGTCGCAATACTAGGTTTAGAACAAGATAAGCAGCATAATAATGAGGTAATTATTTGAGACACATATCAACATAAACATAATGTATTGGTATGGTTCATTGTCTCACAGAAAGGATATCAACTAATGACTAATGACGTTTGATAAAAGGATATTATCATCAGAGTATAAACAAACCATTCGGCAATGATCTGTATCAAACAATCATTTCAGTAGTACCAAATATATACACAGAAATCCAGAAACTAAGAAAAAGATTTAAAGGTCTACTTCACATCAAATCTTATGAATTAGAATGTTACAATAGTCAGTAGGTGGTACCAAGATAAAGTATCCCTGAGTATCAGATGAAAATGACGAAGAAACAATTGGAACTGAACTGTTCATGGCACCTGGGTAACCTTTATGAGGCTTACGTTCTGTATAACCTATGTCATGACTAGTTCTTTGCTGATTCAGTGGTAACAACATTAAGCAAACTCCTTGCAGTGTCCAAATACCAAGGAGCACAACAGTCCATGAACAGGTTGTCTTGTCACACTTGCCATGGCAGTTACATTTCACTAGCTTCAGCAATCATGCTAGCGCAGCATCTTTTAAAATTTTTAATGGCTTTAGTCTCTCCTCATTTCGTCATCTGTAGATCTTCCATCCCCTTCGGTTGCATCACGATTATTACCTAGTCATCGAACTTGATGATAGACCCTGTAGCTGTGATACTTGGCTGAATCTGTGGTAGGTAGAAGAGATTCAGGGGGTAAATAGACTGATCTTAACGCCACTTGCTGCTTAAACCTGCTGCTCTTTCAAAGTCATGATTGTTTCCAGAAGTACAGCCATACAGCACTTCGCAATCTCATTAAAATGATATCTTAATTGCTTCACTATGTTACGCAGATTAAAGATCTCACAAGGCCCCGTAAGTCCAGCCGTCAGGGTAACCTTTGACCGCTTGATGTGATGAAGATTTCATCCACCAATCAAATCGTACATCGTACAATTCAGGAGATTAAACCGTAAATCGGCACAGCCCAAATGATAAAATGATGACTTATGACCTTTCAAATTTCCCAAAAAGCAGTGTTAGGTAATTTGCATAGGTCGTAAATTCATTTGTAATGTTTGACTATTTGACAGAACTAGATTCTTTCTAATTTGCACATGTACATCGAATATGTGTGATATTAAATCAACAAGACTTGATCTAATGTTTTTATGTCAGTTCTAGTCTTCTCATTTGTGTCAGTATATTTATGGATACAAAATACACCGAATTTAATGAACATGAATCGTTTCATATAAGATTTAAAGGGAAAAGTTTATATAACGTAACTGTTCCAAAAATAGCATCTACAGCTTGCTGTTTGAATTTGCTCCGTTTACGGTGATTTCTTCGATAATGATAACATTAAAGTATTTACCTGGACGATTTTGGACCAACAAATTGATAGGAGCGATATAAAGCACAGTTTGAGTTATTCATTCGGACATGACAGGAAATATTTGTTGTCGACATTTAGAAATAGTCGGAAATGTTCGTTTTTCGAGTTTTGAAGATAAGATATGAATACCCGTCACCAGCAACCCGAGTTACGGGGCAAAGTCGCTGATTGGCTGAGTCAAAGGATACTCTGACGGCTGTTATAAGATCTACATGCGTAGCGTAGTGTAGCAAATAGATCGTTTTCTAATAAGATTGAGCACTTCGAGAACTGCCTCACCATGCATACTAACGTCATCCTACTTTTGGTTTGGTTTTATGAACTCAATAGCATAATCCTTGAGTTGACTAACTTTGCCCAAGGCCATTATCTTTCCTATGCCATATGACCCTGACACTGTATCACAACCAGTGATTGCATGTATGAAGAGTACAGTTGCAAGGATGTCAGGATCTACTCCACTCTGTAGGGTCCGGATGTTGAATTCTTTGGTTGATGTCTGTAGATAGATGACATGATGTCTGGGATTTGAATGGTGAAGTATGGGGTTTTCTGTTTGATCTACGGTTTGCAAGTAATGCTGTGTACATATTCCACACATCTGCAAGGCTGTAAAGTTGATATTCCAGCAGATATAGTCTTGATAACCTGCCTCAATGCCTCCTGTTGAACATCATATTTCTCAAAATTATCTTGATTCTGTGAATTTCTCATAAATAGAACGTAGCACTTCAAATGGTATCTTGCATCAGCTGAGACTAAATCACTTAATCCTGCTAAAATACATCTCATAGTTACATCATTCTGGGCAAATGAAATTATCTTCTGAGAGACTTGCATTGTAGTAATGAGGTTTGTTTTTTTATATTGTTGTGCTTTGACAGAAAATGCAGTGTGCTGTGTTGGGAGCTGGAAGACAACTCTTGACTGTCACATTGTTGTTTTCTCTGTGGTCTGAGTCATTAGTCTCAGTTTCTATGTGCTGATTTTTCTTCCTAAGTCTCTCTAAGCGTGATGAACTTATATGACCTGTAACAACCTTTATGTCATGTTCCTGGGAATCGTAGTTTAAATCTGCATTACTGAGACGATGTAATTTCTCCAAATTAGCATAGTCTGCCTCCCTGAAACCACTTCTTTGAGTCGTGATATCCCGTTATCCGATATGTTCCTCAGGATATTTTTCTTATCGGCGACTTGACAGATATTACATAATTTCAAGTCAATCAGTAGATTTTCTGACGATCGCTTCCTTTTAATCTGTGCCGCCACCTACATTAATGATCCTTTTCCTGCAATATACGACAAATGGCAATGTAATTGACGCCAACGCGACTTTCTGGGTATGATTTTAAACCCTTCTGTACAACTTATTTGAACAATATTAACTTGGCATCCATTTTTTCCTTAATAAGTAAGATCCATGCTAGTGATAAAAGCCGCCCGCTGAGTGTGATATCACTTTTTCGTGTCAATGAAATATCACAAAGGAAATAATGTCATGTGTACAATGGTTTGATGTCAATTCTACAATCAACAAGATGTCATCACTGTTGCTAAGTTACTACACCAATATGGTATGATGTCACAAGAATATTCTTTATTCAAGAACTTTTGGACGTAAATCATAAAAATTTTGACAACAGAGGTATATAATAAACAGAATATCTTTTGTTTTCAGTATGATGTATATCCACTATCTCTGATTACCGGTAGTGATATCAAATTCGAAACAATAGATATGCTCTATTATTTTATATCATATGATTATGGAATAATTTTTCCTCAAGTACAAGGTTGATATAACTAACACTGGGAGCAGACAGACTGTAGTCAGACCTGCAGTGGACGAGGATGGGGCCGGAGCTCGTGTTCATGTAGGTCGACACTCTCCGTCTCACGTCCAGGATGAATCCGGGGTCCGCACACTCGTTGTCATGGAAACCAAGCATCTCAAAGTGTTTCACAACCCTCTCTTCAAAACTTCCCTCCTGTGGATAAATGAAATATGCTTTTGATGTACTTGTTGATGCATTAGTTCATTAAAGTAATATAAGAAGAGATATGAGTTGCTATAAGTGATTTTTAAAACCCTACTCCAACCCGAAAAATATTTATTGCATTTAACTTTCTAAGAAGCAGTGATGTTCATAAGTCCGATTTAGATTAGGACTTCCAAACTTAATGATAAATGAAGGTAGACGTAAGTCAATTGATAGAAACAATAGAATATGCCCATTATGTTAAAATTGTATCGAAAACGAATTGTAACATGACTTCGGTAAATATTCATTTCTGATTGGTTGATTTGAAGGATTTCCCAGTAATGAATGGCAATGAACACCTGCAAATTGGCTGAGGCGAATCACTGCGAAAGGATACATTATTTGGTCCGCCTCACTTAAGAATTGACTTCAAAATTTATTAAGTTCATGGAGGTATAAACTTAAAAACCGCTGTGCAAACTGTGTAAATCCGCGTAGCGGATTTACGCGAAGTTTGCACAGCGGTTTTTAAGTTTATACCTCCATGAACTTAATAAATTTTGAAGTCAAATCTTATAAATAAATATACACAAATTCGATGTTTTAATACGTTTGTTTGCTCCAAATGAACACAATGCAACAAATAGGACTGCACTATTTACGCGAACGAATTCGACTCTCAACAAAACGAGAGAGATAAAATGTCAATCAAAACGTCATTATTATTTTAGCTCCGCCTACGAGTAGTTCACCAGCCAATGAAAATTCACAACGGAATCACGCAACATCTTGTCACGTGGCCTTGACATTCCCAGTGTCAACCGTTGTACATAAACACAAACTCGCGACTGTTGGATTCGGGATGAAAATAGCATGTTTTGACTATCGTATGTGCCATACATGTGGCTTAAAAGCTTGACGACAAGCAGTCAGATCAAATCGAATTAAGTTTATGTTAAACGGCACAGTTCTCTAATCTTGTTGAGAAACAAAGCTAGAAACTGCACGGCATTTCAATGGCCGATCCCCTTGCAACAGCCGCGACTGCGGGAGAGGGAAAACGACCGGGTGTATTGTTATGAAGCCGTACCATTTATAAAACAAACTATAAAATATTTATTTGATATTAGCTATTTGTAATTTGTGTCTTTTTACCGAACTCTCGCGAACTGGTACAGCATAAAAAAACGCTAGACTAGTTTACGAATAGTTCCGTCATTTTGGGCGTGGCTTAGTGTGAATGGGCGTGGTAAATGTGATGTGACGTCACGAAATTAAGTTTATGCAGGTATGAACTGAATTTCTGTTACAGTGTTCAGCGAATCAGATACACGGAAAGCAAATGACATTTATTTATATTGAAATGTTCTGATTCTCCAAATATTCTGCCCGATTAAAATTTTAAGGTTGTTGTCATTTTCTAACTTGCGCACTCCCGTAGATGCCAAAAATCCTTTTCTATTTGCTTTAGTTTTATGTATCTCCTAACTTGCCGCCTTGTGCCATGCAGCCTTTCCCATGGCACGACGTCACAAAGGCCAACGGTTATGACGTCATGATAAATGTGTCACCGTCACAATGGTCTGGGCGAGTTATTTGTTATATATTTGTTCAGTCGGGTTTGTTCCTGTTGGTTTATGAATTATATAACTGTTTCTCTTTCATAAATCTCACAGTGAAAATTAAAAGATCTCATCATTACCAGTGCAACTGGTTTGCAATATCAGAACCAGTGTATGAAATAAGCCTGAGAAGTTACCAGCCCGAAAGAATGATATTACTTAATTTCATGGTCAAAAACATTAAAAAGTTACCAGCCCAGACCAGAAGTTACCCGTTTCGGGCTGTCGGACGGGTCTTATTTCATACACTGTCAGAACACTAATTTAATGTATATAACACTGGGAATTCCCTTGTCTTTATAGCTGCGAACACCTATAACAATAATTGATCAGTCCTTAGATTCTTTCAACTCAGAGTTTCTTACGCTAAAGTTCGTTCTTAAACGGCCAGTTCGAGCGGGTATTTTTTCGGGAGGGAATTCCCTTTTGCACATGACACGTCAAATTTTATATATTCGATTTGTTTTCTATTTTCTATGTTAATAACTATGTCAAGTTTGGTAATTAGTTCTAATCCGCCCTTCAAAAAAAATATACTTCGAGTGGTGTATTTTTTGTGGAAACGCAATTCAGGAATACTTTCCTGTTAACATATATACACTCATGGCAAAAATTGTTGTCACCCCCTAATATTTAATTAAATTGGAGTTTATATCACATTGTATGCATGGCAATGTTGGTTTTCCATGGAAATGTCATTACAGGCATGAAGTTACATTAACTCACACTTTACAATGAACAGTGTCAGCGGTTTCATGTAGACCACGTGCATTTCATTGAAATGATGGAAATTTGTCTCCTTAGGTTTGTCATTTCCATCGATTACTATAGACCTCTTTCATAAGATACAGCTTCACGACTATAGTTTCTGAAAAGCATAGACCATGCCTGGTCCCACTCCACCAGGAATCAGACATGAAATCATTGGCATGAGTCGTGGTGGCGCTTCGAATCGTGTCATTGCTGCAGCATGTAACGTCAGTGTTAGAACTGTTCAAAGGATTAAAAGACTGCACGCCATACAGGGAAATGTTGTTCCGAATAAGTCTTCAGGCCGTCCCAAGAAAACTACGGTTCGTCAGGATAGAATTCTTCTTCGTTTGACCCGACGTCATAGACGTCTTTCGTCTTTGACTCTTGCACAGAGATGGGGGGCTCATATTAATACGCCCATTTGCCGGAGAACTGTAGTGAACAGGTTGCTCCAGCATGGATATAAGGCAAGAAGACCTGCCATCAAACCATTCTGGACACTGGCCAACCGCAGGGCACGGCTTGCTTGGGCGCAGCAGCACCGCAGAATCCAACTTGGACATTGGCGTCACGTCATATTTACTGACGAGTCTCGTTTCCTACTGCATAAGGTGGACAGGAGAATGAGAGTGCGACGTTTACGTGGGGAAAGGCTCAATGACGACTGTCTGCAGCATCAGGTTGCCCACGGTGGCGGTTCTGTACACGTATGGGCAGGAATACACCATAACGGTAAAACGGATCTTGTCGTCCTTCAAGGAAACGTCAACCAGAGGTCGTACAGACGTCTTCTTGAAACCGTTTGCCTCCCACATGCAAGAAGAGTGTATGGCAACAACTTCCTGTTGCAGGACGATAATGCACCAGCCCATCGTGCACGTACAGTGAACGCTTTCATTCAGGCACAAGGAGTAACAAGATTGCCCTGGCCTTCAAAAAGTCCGGATATGAATCCGATAGAACATGCTTGGGATCAGCTTGACCGTGCACTTAGAAGACTGGACCCTGCTCCTGCAAATTTACAGCAATTGCGGGCTGCTCTTGTGAATGAATGGAACAATTTGGCTGTTGCAAACATCAACACACTGATAGACAGTATGCCTGCCCGAATTATCGCCCTTGAAAATTCCAGAGGCGGTGCTACCCGATATTAGGCTTGTAAATATACTCTTACATGACTGCAGAATGAAATAAAACCGACAATTGAACTTGAAAATGTAATTTGTTTTATTGATACCCATCCAATTGATACTATATGGATACTGTAAAAAATTGCCCTTTTTCACAGGGACCATACATATCCTAGTAGAATTTCTTAAATTGGCCAGCACAAGACCAAAATACAAGCTGGTATGTTTTACGAATGTTTTTCCCAATCACACAAATCATTCTGACAGTTATTGCATGTTTGATTATTTGTCAACACTCAGTTAAACTTGACGTAGCGTTCTCAGTCTGGGGGTGACAACCATTTTTGCCATGAGTGTATACGATTTTTACCTGATTATTTCACACTTAATTTCAAATATGTTCATGAGGTTATCATTTCAGTTGTTTATGATTTAACAGTCTGACAAAGAATAATGTGTATCTCACAAAAAAAGAAAAACATCGTGAAATGAAGCCAATCATCGGAGGTACGAGCGTGAGATGCATTACTGGCATTTACTGCCACAAAACATTGTCTTTAGCCAGAGTTCAGGTTTAAATGCTCAGCACACTATGCTTCTCCAAATACACAAAGCCAAATACACAAATTACTACACTCTCCTAAAAACATGATGGCAGCAATGATCAATTATCATAATTATAAAAGATGGTTACACAATTAAACCATATTACCACATCATTCATTTTAAGGTGAGCTTCTGTACCCTCGATACTTTTATTTCTTGATTTACTCAATGAATTAGCATGATACAGTACATTTGTTTTCTCGCAATGCTATCAATTCAAAATGGCGGTGGAAAGCCGATTGAACTCGAAGCCTTGATCATGGCGTCCACTAGGATTATTGTCACCTGATTCTTTGGTTGGTGTTGTAGTTACTTGGATGTTTAAATTGTAGGAGATTTGTTAATGTTTGCATAAGAAAATATGACAGACAGACATATTGTTTATTGAAATCTACATATGACACTGAAAATGGCTAGGCTCAATCAATATGACACTGAGAAGAAAAGTTGATTCGCATCGGCTTTTGAATATAAAAAAAAAATTGTCAGCGTTGCTGCACTCCCAATTATACACAGTACGTATTGCACTTTTCCGAACATAAAAACTTCATGTGAATTACCGTATCCTCGCGGGTATAAGACCAGGGGGCCCGGCAAACAAATATCTTGAAAATAGGGGGGTGGGCTTTAACCCGCGAGAGACCCCAACCAAAAAAATAATTGATGCGAGTTGCATTGAAAATTGACATCGATACTTTTGACTATGTTGGTCAGGTCTTGTTAAACATCAATTGACACTTTTCCAGACGTATATTATTAAAAAGAATCATAAAGAAATTGCAAATGCTACATTGTTTGTTGTTTGTTTTAATCAGATTACATGATATCATTCTCATGAAAAACGAACGTGAATAATCAGTCGACATCTTTTGCTGCATGTGTGTACAAGTAGAGAGATATTTGTTACAAGCCTTTTCATTGGCCCAGAAAAGTAGGTCAACCAATCAGCAAGTCGATTAGAAAACGATGTGTGAAACTGAAACGTGGTTGTAATAAATTCATGACAACATATTGTCGATACAATATTAAATGTCTAAATATTCAAATATTTGTTAAATATTTTCGATATATTACATTTTCAAAAAAGAAACATGCAGTTAATTGAAATATTTACGTAAATAAATTTCGAAGAAAAATTTGCAAAAATTATGAAAATGAACGTGAAAGAATATTGATAGTTATTTGTCGTCAAGAAATTACGATTGAGATTCCAAGTACTGTAAAACAACGTGCTTTCGCGAAAGTATATTTGACAAAGATTGCTTTGAACTTCGACGATTAAATATGATAAATAAGTTTGGAAATATGTCATATAAAACATTTAGAATGGATAACAAGCCTCATAAAGCGTTAGTTCTTGATAATGTTTTGGGAATCAAATATTTCAATTCCCGATCGCTGATGCAAGTGAAGCCACATACGATACATCGTGATTTCTGCTGAAATTTAACAGTACGTGAATGATGCGTGAACAATATATTGTTATATTTTTATTAATTTACAAATAGTCATTAAAACAACAACAACAGGACAATGTATTTTTATTTTACAAAAAATGACATCGATGTAAATTTGTGCATTTTGCTTCCGGTGTAAACATCGCTAACTCGATAGTCTGACATCGATCGTGTCACACATCCGAGAATTGGGGGGTGGGCTTTAAACCGAGAATGACCCCAAACTACTCAACCCTGGGAAAATGGGGGGTGGTCTTTAGCTCGAGGGTGGACTTATACCCGCGAGGATACGGTATGTGACTAAGATATATTTCTGAAGAAAAAAAATGATTTACTATGAATGAGGTTGTGCGAACTGCGAAGTCGAGGGCGAACGCGAAAGTACGATGGATATTCGCATGCGAGTAGACAAGAGAGAAATGTCAAGCGGATTTATTTGGGAGACATTGCCCCAAAATGAAATAACCTGAAATCTACAATAAATTTACGGATTTTTAACTGGATAAACATTTTGCTTTACAATCATGAGTTGACATGTCACTGCAATAGGCCTAAATGCAACTGATTTTACTGTTGTTCACACGACAAAGATTTTTCTAAGGATGAAATGACCCTTTTACACATATATATATGTGTAAAAGGGTCATTTCATACATTTTATAACCATGTAAATTCCATAATATACTGTAGTGAATTATAGATTTTGTGACCCTGTGGCCCCTACTAAGGGGAGAACCCCATTGGCCACACCCTAAAGCAAAATCAAATGTAAAGCCTGATGAGCTATAGAGCCAATGGCTCTATTTTTATTTCCAACAACCCTATATACCTGTTTATTATCTTTCTACGACTTTTATCGTAGCGTAGTTAATACATTAGATAAATTATAATATAAGAAGAGAAATGAGTTACTGTGAGTCACCTTCATGACGCGGAAGGTTCGTATATTGAGCTGAGCCAAGTAGACGGTGTCCAGTAAGTGGTTTATACGTTAGATGTAATATAAGAAGAGATATGAGTCACTACAAGTCACCTTCATGACGCGGAAGGTTCGTATATTGAGCTGAGCCAAGTAGACGGTGTCCAGTAAGTGGTTTATACGTTAGATGTAAGATAAGAAGAGATATGAGTCACTTTGAGTCACCTTCATGACGCGGAAGGTTCGTATATTGAGCTGAGCCAAGAAGACGATTTTCAGTAAGTGGTTTATACGTTAGATGTAAGATAAGAAGAGGTATGAGTCACTTTGAGTCACCTTCATGACGCGGAAGGTTCGTATATTGAGCTGAGCCAAGTAGACGGTGTCCAGTAAGTGGTTTATACGTTAGATGTAAGATAAGAAGAGATATGAGTCACTACAAGTCACCTTCATGACGCGGAAGGTTCGTATATTGAGCTGAGCCAAGTAGACGGTGTCCAGTAAGTGGTTTATACGTTAGATGTAAGATAAGAAGAGATATGAGTCACTTTGAGTCACCTTCATGACGCGGAAGGTTCGTATATTGAGCTGAGCCAAGTAGACGGTGTCCAGTAAGTGGTTTATACGTTAGATGTAAGATAAGAAGAGATATGAGTCCCTTTGAGTCACCTTCATGACGCGGAAGGTTCGTATGTTGAGCTGAGCCAAGTAGACGGTGTCCAGTAAGTGGTTTATACGTTAGATGTAATATAAGAAGAGGTATGAGTTACTACAAGTCACCTTCATGACGCGGAAGGTTCGTATATTGAGCTGAGCCAAGTAGACGGTGTCCAGTAAGTGGTTTATACGTTAGATGTAAGATAAGAAGAGATATGAGTCCCTTTGAGTCACCTTCATGACGCGGAAGGTTCGTATATTGAGCTGAGCCAAGTAGACGGTGTCAAGTATGTGGTTTATACGTTAGATGTAAGATAAGAAGAGATATGAGTCCCTTTGAGTCACCTTCATGACGCGGAAGGTTCGTATATTGAGCTGAGCCAAGTAGACGGTGTCAAGTATGTGGTTTATACGTTAGATGTAAGATAAGAAGAGAAACTAGATTAGCGTTTGCGGGACACATTAAATTGAGTATAACATTAATATAATGAATGAAAGTGTTCAAAGTAAAAATAATCCTTTTTCTCAATATATGTTGACCTTGCTGTGACCTTGACCTTTGACAGTTCGTACCCAAAACTTTTCAAAATTTTTATCTTCTCAAGAGATAATATATACAAAATTTAAACTTCATAGCAAGTTATCGTGTTTACAAGGAATTTTGTAGTGATTTTATAACTCGTGACTTTCACATTTGACCTTGAAAATGAACATAATAATTCCCCGGAGGTGTAGACACTTAGACTTGTTCATGAGTTCTGAAAAGCTAAATGGAATAAAGCTATATCCAAATCAGGTGCACATTGCAATACCTCATATATCTCATGACCTTGACCTTTGACTTTCAAGGTCACCCAATTAATGAACACTTTTTATTGAGTATAACAATCATGTATTGCTTAAAAGTGTTCATGGTTAGAAGAAAGCATTTTCGCTAAACCATGCTAAAGTCATGACCTCGCTGTGACCTTGACCTTTGTCGGATTGTAGCCAAAACCTTTTCAAAATTTTTTACTCTTTCAAGTATGATATATACCAGGTAAGAGCTTCATAGCACAAAAAGTTTTCCTTACACGGGGCTGCTAATGAGTTACTATGAGTCACCTTCATAGGGTACGGGATAGCTCAGTCGGCAAGAGCGCCGGTCTCGCGTTGCTGAGGTCCGGGGTTCGAATCCCATCCAGGCCAAGGTGTAAAAAACTTAGAGTTTACCTCTGTTATAACTCTGTAAGTGTCACCCTGGAGCCCTAGTGTGTAGTGCAACAAAATCTACGCACTTAAAAGATCCCACGAATTCATGTCAGTGACTGAATGGTCGATACATGAACATGTGCACACGCCGAGCTGTCGGTAATCAGCGTTCAGCAGTGTTGAACAAACTGCTGTCACTATGCGTCTCAGTTCACCCAGCTGTGAATGGGTACCTTGTGAGGCATAGAATGGTCCCTAACCTGAGCGCCACATATGGATGCCGGTTGAATACTCCCAAGGGAGTTGAATTGGACAAATGATTGACGAATGACGGTGAAAGAATGCCATTGACCAGGGGAAACAAGCACCTTGAGCAACCACTAGTGGATGGATATGTGCGCTATATAAATATTCATATAATAATAATTCATGACGCGGAAGGTTCGTATGTTGAGCTGAGCCAAGTAGACGGTGTCCAGTAAGTGGTTTATACGTTAGATGTAAGATAAGAAGAGATATGAGTCCCTTTGAGTCACCTTCATGACGCGGAAGGTTCGTATATTGAGCTGAGCCAAGTAGACGGTTTCCAGTAAGTGGTTTATACGTTAGATGTAATATAAGAAGAGATATGAGTCACTACAAGTCACCTTCATGACGCGGAAGGTTCGTATGTTGAGCTGAGCCAAGTAGACGGTGTCCAGTAAGTGGTTTATACGTTAGATGTAAGATAAGAAGAGATATGAGTCCCTTTGAGTCACCTTCATGACGCGGAAGGTTCGTATATTGAGCTGAGCCAAGAAGACGGTTTCCAGTAAGTGGTTTATACGTTAGATGTAATATAAGAAGAGATATGAGTCACTACAAGTCACCTTCATGACGCGGAAGGTTCGTATGTTGAGCTGAGCCAAGTAGACGGTGTCCTCGTTCCAGATGTGGATGTCTCCGTGTCGCACATACTTCTTGCCCCCCAGCAACACGTCCCAGTACTTCTCACACTGTTGCTGAAACATGACACCAGGGGGGGCTGCATTTACATTCAATCATCTATCTAAACTTTAACGTTGGTTAATCTCAATCAGTTCTTTACTTTAGTAAGATCAGAAAACAAAAGTGAATAAAAGCCAAGAACCACATGTCATTAGGACAATATTGATGAATTAATTTTAGAAAAATTATTATTAAAATCTATTTTTGGCAATTTTAGGTGTACAATCTCATCTGGGGAGTTCTTTATGTTGGTATCCTGGTAATGATACTTACAGCTGCATTTTCAAATAATCCTGTTGCCATGACAACGCAGTGTACTTCTTCCTGCCAGATCATGTGCCAGAAGGAGGCGAGGGTTCTGTTGCTGGGGCCTGCAAACATAGAACAGAAACTTTTTATTTTTTCCAGCAGAATAGGGTTGATGTTATTAGAAAACTTGGTTTTATAACAGCTAAAAACATTTCGCAAGAGTCCAAAATCACAGAACAAGGGCCATAACTCTGTAAAAATATCTACAAGCTTCTGTCTTAGAACTCCATCATGGAACTGATACCATGTAGTCACACAGCAAATTTGGTTGCCTTATCTTAAATAGTCTGACTATATTATATACTCTTGAACAGGGTCCTAAAACATGGAAGAGGGGCAACAACTCTTTTTTTTTAAATTGCACGCTTCTGATTTTTTAACTCCATGAAGAAGTGTTTAAAATTAAGCCCGTCCGCCAGTCCTTAAAGTTCACATAACCACAAACATATTTCACTATTTTCTTTGAAATATATTTAAGTCTGATAACAGTATTGTATAGTGCGTCAAAGGTCGCTACTCAAACATATTCAGTTTGGTAATGAAAGCCGTTTTTGAAATCACTTTTGATCAGCTGTTTAAACCTATCTGGCCACAAACCAGTGAATGTATGACTGCCTGACTGGTCACACCCCCTTTTTGTGACGTCATAAACAGAATCAGCTTCGTTATCCATACATCTATCGTAACAATACCTTTAAAAAAAATCGATAGTTAAGGATTTTCAGAAATGTTTTCCACTCGGTTAGATAAATCATTTGACTATGTAACACTACTAAGCATTTGGTTTAAAAAAGATATCCACATCATGCAGTGGTAATTAAACAATTATTTAGGCAGTAATTCAGTTGAAATAATGATACGTAATCTGTATGGTCTGTTTATTACGTCATATCCGCACAAGTTTATGGCCCCTAAACCGAGTGGGTTTTTCACAGCTGATAATTATGCTGTCTTAATGAAAGGTTTATAAAAGGCGTTTATTGGACAAATTAACAAAAGTCAAGCCCACTTTTTATTTTGTTGAAAAATCTTTGAACGAAAATCTAGAAATGATAAGGTCAAGGTTAGTGGATGTTTAAACTAGCTACTTTTTGCCAGACCTGGTTACTCTTGAGAAGATAAAAATTTTGAAAAGTTTTGGGTACGAACTGTCAAAGGTCAAGGTCACAGCAAGGTCAACATATATTGAGAAAAAGGATTATTTTTACTTTGAACACTTTCATTCATTATATTAATGTTATACTCAATTTAATGTGTCCCGCAAACGCTAATCTAGTTTCTCTTCTTATCTTACATCTAACGTATAAACCACATACTTGACACCGTCTACTTGGCTCAGCTCAATATACGAACCTTCCGCGTCATGAAGGTGACTCAAAGGGACTCATATCTCTTCTTATATTACATCTAACGTATAAACCACATACTTGACACCGTCTACTTGGCTCAGCTCAATATACGAACCTTCCGCGTCATGAAGGTGACTCAAAGGGACTCATATCTCTTCTTATCTTACATCTAACGTATAAACCACATACTTGACACCGTCTACTTGGCTCAGCTCAATATACTAAGTGGTTAGTGGATGTTTAAACTAGCTACTTTTTGCCAGACCTGGTTACTTTTTGGTCAGGACTGGTAACTTTCAAAACATTTTTTTATTTTCCCCTAAGGAATTGACTAATTAATTTTCAGGACAGGCTAGGTTTCCAATCTATTTTATACACTGCATCAAGGCATTGATACCCCAAAGACAAACGGTACAATTTGGATATCTTATCTAAAAAGGTTTCTCAGAAAATTTGTCCCCTTGAAGATATCCTCAAATAGAGTCCAAAAACAAGGACAATAAATTGTTAAAAAATAATTCCACACTTTTGATTTTCGAACTTAGTGGTGGGGGATAAAAAAATGCACACGAATCAATGTTTAGGTAAAATTATACTTTTACAGAATTGTCAAGTGTTTTTGAAAAGACACTTGGAAATTATATATTAGAAAGAGTGTAAATAAACTAGGACTGATTTGTTCTTGACTTTGAATGTTAAAGATTTTTTTATTGCTATGAATTCCTCAGACTCGCTTTTTTCGTCAAGTCAGTGTTGAAAGGTGTTGTCTATCAAGTTAAACATTCACAGAATTTCTGCAGGCAAAATGCCCAGTTGATTATTGTAAGTTCAACATAGAATAGTAGGTTATCATCATCTATTATACCAAGCAGGCTGAGTCAATTTGACTAAAATAATACATTGCGCTGAGGCTGCCGTGTGCTTAGGAACAACCCAATTTTTCAATATGTACATGTACTGAGGACAATTGAATGTTATTATTTTAACATTACTCTGTAAAACCTCTGCAGAATAATATGCTACTATACCTAGTATTGTAGTGTTATTAAGAATGTAGAATTTCTATAGCATCATCAAAGATTATCTCACCTTGGGCTGCAATGTAGGTCTTGGGGTAGTAGAAGCCCTGTGAATAGAAGGACTCACATCAGAAATTGGTACTCAACACTGTTACTATAAAACAATAACATAATATAGAATGGTGTTTACTACTCAAGAGAGGTTGGCATAAGAGGAAAAAAAGAACTTTTTGAGTGAGAAAATAAAATATGGAACTCATCATGAAAAATTGGTTACATGACAAAACTAGAAAGTGTTTTTACTTTTTGGTTCTATTTACCCACAAAAGACACATCTACATGATATAAAGAGTATGTATACCAAATTTAGTGAAGATTGACCAACTAGTTTAAGAGTTATGCTCCGGAAACAAATGGGAACGTTGATGCTAACGAGGACAAGAACTCAATCAAAACCAATATATGTCTCCTGTCCCTTCAGGGTAGACACAAAGATATGTGCACAAATTAGAAGTATTACACCACTCACTGACCACCATTTAATTGATATAATAAGTTCTATTGTTAGTACAGATTGAGAGCAGCCCTCTATATATATCTGTTGATTTTGGTTGGGGGTTCCATCAATCACAATTGTAGCGCAACAATAGAATTTACCGCTATTAGTATTTTTTCCATGTTGTGTTTTCATTCCGAGATGTGAGTGAAGCGCGATCGTCAACACAATCAAAACTAGGCACAAGTTTACATCGACAAGAATTATTCAAATCTGAGCTTTTTACAGTTACATTAATATAAACAGCATATGAAATTTAACCTAAATATCATTAGTATTTCAAGAGAGAAATATAAACTTCATACAAAGGCTGTTATCATTAGAGTCGGACACCAAAGATAAGCCTTTGTCAGTCATGACGAATGCCTGAAAGTTTCTCGCCGTGATGTTCAAGATAAATATTTCACTTCCACAGATGGGAGATATGGAATCAATCAACCAAATGAAATAAAAGATAAAGTTTTTTCCCCACAACAATTCTACTTAAAATAGTTTTGTATACCATTTAATTATGTCGGTTTCAAAGTTTATGTTGACAAGACAAAATAAATATTATTTTTAGCACAGTTTGGACGAGTCCACCATCATAAGGGCACGGGGTGATGGATATCATGATAGGAAGATAGAATTTATACTTCATGATAACCTAAAGAAAAATGTATTTGTTTTGCTGATACAGAATTCCTTATATATATATTTGATTATCTTTCTCTCATTGAATGTTTTGTTAATGTGGGATTATTAGGTCAAGTGTTTAGAAGTTCATCATTGCAACCCCTGTAAAATAATGGTTTGGTAATTTGTAAACTAATATGGCGGGAAGTTAAGCAACTAAGTGAGTGATTATCCACAGATGTGACAGATGTTACGATAATTTGTGAAGCATATTTCTTATATATATGCTGCTGATTTTAATTGAGAATTGCTATGAAACCGAGGCACTCATGAAATAAAGTAGATATTTGATCTTGATTGAACAACAAAAGATCGATACATTTTTTTTTTCAGTGACAATTTTTTTCTTGATTTGTAAGTTGTATGGCTGAAATAGAATATATATACTGATAATTTAACGGCTGTGGTCGATTTATTGGAACGTGAAAATTACCATTTGGGGCATGGTTGAAATGTTAGGGGTGATTTGAACTTTTTAACCTCAGATTAACGTACGTGGTCGAATTATCAGAGATGTCGAATTAATAGAGGAATTACGGTAATGATATGTTTTGCCCAGGGCGGCTTCAGGAATTTATTATTTTGGTCATTCATCAAATACAAATATAGCGCAACAATAGAATTCAAAGATTTAACGATATGTTTCACCCAGGGTTGCTTTATGAATTTGTTTTTTTGTTTATTGGGTCTTATGATATTCCCACAGAGTGTCCACCATGTCTTCATGATGTCTTCATCCAGGAAGTCTCCTCAGGCCCAGAGAGGATGTGTTTACAGCACTCTCACACCTGGACCCACCTGAGAGGTATTCATCAAGCTGTCTAGCGCAGGTGTCTGGTTGGATGTTCAGATGGATTATGTATGTACTCTATGTGCGGTCAGATCCACATTTGTTTATGTCAGATTCTAACAGGACATGATTTGTGTTTTGCATTTGAACTTGACAGTATCTGTTTGTCACTGAACCTCACAAGACTTTATGTTGTAAGTATATTCATCAAGTCTTGGTGAGCAATCTACTGTCCATCCTAGAAGTGGAAGGCATATTGCCCTACATAAACCAAAGGTCAAGTTTAGCATTTCCGCACAGATATAAAAGTTACTTGTTTCCTATGCGCAAACAAAGTGAGTGCAGACTAACAATGAATTATCCTTGACTCGAATCAAAATAATTTGTGTGTGTCCAAACATATTTTTCCAAGAATTTAATTTCCACATCAATGTCTTCAAAGGGTTGTACTCTTCGTTTACACCACATGAATTTCAATAACTAACTTATTTTTCATTACACATCTTAAGCACTCATTGCATCCTCTTAAGTCATTCTTCAGGTCCACAAGCCCCACAAGCTTCTGGTTTACGGAATGAAAGTGTATGTTTTAATCTGTGAATCTCAGGGTATGTTTAAGTGTGTACCTGTGAATCTCAGTGTATACATGTGTAGGTGTGTATCTGTGGGTTTCTCAAACAGTCTTTTGGTCTATCCTAAACCATCAGTTACCAGGAGAGCCAAAATGGATCTTCAGAGACTACCAGGACAAACTCCCGACATGACATCAGTGCAGACAGATCCACATCAGTTGAGGTCCAGCCCGTCTCATTACATCAACGACCCAGCGGAGTTATGGGGAGATCCACTCAGTCCACTACTCTCCTACATGATAAATATTTCACCATTTGGGACTAGCTGATGGCCGTTCTCATCACTGATGTTTATGTATATACAAAGAGTTGTGGTGCTTGATATTACTGGATGTGTCTGGACTCATTCTCTATGCAACGATACTATGGCTGGATACATTAACAAGTTTAGGGACACTTGTCATCTAAGCATCTATGTCTGTCCCACCGATGTGTATGTTTACATAAAGAGTTGTGCTACTCAATGTGTCCATATCGTGTTCATCGGAATATCCACATCCCTGCTGGGCAATACTGCTATAAGGGCATTTTTTCAACAATTATCAAGCTTTGAGAGTCAGTTAAAAACCTGTACCCTTTCGTGCATGTCGTCCCACGATTTCAATTCACGAAAAACTACCCCAATGATGTCACTTTGAAGTCATATTTTTTTAGACTATCCTCAAACTATAGTCAATGTACAAGTTTGAAACATTTCTGTTCGAGGCCGTCTTATTCAATGGGATTTAATTCTACAACTATTCATGCTTATTTATTTGTAAATATGTCATGTTCTTATTAAACAAAAAATTACTACAATATTTTATCATGTATATCACGAAAGAATGACACCATTGATATTAGCGTCCCATTTATGGGACGTCATGCATAAATGGGTTTTAAACATCACTAGTCCAATATGTCTATCATTATTCAATTAAAAATTCATTTTCTAGTCAAAGAACAGGGAAAATGACCTGAATACTCATCATCTTAAATATATAAGTTTATCACAGTTAGAATTTAACATTAATGGTTGTTTCTTGAAGCTTTAGACTGCAGTTTACTGAAACAAATTAAAAACCTACAAAAATCTTGAGTCATTGAGAAGTGGATTCTTGTAAATAATTCACTGTTTACGCAAAAGATTGACGTCAACACTATGGATTTACTATTATGATTATCATCATTACACATCATTTTCCAACACTAATGATGTATCATCTTCAAGTTTACACAATGGAGTGTTTAAAGAATGTTAATGTCAACCTAGGTCCATTCATTAGTTCTGGTTTCCTGAAGTATTTACATTCTTATGATTAATACTCGAGTCAATCTTTCCAAGCTGGTCATTAAATATTCAGCTTGAGAGGTGATTTGCTGTAAAGAGATAGTTTAGTTCATTCAGTCGTTAAGTTATCATTGTCTGACAGTTGAAGCTGACAAAGCAACAGAGTAATTAACACATGTGAGAGAGTCAGTCATTCAGTACTGCCAAGTGATTGTGTTAAACATATACTACGTCGTGAGTCAAGTCATCAAATAATATCCTTTAACTATAACAATAGTTAACATGGGTCTGTCTGGATTATCAATAATTATCTAACAAACAACAATCTCTGTATATACATACACATTTCCAGACTTTTGTTTTTTATCTAATTATTACTTGAGCTATGAAGAAGGTTATTGTATCAATATACACACAAATATATATATATATATAAGTGTCCCTTAGGAAGACTCATATTATCATATGCCTCATCTTGATATGTCCAGAGCATATTGTCTGTTTATCAGGGATAATATCAGTTATAGTGATAATTCCTGGCTCAGCAGTAATCGCATATGGAATTCAGGTCAAGAGGGAAATCATATCAGTGGTTATGTAACAAAAGAGGGGTGTGACGATAAAGACCTGAGAGTACTACACAGGACAGTATTATGATCTGAGCGGAACTGTCCAACCAACCACTGCTTCTTCTCTATGGTATTCTATCAGTTACACTTTGATGCATTGTTACAATAAAACAAGTGAATACCTTGAAGTACTATAGATAGCTAGAAATGGTTTACTTACGTCAATGAAACTTGCGTTGATGTAGTCACTTGAGATATGGGGGGGTTGGTTCCACAGTATCACACGGCTGTGATCATCTGGAAAATAATCATCAGTGTCAGACACATTGCTGTAACAGAGAGCGAGTGTAACTTTCATTTCTCTTAAAGGAGCACGAGAACGTTTTTAGGGGGAATATTAGGTGATGTCAGATAAATGAAAATAGATGGTTCTAATTGAAAGACAATGTACATAACCAAATGAAGCAGTTATAAATCAAATATCTAATGTAAAGTTCAGTCATGCAATCCGTTTTTCTGACACAAAAGGAATTTAAGGTGTTCACACGAAAATAGCCACCAATGGACTTTATGGGAAATAAATTTAAAAAAATAATTTGTTCTTTGACTAATGATTGGTACGTGTAATGAGATTTTTGACACTATTGAAAAAATACATTTAGCATTAACGTACAATAATCAGTGAAAAATTGGAAACATAAAATTGTCAAGAAACGTGCTACTGCCTCTTTAAAGGAGAATATATGCTAAGATAGATAAGTTCCTGATTCTTTCCTTACTGAATGAAATATGTTAAAACCAAAAGTTTTGTAACCTTTCAAGTTGACAACCCAGCAATAGGATTGTGATGATGTCAAAGCATTGTGACGTCATCATGGTTTTGACATCATAGCAATGTGATGTTGTCATGTTTATAGCGTCATAACATTGTGACATCATATGACTGGATTATGCAAAACATTTTTGTTGTCATGTGCTTGCCTATTTTTAGAGCATTGTTTAAAATCTTTCGTCAAACTTTACCACAGGAGATATCGCTTGATCTCCCACAGGCGATATCTCCTGTGGAACACAGTTTTGGATGAATAAATTGATGCAATGACATGAACCAGTTCAGCAGCTCCTGTGGCTAGACAACTCGAAGATCATGATTCTGTGATGTAGCAAGAAATCATGCAGGTAGAATTATATACTAAATGAGGACCTAATTTCAGACTACATTATTCCAACCTTTGAAAATTTACAATTTTGGTTGATTGCAACAGAAAATAGATTTAAAATAACAATGGCATTTATCTCTAAGAAAATAAATTGAAAAGCATTTTCATTCGATCATTTTACTCAAGAAAAAAGCATTTTTTAACAACAAAACTGTGTTCAGGTACTTATAAAAATTGAGCCATTGGCTCTGTAGCTCATCAGCCTTCGTTTCAATTTTATAACAGGTTCTGTTCCCCCCTTAGTAGGGGCCACAGGTTCACCAAATGTACAATTTAGAATCCTCATTATCTAACTAAGGTGTCTGCATACAAGATTTCAGCTTTCTAGGACTTATGCTTCTGGGAAAGAAGATGAAATAGGTTTTTAGAATGTGGTCCCTGAGTCCCTTCTCAGGGGCCACAAGGCCACCATAGCTATAATTTATAATCCTCACTAAATGCCCTTGAAGAACTTAATCCTCACTAGTCAAGGAGTCTGTACACAAAGTTTCAGTTTTTTAGGCCTTGTGCTTCTTGAGAAGAAGTAAATGATGCACAAAAATTACGGCCAGACAGACAGATGCCGGACAGCATGCCATGCCATATGCTCATCGGGCCTAACAGCCCTTATGGGCTAAAATAGAGCCATGCACACTGAAGCTCATCAGGTTTAACATTGTCTAATGTTGAGAGACTAAAATAATGTTTAAGAACAAGTACAACACTTTTTAAGCGGTACATTGTACAAGTTCAGGCCAAAACTATATGTCCTAAAGTGTCAGAATAATTCTAAAGTTTCAGATATTATTCTAAATCTAATTTCGTTTTACATGTATTAATCATTTTCCGTTTAATGTCCATTTTCTAGTTCATTTTTATAGTGTTATGCCATGCCGTTTTTCCATTGAACCATGTGTGTTGATCCGCGTTCCAAATCCTGATCCTGTGTGTGATGTACCGTATTTGACTGTTATATGTAATTAAACAGCTGTCAAGCCGAATCAAAATCGAATAGTGCCTTCTATTCAAGACACTATAAATTGATGTAAATATCTCAAATCTTTAAAGTTATTGTCTCAGTTTTGCAAGTAAATTTTATCACTTACATCAATTTTTTTCCTGACTTTAAAATCAGTTTCAATTTTGTATCGACTATCCCTCAAGATTGCTGTTGATATTTTTCTGAACCTCTCCTGAAACCACTGCAACCCTCCCTCTGTAATTAACATGGAAGTGGTGGGTGAAGCCGGTACATATTCCATATAGGTGCTTACACACATACTACAAAGACGTTGATTCTAAAATTTGAGTATCCAAGCAGTAATGAAATCAGTGAAACAAGATGTGTTTGTCAAATTCCCAGATATAGGCAAATGGTAAATGTATATTTTTTGTGTTAATATGTACCTGATAAATTATTAAAATATCAAAGGTCTATCTCTATCCAATCACAAGCTATGGCCATGGTTTAAGTTTTCGAAAATGCTTGATGGCCAAGGAAAAGTGAAAATTCATTCAGAAAGAAAAGAAAGAGAGAATTTAAAAAGAATCTGGTTTCAGGAATGTTGATAAAACATAGGTAGATGTGATTCAATGGGTACAATACTCAATAGCGGGAAGAAAGAATAGCTGATTTCAATGAGAGAAGAGAACAAGAAAATCCAGAAGAGTGGCAAGGGTTCCAAGAAAGAGAATAGAGAATCACTGGTGGTTCCAGGAGAGAAGAGAGATAGAGAGAAGACATGTTCCACTGGACTCAAACCGAGAGAAGAGACTCAGTGGAGAGATTCGGCCAGTCATCCTATAGCAGTGCCCCTGTGAAAGAAACCCAATGAGGCATCCTGCTGCAGCATTAATCAGTTCTATTTCTGAACGGCAGTGAAAGATAAAATGAGATTAAGATGAATGATGATTCAGTAGTTCTTATTTCACAGCACATGGCATGTTCTCCCATACCAACCACTATGAACACCATCAGCTGTGTAAACCGACCAGCACTGGGGCTGTGGAGGTGGGGGGATTCACATATCATGGCTGATAGTATCATTGCAGGGCGAGAGCCTGTAGCATTATTTTGGTTAAGCATAGCAGAGAAACCTGCGAGTAGTAGCTGGAACAAGGGAACCATGGATGGTACTGCACTGCAATTCACTGTAGCATATCACCCAACCATTACTGCGTGTAGAACAGTTCTCCACTGCAGAAAACGTTGCCCACCACCTAGCAGGATTCAAACCCTGGACCTCTTGATCCAAACCTGGACACGCTAACCACTGCACTATCCTGCCCCGCCTGCAGAGGATGAAGCTGTTCTTAACAATTCACACTATAATAGTGAGAGCTCTACAACTCATGTGTACTTGTAGTTGGTGTTATAACTGTATAACAAAATCAATTAACTTGAAACTTGATATGCCTTAAAACTCCATTGAGATTGCCAGATGGATTGTGATGGATTAAACATTTGAGATATGTTGAGATTGCTGCCTAGAATGTATGAAGTAGAATGGATTGAACAAGAGTTAGAACCGTTGATTGTCAAGTGTTCTGATTTGGTTTGATCATTTGAGATTGTTTACCCTAATGGATATACCTCATGTAGAAGATTGTTTAACATCTTTTTTAAGTTAGAGAGCAACTTCGCAATTTTCACTCAAATCAAACACGTTTTGTTTTGCTTTGAAATGAACGTCAATGGCAAAATAAATCATTTGAATCTAAAACATCTCACACATTCATCCCCAAATGGTGATAATATGATAAATTATTGTTTTCATTAAAAATATTGTAACAGTCATTAATAAAGCCATGGAAGCTAATTTTATATCTCCAAATTTACATGAATACTTATTATATAAACTATCAAACATTATCAACTCAAATTGTCTGATATACTGCTTTAGATAATTTTCCAAAATTACACTTGGCTGATTGACAAGTGTCATTGTCCAGTTTTTTATCACAATCTCGACATAAAACCTCCTTGTCACAATTGAACATCTATTGAACTTTGCTGAAATGATAACTTCCTGCAAAATTCAATACTTCTCGTTCAAATGACACTATATATATAAAGATTGGCATATGTGACCCCAAACAACTCACGGAGTGGATCTTTAAGGCATTGAACGAGAAAGCTAGATAATGAATACCAAAGCTACCCCACATGTTGGACAGTTGGCGGGTTTTATCAAATGGACACAGCTGACCCACTTTATTTATAATCAGGCAAATAGAAATTGGCCAGAGAGACTGGAGAGTACACAAGGATGAAATGTAGAAATTGGCCAGAGAGAGGCTGGAGACTACACAAGGATGAAATGTAGAAATTGGCCAGAGAGGCTGGAGACTACACAAGGATGAAATGTAGAAATTGGCCAGAGAGGCTGGAGACTACACAAGGATGAAATGTAGAAATTGGCCAGAGAGGCTGGAGACTACACAAGGATGAAATGTAGAAATTGGCCAGAGAGAGACTGGAGACTACACATGGATGAAATGTAGAAATTGGCCAGAGAGGCTGGAGAGTACACAAGGATGAAATGTAGAAATTGGCCAGAGAGGCTGGAGAGTACACAAGGATGAAATGTAGAAATTGGCCAGAGAGGCTGGAGAGTACACAAGGATGAAATGTAGAAATTGGCCAGAGAGGCTGGAGAGTACACATGGATGAAATGTAGAAATTGGCCAGAGAGGCTGGAGAGTACACAAGGATGAAATGTAGAAATTGGCCAGAGAGGCTGGAGAGTACACAAGGATGAAATGTAGAAATTGGCCAGAGAGGCTGGAGACAACACAAGGATGAAATGTAGAAATTGGCCAGAGAGGCTAGAGAGTACACAAGGATGAAATGTAGAAATTGGCCAGAGAGGCTGGAGACTACACAAGGATGAAATGTAGAAATTGTCCAGAGAGGCTGGAGACTGCACAAGGAAGAAATGTAGAAATTGGCCAGAGAGGCTGGAGACTGCACAAGGAAGAAATGTAGAAATTGGCCAGAGAGGCTGGAGACTACACAAGGATGAAATGTAGAAATTGGCCAGAGAGGCTGGAGACTACACAAGGATGAAATGTAGAAATTGGCCAGAGAGGCTGGAGACTACACAAGGATGAAATGTAGAAATTGGCCAGAGAGGCTGGAGACAACACAAGGATGAAATGTAGAAATTGGCCAGAGAGGCTGGAGACAACACAAGGATGAAATGTAGAAATTGGCCAGAGAGGCTGGACACTACACAAGGATGAAATGTAGAAATTGGCCAGAGAGAGGCTGGAGACTACACAAGGATGAAATGTAGAAATTGGCCAGAGAGGCTGGAGACTACACAAGGATGAAATGTAGAAATTGGCCAGAGAGGCTGGAGACTACACAAGGATGAAATGTAGAAATTGGCCAGAGAGGCTGGAGACTACACAAGGATGAAATGTAGAAATTGGCCAGAGAGGCTGGAGACAACACAAGGATGAAATGTAGAAATTGGCCAGAGAGGCTGGAGACTACACAAGGATGAAATGTAGAAATTGGCCAGAGAGGCTGGAGACTACACAAGGATGAAATGTAGAAATTGGCCAGAGAGGCTGGAGACTACACAAGGATGAAATGTAGAAATTGGCCAGAGAGGCTGGAGACTACACAAGGATGAAATGTAGAAATTGGCCAGAGAGGCTGGAGACTACACAAGGATGAAATGTAGAAATTGGCCAGAGAGAGGCTGGAGACTACACAAGGATGAAATGTAGAAATTGTCCAGAGGGGCTGGAGACTACACAAGGATGAAATGTAGAAATTGGCCAGAGAGGCTGGAGACTACACAAGGATGAAATGTAGAAATTGGCCAGAGAGGCTGGAGACTACACAAGGATGAAATGTAGAAATTGGCCAGAGAGGCTGGAGACTACACAAGGATGAAATGTAGAAATTGGCCAGAGAGGCTGGAGACTACACAAGGATGAAATGTAGAAATTGTCCAGAGAGGCTGGAGACTACACAAGGATGAAATGTAGAAATTGGCCAGAGAGGCTGGAGACTACACAAGGATGAAATGTAGAAATTGGCCAGAGAGGCTGGAGACTACACAAGGATGAAATGTAGAAATTGGCCAGAGAGGCTGGAGACTACACAAGGATGAAATGTAGAAATTGGCCAGAGAGGCTGGAGACTACACAAGGATGAAATGTAGAAATTGGCCAGAGAGAGGCTGGAGACTACACAAGGATGAAATGTAGAAATTGGCCAGAGAGAGGCTGGAGACTACACAAGGATGAAATGTAGAAATTGGCCAGAGAGGCTGGAGACAACACAAGGATGAAATGTAGAAATTGGCCAGAGAGGCTGGAGACTACACAAGGATGAAATGTAGAAATTGGCCAGAGAGGCTGGAGACTACACAAGGATGAAATGTAGAAATTGGCCAGAGGGGCTGGAGACAACACAAGGATGAAATGTAGAAATTGGCCAGAGAGGCTGGAGACTACACAAGGATGAAATGTAGAAATTGGCCAGAGAGGCTGGAGACTACACAAGGATGAAATGTAGAAATTGGCCAGAGAGGCTGGACACTACACAAGGATGAAATGTAGAAATTGGCCAGAGAGGCTGGAGACTACACAAGGATGAAATGTAGAAATTGTCCAGAGAGGCTGGAGACTACACAAGGATGAAATGTAGAAATTGGCCAGAGAGGCTGGAGACTACACAAGGATGAAATGTAGAAATTGGCCAGAGAGGCTGGACACTACACAAGGATGAAATGTAGAAATTGGCCAGAGAGGCTGGAGACTACACAAGGATGAAATGTAGAAATTGGCCAGAGAGGCTGGAGACTACACAAGGATGAAATGTAGAAATTGGCCAGAGAGGCTGGAGACTACACAAGGATGAAATGTAGAAATTGGCCAGAGAGGCTGGAGACTACACAAGGATGAAATGTAGAAATTGGCCAGAGAGGCTGGAGACTACACAAGGATGAAATGTAGAAATTGGCCAGAGAGGCTGGAGACTACACAAGGATGAAATGTAGAAATTGGCCAGAGAGGCTGGAGACTACACAAGGATGAAATGTAGAAATTGGCCAGAGGGGCTGGAGACTACACAAGGATGAAATGTAGAAATTGGCCAGAGAGGCTGGAGACTACACAAGGATGAAATGTAGAAATTGGCCAGAGAGAGGCTGGAGACTACACAAGGATGAAATGTAGAAATTGGCCAGAGAGGCTGGAGACTACACAAGGATGAAATGTAGAAATTGGCCAGAGAGGCTGGAGACTACACAAGGATGAAATGTAGAAATAGGCCAGAGAGGCTGGAGACAACACAAGGATGAAATGTAGAAATTGGCCAGAGAGGCTGGAGACTACACAAGGATGAAATGTAGAAATTGGCCAGAGAGGCTGGAGACTACACAAGGATGAAATGTAGAAATTGGCCAGAGAGAGGCTGGAGACTACACAAGGATGAAATGTAGAAATTGGCCAGAGAGGCTGGAGACTACACAAGGATGAAATGTAGAAATTGGCCAGAGAGGCTGGAGACTACACAAGGATGAAATGTAGAAATAGGCCAGAGAGGCTGGAGACAACACAAGGATGAAATGTAGAAATTGGCCAGAGAGGCTGGAGACTACACAAGGATGAAATGTAGAAATTGGCCAGAGAGGCTGGAGACTACACAAGGATGAAATGTAGAAATTGGCCAGAGAGAGACTGGAGACTACACAAGGATGAAATGTAGAAATTGGCCAGAGAGGCTGGAGACTACACAAGGATGAAATGTAGAAATTGGCCAGAGAGGCTGGAGACTACACAAGGATGAAATGTAGAAATTGGCCAGAGAGGCTGGAGACTACACAAGGATGAAATGTAGAAATTGGCCAGAGAGGCTGGAGAGTACACAAGGATGAAATGTAGAAATTGGCCAGAGAGGCTGGAGACTACACAAGGATGAAATGTAGAAATTGGCCAGAGAGAGGCTGGAGACTACACAAGGATGAAATGTAGAAATTGGCCAGAGAGAGGCTGGAGACTACACAAGGATGAAATGTAGAAATTGGCCAGAGAGGCTGGAGACTACACAAGGATGAAATGTAGAAATTGGCCAGAGAGGCTGGAGACTACACAAGGATGAAATGTAGAAATTGTCCAGAGAGGCTGGAGACTACACAAGGATGAAATGTAGAAATTGGCCAGAGAGGCTGGAGACTACACAAGGATGAAATGTAGAAATTGGCCAGAGAGGCTGGAGACTACACAAGGATGAAATGTAGAAATTGGCCAGAGAGGCTGGAGACTACACAAGGATGAAATGTAGAAATTGGCCAGAGAGGCTGGAGAGTACACAAGGATGAAATGTAGAAATTGGCCAGAGAGGCTGGAGACTACACAAGGATGAAATGTAGAAATTGGCCAGAGAGGCTGGAGACTACACAAGGATGAAATGTAGAAATTGGCCAGAGAGAGGCTGGAGACTACACAAGGATGAAATGTAGAAATTGGCCAGAGAGGCTGGAGACTACACAAGGATGAAATGTAGAAATTGGCCAGAGAGGCTGGAGACTACACAAGGATGAAATGTAGAAATTGGCCAGAGAGGCTGGAGACTACACAAGGATGAAATGTAGAAATTGGCCAGAGAGGCTGGAGACTACACAAGGATGAAATGTAGAAATAGGCCAGAGAGGCTGGAGACAACACAAGGATGAAATGTAGAAATTGGCCAGAGAGGCTGGAGACAACACAAGGATGAAATGTAGAAATTGGCCAGAGAGGCTGGAGACTACACAAGGATGAAATGTAGAAATTGGCCAGAGAGGCTGGAGACTACACAAGGATGAAATGTAGAAATTGGCCAGAGAGGCTGGAGACTACACAAGGATGAAATGTAGAAATTGGCCAGAGAGGCTGGAGACTACACAAGGATGAAATGTAGAAATTGGCCAGAGAGGCTGGAGACTACACAAGGATGAAATGTAGAAATTGGCCAGAGAGGCTGGAGACAACACAAGGATGAAATGTAGAAATTGGCCAGAGAGGCTGGAGACTACACAAGGATGAAATGTAGAAATTGGCCAGAGAGGCTGGAGACTACACAAGGATGAAATGTAGAAATTGGCCAGAGAGGCTGGAGACTACACAAGGATGAAATGTAGGTAACTGCGTTGGCCTTATCACTACATTGTAATATTAGATATAATAATTTACATATGATTTGGTGAAAACTTAAAATCATCTTTTCCTTACAACTCAATACAATTTTATTGAAATTGGATGGTTGTAGACTTATAGCAACTCTAAGAAACAATGAACTTCTCTCCCTACCGAGCTTAATAAAGTCATAGCCTCCATTTAAACCTCATGAAAAGAGCTCTATATGGCTGAGCAGTTACAGATCCTCTATAACCAATTAAGCTTTACCATCAGTGTACATCCCTACGGTTTCAGCAAAACTTCTGTGACATATTGTGACAAGACTGACATCAGTATGAGATGTGAGACAATATTTGATGTGATGAAGTAATGGTGGTGTCTGTCTTCAACAAAGGGACAATTTTATCGGGGTATTTTGGGGGAAACAGAATTAAAGTGTAGTTGTTTATACCTATATATGATTATTACATGACATGACATGAATATTTCACAGTTATTTTCAATATGTTAGTGAGAGTAACATTTGGGTTTTCTAGATTTAACAATTTGCCCAAAAACAGAATGCATCAGTGAATCTTCTTGAATTTTGTTTCCACAAAAACAACTTGAAATGACTGTTGCTTTAGGTGGTGAATTTTCCTGGAACAGTCAAATACTTAGTCCCAATTATAGCAGGGTTATAGGAGGTGATATGAGTTGAGTTACCCTGATGGAAACGATTTGTCTTTGAGTGACAAGTCAAGATCGCCAGACGAACTATATGTAATCTGCATGTGAGGAATCAGTGTTACAGAATCAGCTATCTAATTGGATGAAGCTATAAATAGCACTGACTCAACCCTTTACACATCGTCCTTACAGCTCACAAGTCGGCAGATAGGAATCGGTTTAAATACGGGTTCACTGGGTGAACACAAGAACCTCACCCTACAATCAGGACGTGTGTACTCCTCACCATCAGGTTCAGCGCTTGTACAAGCCCTACCATACCTACTCCTTAGCGGTGTAGAGGACGGAACTGAACTACATGACCTCAATATAAGGATTCTGGGTACTAGGGTCCAGTATCTTGAACCCTAATGCAAGCAATATTTATTATACAAGTCCTCACATACCTTCTCCTTAGCTCATGTGGAGGACGGAACTTAACTACATGACCTAACAATAAGGATTCCGGGTACTGAAGGTCCAATATCTTTGACCCGTGGAACCAAAATTTACTTGTGGTACAATCGCTCAATACCTACTCCTTAGTGTAGAGGACTTAAAGTGACACAGAGTATCTTTCTTAAAATTTTATTTGGTTTTGATAAGCTACAAAATATCTACCGGTAATATGCTGATTGAAGTTCATATCTCATCACTGGACTTGCAAATATATCCATGTATGCATAATATCTCTAAAATGCTTGATTTCATGGAAAAATCAATAAAACATCTCAAATACGTTTAGTATTTGAAATTATGCATCCAATTAATCTACCTCTTAGTTACGATACCTAATAAACACTATCGAATCAAATATATCTTCCTGTCAGCTTATGACAAGGTTTCCAAATTACGTTTGACGAATTTGCACGCGCCACTCGGGCCACATTGTCCAGTTTTCGATCAAAATCACGACTTTGAATCGCCGTATTTTCGCTCTAATGTACTGATTGACCTTTGACTTGTTATTTTCAGTAACAGTTAGTGGTTCCAGATGCAATAACATCGATTTCAAAATTTGTCATATGTGATCCTATCAACATACTCTGTGTCTCTTTAAACTGAATGGTTCATAAATGTTTATGGAATAAATTTCACTGGTAGTCAAACAATATCACAAGACACATCTTGTGATTTGAATAGACCAATCTTTCATTCGACTAGACCTATGTTTCATTTGACTTAAGTCCGATCTTTCATTAGACTTAAACCAAATGTTCAACATGGAAATACACAATCAATTCTAACTTTGCTGAAGTGCGCAAATTTATATCTTTCCATGTTCATAATGATTGCTAAAAAAAACAACATTATGACGTAAAAGATTCCAAGCAGGCTTCGTTTAAACTTTTCTATTTTCATCTTTATTGTAATCACCAAGGTTTGGCATCACAAACATCCATTGTCATGTTTTTTTAATGAGGCAGGCCTGCAATCCTTGATGTTTTAATGACTTACATCGGGTTGTCTATTAATAAGCTTGTCTATATGCACAATAATGAACGTCAGCCTGCTAACGATGTCCCTCTCTTGCAGTCATACAACATCATTATTGATTGGGAGCAGCTCTAAATTCGGTAAAAGTCATTAGAGGAAATCTCTTGTCAGTACAATTAATTAGCCCGTCCCCTGGTGCAGCCGGTAGCCAGCCTGGCCTGGACTCACACAAGATTTCCCTCGTGATCATCGCTCCAAGAAACTTGGCTAGAACCT
The DNA here is from genome assembly GCA_916613615.1 of Steromphala cineraria. Taxonomy (NCBI): domain Eukaryota; kingdom Metazoa; phylum Mollusca; class Gastropoda; order Trochida; family Trochidae; genus Steromphala; species Steromphala cineraria. Next base: position 86,944,223 of record OU744722.1, read on the forward strand.
ACATCCACTGTAACTTTATGTCTACTGATACTGTATATCTACTGATACTGTATGTCTACTGATACTGTATATCTACTGATACTGAATGTCCACTGATACTGTATATCTACTGATACTGTATGTCTTCTGATACGGTATGTCCACTGATACTGTATATCTACTGATACTGTATGTCTACTGATACTGTATGTCTACTGATACTGTATGTCCACTGATACTGTATGCCTACTGGTACTGTATGCCTACTGATACTGTATGTCAACTGATACTGTATGCCTACTGATACTGTATGTCTACTGATACTGTATGTCTACTGATACTGTATGCCTACTGATACTGTATGTCTACTGATACTGTATGGTACTGATACTGTATGTCTACTGATACTGTATGCCTACTGGTACTGTATGTCTACTGATACTGTATGTCTACTGATACTGTATGCCTACTGATACTGTATGTCTACTGATACTGTATGGTACTGATACTGTATGTCTACTGATACTGTATATCTACTGGTACTGTATGTCTACTGATACTGTATGTCCACTGATACTGTATGTCCACTGATACTTCATGTCAACTGACACTGTATGTCTACTGATACTGTATGTCCACTGATACTGTATGTCAACTGATACTGTATGCCTACTGATACTGTATGTCTACTGATACTGTATGGTACTGATACTGTATATCCAATGACACTGTATGTCTACTGATACTGTATGTCTTCTGATACTGTATGTCTACTGGTACTGTATGCCTACTGATACTGAATGCCTACTGATACTGTATGTCTACTGGTACTGTATGCCTACTGATACTGAATGCCTACTGATACTGTATGTCTACTGGTACTGTATGCCTACTGATACTGTATGCCTACTGGTACTGTATGGTACTGATACTGTATGTCCACTGATACTGTATGTCAACTGATACTGTATGTCAACTGATACTGTATGTCCACTGATACTGTATGTCTACTGATACTGTATGTCTACTGATACTGCATGTCTATACTGATACTGTATGTCCACTGATACTGTATGTCCACTGATACTGTATGTCCACTGATACTGTATGTCTACTGAAGGTGTAGATACCTCCATGGATGACATAATTGTGTCAGGATCAGAAAGGTTATATTTTCACGAGTGGCGCAGCCACGAGTGAAAATATTTAACTTTTCTACCTCACGAGATGAGATAAAAATGGTATTTGTCAAGAATTGACAGATATTCTATTTATTATATGATGAAATCCTTCTAATTAAGTCAAAAAAGGCCAATTCCATGTTGAGCGGCCGCTTGGAAGAGCCCGTCTCCGCGGTAACAGTGTGACGTCATAGGAGAATTCATGACGTCAGACCATTGTTACCTGACGTCAAACTCTTGAACTTGATGTCACTAGAGTGGTGATAAAGTTTATCACCACTCAGTAGAGTGACGATAAAGGTTATCGCCACTGTAGCCAGATAGAGGGTTTATTTCACTGATAGAACAGAGTATCTCACCTTCAATCATATAATAAACTGCAGTATCTTACAAGGGCGTGTAATAAATACCAATACTGTACAGTTACATATAGCCAAGGTCATATCTGTTTATTTTAGTTGAGCATATATTCAGGTTTGATAATCTGTGACACACAACTTTTCTGGCAATTCAAATGAGTTGAGTTTACATTGGCACTTAGAATTTGAGACTTGTTACTTTATATACAAGTCTTTCCCTCTCAACAGTTAAAACAAGGATTTATAGTACATGCGATCATGTTCATCACTAATCAAGCCAATTGTCCTGGCTCCAACTGCACATCATGGTCGATCAGTGGACGTCAACTGAACCAGCCCGGGTCACGATTACAGAGACTTCATGACAAGAGATATTAGCGAGCTGCACGCAGACCTCAGTACACAGCTGTCATTACATCAGACATCAACTGAAATTACAACCTCTTATAGTCACAAGTCTACCACATTGGTAACATCCCTAACAATTTTAAGTTTCTGAATCAAATAGCTTTCAAGTTATGCTCCCAAAAACTGGGAAACTGCTGGGAAAAACTTCAAAAAGTGTTGACAGCTTGTAGTTGTAACCAATAAAAGACACAACAAAACCACATGGGTAACAACCATTCCAACTTCAAAGTTCTTGAATCAAATAGTTTTTAAGTTATGAGTGAGTGAGTGAAATAATGCTTAATGCCGCTTGGGCAATATTTCAGCCTTCAACAGCGGTTTCAAGTTATGGTCTATAAACTTATTGAGCCACATGGACTGGAGGACGAGCATGCAGAGTGCTTGGTATTGTGGGAAGGGGAGGGGTTCTTAATGGAGAGTTTTATTATATGATCAGCTACAAAATACTGTGTTTTATCAGTTAAATGTACTGTCTATCAGGCAACAGTGACGATAAATTATATTTTCAATGTGACCAGTGATGATGTATTGTATCGTCATTGGTCAGGTGCCGAGCTATATGCACAAATCAGGTAAATTGGATACTCCAAATATTAACAGTAACAGTGCTAAGTCCTCACTAACTAGTCTACAATAGTGAAACATGCATGACGGATCATAAGCAAGACAGTGGAACGTTTGGGAAACTGTGAATCCTGGAGAGGTAAAGGAAGAGCACAACAGGGCCTCTCTGTCTGATTGTTAGTCTGTCAATCTAGCAAGCTATTAGTTACGAGTGGTAATACAGTCATAAACACTCTTTATTGTAAGATTACAAAATTGACATATTTTATGCCCATGTTCCTCGTCATGGAAGACGTTGAACATTAATCTTAAAAAGTATAAAACTTCCATTTGAATTCAATCGCAATTCAAAGAAAAGACCCTTGAGTTTGCTAGAAACACTATAAGTACATAGACTTCCCCTATAAAATAGAGACTCACTTGGACCATAGATGACGTCACTGGTGGTACATAAATAGATCTGAAGTAAGACTCAAGCTTCAGACATTAGCTTCCCCTGCATGTGACCAGTTGTAACTCGCTAAATACTGTGCTCAAAGAGGCAATCAAGCAAAATGCAAATCAATAATTAACTGATGCACCATCAATGATGGAAATCTGTCCATTGTACTGTTTTAATCCAAATCTGTCAGAACTTGTTTGTTGCAGTGTACAATATTGGTGAATGAGTTAATGTACTAACAGAGAATGAAGAAGATAAATGGAGTCAGAGTTGACATACTATCAAATAGGAGAAAAAGTCAGTGGCAGTCAGTGATGATGTTTGACTAGAGAAGAGTTTTTACATGTTTTCATGGACGTTCTCACTCCTATTCATTTATTGAACATCAAATTCAGTGACAAAAATTATAAACTGGTATAATTCCAGTAATTTAATATCAGTAATTATGCAAATTCATGTTACATGACAAAAATTCAGAATAGCTATATTAGCAAAAGGCACCATTCCTCAACTTGATCAAACCACATACCAAGTTTAGTAAAAAATATTGAATAGTTTTTGAGATATGCCCCAAAAACGAACCCTACCCCATATGTGCACTAAGTTGAAACTGTTCCAATGGAAACCAGAAAAATAACTAAAATAGCAAAAGGCACAACTTCACCATTAGGTCTAACCACATACCAAGTTTCGTAGAGGTGAGGTAATCTGAGTTTTAACGCCGCTTTCAAGATTATTTCACTTATGGTTGATTTCACAACTAGAGGACCATTTCATGTCACAATGGTTCGCATGGCATATTTTTGTATCAACTGTTATCACTGAATGCCAAATTAGTGTTCATAGAAATTAGAAACTTAAATATTATTTAAACATTGAAGATTTGTACAAAAACATGGTCTAAAAAATATTTATCGAATATTTTCTCCAAAGGGTCCGTGCATTTCCCCATGTCCCAAACTTCATGTATAAAATTTAAAAGCTTTGAATTCAATAACAGAAATCTTTTGAATAAAAGGGAAATTGACAAACAACAAGAGTAAGTAAATCTAAACTCTAATTTATCTAAACATTGAGTTAAATATATCCCAAATTTTGTTTGTGCCCAAATCAAATTTTGAAAATCACTGTCCCAACATGATATGTCATTACCATCACACTGTCTCATATTTGTCATCATGGTCAAAGGGGAGATAATTCAAAGAATGATAGATGTTCAAATAGATGTTCAACATGGCCTCCATCTGATAACAGCATGATTTCCATGAAAAGCCTTTAGATTTTCTCAAAAAGTATGATTGATCAGATTAAATTTCACAAGTATGTTTAATCTTTGTCATTACCGAACGCTCCACATCTCTGATGCTTTTAAAGCAAGCGATGTTTTCTCTGCATCTCATGAAAAACATAAGCCCTATATGCTCCTCATTCACCATTTAGGTCTTTCTGGAAAATCTTGATTACAGTTATTTTTACATTTGAAAGATATTTTGTCAAATTTTGCGTAATGGTAATGACAAACTGTGATGATAATGACTATAAATTTGTCATTACATTCATTTTTATAGTCATTACCATCACTTGCTGTCATTACCATCACGGTCAGTTATGCTCATGATACTTTTCAAAGTGATGCAAATATTTCATATTATTTAATCAATTGTATTTGCCTTTTAGTGCATATAGCCATACCTTTCAGCTATTATTTGACATACAACATTTGTAACTGCATCTCATTTTGGTTCTTTTATGGTAATTCTAAATTTGGGAAAATTAAATAAATTCTTTAAAAGAAGTTTAACTAAGGTTATTGCATAAAGTTCGCTATATACTTTAATTCAATGTTCCCGTGGTAATAAATAGTAGTATTGACAACAAATTTAAGTAGTTCTGATAAAAAAATAATAAAATTTAAAAGAAAAAGATTAAAAAATTTAATCGTGATGTTATGACATATTCTTTTGATATATATTTTTTGTGTCAAAATTCCAAGAAATATTTGTTAATAAAGTGTGTGCCCATTTATAAATTTTTCATCTTTAGTTAATTGCCTATCATTCTATCCTCTGAAAATTGAACAATGGAACAATTAATTGTGCAAAAGTTTACCATTTCAAATGGGCCTCTAGTTGTGAAATCACCCTTATCACGGCTGCTAGTATTGTTGCAGGGAGAAAGCCAGCAACACCATTGTGGTTATGCATTGCAGTGAAACCTGGGAGCATCAGCTGGAACTAGCGAACCATAGGTGGTACTGTGCTGAAATTCAGTGTAGTATTGCACCCAAACCTGACTGCGCGTAGAACAGTTCTCTACTGCAGACAAAGTTGCCGGTGCCCTGGCGTGATTCGAACCACAAACCTCTTGATCCGAAGCCAAACTCGCTAACCACTGCGCTATCCTGCCACCAAGTTTCGTACAAAAATATTGAATGATATGGCCCGGAAATGAAAGCATTTCAGAATCAGTGAGCCAGTATAGTGAGTATAAAGGTTCTCAGAGTCAGTGAGTCCCTTTAATGGTTCTGAGAGCCACTATAGTGAGTATAAAGGTTCTCAGAGTCAGTGAGTCCCTTTAATGGGTCCCAGGAGTTAGTGAGTTCCTGAGTTAATGATCCAGACAGCAAGTAAGTGACTATAAAGGTCCCAAAGTCAGTAAGTCTCTATTATGGTCCCAAGAGTCAGTGAATCCCTCTAATGGTCCTGGGAGTCAGTGAGTCCAGCCCAGGACTGTCTCAGAGTCAGCAAAATCTGGAATAGAGCCCTGAAACTGAGTCCACCAACCGGTACAGTTAGTCCCCCTAACGGTCAAGGAAGTCAATGAGTCCCAAAAATGGGTCCCTGGCATCAGTGAGTCCCGATAATAGTTGCGAGAGTCAGTGAGTCCCTCTTATTGTCCCGGAAGTCAATGAGTCCCAAAAATAGGTCCCTGGCATCAGTGAGTCCCTATAATAGTTGCGAGAGTCAGTGAGTCCCTCTTATTGTCCCGGAAGTCAATGAGTCTCAAAAATTGGTCCCTGGCGTCAATGAGTCCCTATATAACTAGATTAGCGTTTGCGGGATATCGCAAAAGCAGAGCAGCCCCGGAACTTGGGGTTTCGCCTTACCCTGTTCCGCCTTTTACAGGCCTCACCAAATTGGGAATTTTCACGTGACCTTGACCTTTGACACTCAAGGTCACACAATCAATGAACACATTTCATTGAGTATAACATCATTGTAATGAAATAAAGTGTTAAAAATTAAATTAATCCATTTTCTCCATATATGTTGACCTTGCTGTGACCTTGACCTTCGACATTTCGTACCCAAAACTTTTTGAAAATTTTGTACTTCTCAAGAGATAATATATACAAAATCTAAACTTCATAGCACAAAAACTTTTCAAGTTATTGTGTTTACAAGGAATTGCAATAACTCATATCTCATGACCTTGAGCTTTGACCTTCAAGGTCACACAATAATTGAACAAGTTAGAGCTTCATAGCACAAAAACTTTTCAAGTTACTGTGTTTACAAAGAATTTTGCTGTGATTTTATAACTCATGACCTTGACCTTTGAACTTGAAAGTGAACATGTCATAATGATTCCCTGGAAGTATTAACATTTAGACATGTTCATGAGTTCTGAAAAGCTAAATGGGATAAAGTTATACCCAAATTTAGTGCATTTTGTAATAACTCATATCTCATGACCTTGACCTTTGACCTTCAAGGTCACACAATCATTGAACACTTTTTATTGAGTATAACAATCATGTATTGATTAAAAGTGTTCATAGTTAAAATAAAGCATTTTCGCTAAAACATGCTTACGTCATGACCTTGCTTTGACCTTGACCTTTGACGGATTGTAGCCAAAACCTTTTCAAAGTGTTTTACTTTTCCAAGGATGATATATACCAAGTAAGAGCTTCATAGCACAAAAACTTTTCAAGTTATCGCGTTTACAAGGAATTCTTAGAGTGAATACATATCTCGTGACCTTGACCTTTGACCTTGAAAGTGAACGTGTCAAAATCGTTCCCCCGAGGTATGAGTAGTAAGGTATGAATAAGAGTTCTGGAAAGCTTAGTGGAAAAAAGTTATAGCTAGTAGTACGAATGCGGCGGCGGCGGCGATGGAAACTTCACAAAAACTGATAGCAGCCCCGTCCTTAGACGGGGCTGCTACTTATCAGGGTCCCTGGCGTCAGCATCTCCCTATAATATGTAGTCCCGAGAGTCAGTGAGTCCCTCTAATTGTCCCAGAGTCAGTGAGTCCAGCCCAGGACTGTCTACGAATGTCAGGAGTCAGTAAATCAGGAATGGAGCAAACTGAGTCTACCAGCCAGTACAAGAATTGTAAACAGATTACAGAGACCCTTCACAACATAAAGAATGTATTTCATATAACTTATTAATATAGCTGCTGGTGTTAACCCTTGATGCAGTGGTAGAGAGCCGTAATGAATCAATAACTATCAGAGAAAGAGGCCAGTTGGGTGCCCTACTTCTACACAGCTCTCACCGCCCTACACAAGACCTGAATACAGGAACAGTGAGTGCTGCTCCTGATAAATATCCATCATTTTCATGTTGTACCTCTTTACATTTTAGAAGGAGGATTGTTGATCAATGTGTGTTCAGAATTATGTACATGTCCCCCAACTTGGCTTGTCAACATTGTATGGCTTATCTCTTGAATCTTTGAGAGAAATGCAATCATGCTTTATGCATTTTGTAGTGCAAGTGTTTTTGCAACAAATCAAAGTATACCTTTATAAGCAAAACTCTGTAAAAAACTTAATTTAAAAAAAGATATATTTGTAATTTAACCTTCAATTATAGTAAAATGTGATGCACTTTGATGTTCCCCGCCCACTTTTAATCAAACTTCATCATCTTAGCCGTATTTGTCACTTGAGCCAAAGATAATCAACAAAGGTTAGTATTTTAGAAAATTATTGACGAAGAAGAAGTAAGTAGCCGAAGGAGTAAAAGGGACATCTCCATTTGTTAGTCTTACACTCTAAGTCTCATAAACATATACTGAAAGATTTGAGATTGAGGTCAGAGTAGCAAGAGGCACCACTCCACCACTCCACCACTCCACCACTCCACCACTCCACCACTCCAGCACTAGATCTAACTGAATACCAGAAGTTGTGTAACAAAATACTCCATGGATTTTGAGATAGAGGCCACAAAAGAACACTAAACTGAAAATTGTTTCCATGGGAACAAGAAAAATATTTACCCACATTACATCTAACCACATTCCAAATTTCGTAACAAAATATTGAACAGTTTTTGAGATATGTCCCTGAAACGATGATATATCAGAACCATGGAACTATGGAACCACGGAACAAAGGAACCACAAATGAAATGGTTCAAAAACATAATGGCTCCAACAAAGCTTACATATGTACATCTATAGAAATATATCTGTACGTGTGTGTATGTGTTTGTTCCATTACATATTTTGTGAAGTGAAATGAGTAAAAAAGCATTACCATCAAACGGTCAAGTGATATCTTCAGTGGACTCACAGACCACAATACAACAACGAGATATCAGGATAAGTTAGGAATATCAATAAGAACATCAATAAGACCATCAATAAGAACATCAATAAGACCATCAATTAGAATATCAGCAAGAAACCAGCAAAACAGAGAGAAGACTCAGCAATACTCATTATCCTACCTCATGTAAGAATCTCTGATTGGATAAATACTGATATCACCCTCTTGAGCGGGAGGATAAATTATTTATACCCCGGCACATAAAAAGCATGAAAAAAGCGTGCAGATTGAGCGTCTTGAAATGTACAATGTATGTAACCTCGAACACATGATCAAGCTGGTTACTTTTGATCAATCTATATGTTGCTTTGAAGAAACTACAGGGTACGCAGTTAACATGTTTCATTATCTTCATATTATATGCGTTTTGTTTAAACATTCGGTAGGATAAATTCGTTATACCATTCAGAGGCGGGGTATTGGGGGAGATATCAGGGAGATATCGCCTTCGGCTCGTCGCATAACACCAAGCTTGAGGCTGATATCTCCCCATATACCCCGCCTCTGAATGGTATGACTTATATTATACTGTGTAAGTAACACGGTATTACCCTGCTCTTGTTTATTTCCCTCACCAGATCGGGAGAATCAGAGATCAGAGAAAGTCAGATTTGTTGAATCGTGATATCACTCAAACACATCACTGGAAATCTACAAATAGGGCAAGAGACACATGCAATGTGTCAAAACAAGAAAATGAATTTTTTTCAAAATTCAGTCGGACAAAATCTGATCTAATAAAAGAAATATGTACAAAATATAGAAGCTTAAAGTAAAGACATACAGAAATCTCTTGTTTTTAGCACTTCCTCTGTCAAATGAAAATGGTTGAAAATCTAATTGAAATGTATCAGATGAATAGTTTTAACAATAGCCTTGATAAAAAATGTCTCAAGAGATATAAGTCAGTGGTATCACCTACATAACACAGGCCAGGAGGTTAAAAAGCAAAACAATCTTGCGGCAAAAAAGTATATAACAGAGAAAAACTAACACACAAACTCAGCATGGTCCAGAAGAATGATATCAGTTATTGTCACAACAAGCTGCTACAATAAGAGTACAACATCAGCTCGGAGACAATACGCAACACACTGCAGCTGCTAATGGTAGTGAATCAGTTTAGCTCTAATATCCTGTGGTCCTGCTGCTCTTCCATGATTGTTTTCGCTCATTGCTCTGAAGTCAATCATCATAACAAACCACTCACAATCTCACCTCCCTGGGGAGTATACAACTCACGCTATCATAGGAAGAGAGACAGTCATGATCATTTTTCTACCTTAATATACTGAACTGTAGTGGATCATGCTTATGTTTATTTATATGTATATATATTTTTTTTTTTTTTTTTGTAGAAATGGTAAATCGTGTATCAGATTTTTATCATGGTGTGCTACAGCTTGACATATATGTTTGTTTCATTTGACATCTTTTCTTATTCAATTCGTTTTTCATCATTTTGTTGCCAAAATAGAGCCTAATAAAGTTGATCTATGGCATGAGTTGTCATAATAGATTTTTCTATTCTTCTATATTTTTTAAATATTTTTTTAATCTTTTTTTACTGTTCCCAGATGGTTACACAGTCATATATATTTGCATATTGACATCAAAACAAGGTGTGACATAGATTAAGCAATTTATATAAGGTACAGAAATCATATTTGGTTGTTGAATAATGGGATGAACGGCTACCATTTATTGTGGAATTTTTCAGTTTCATTATTTCTTATGAAAATAAATCTTTCAACCAGAAATATCTGTTTTAATTGTTTCTTGTAATTATCTAATTTTGGAATCATATTTTTGATATTACATAAGTGGATATATTTTTTGGCGGAGATAATGATTTGGGTTATTAACACATTTTTATGGAGTGTAACGAACCAAATCAAGTATTTAGAGAAATTTATCTTCTGCAGGAAGTAATTATTAATCCAAAGTTCAAGTTCTCTCCAAAACTTCATGGTTTCGCAACAGTCCCAGTAAACATGACAAATACTCTCAGAAACAGCATTGCAAAAACTACATAACTCATTGTCAATGAGATTCATTTTCAACAGTTCTTTTTTTGTATATATTACTTTTTGTAAAAATCTGTATTGAAAATCAAGAAGTTTAACATCTTTGAGGCTATGTCTATAGAAATTAAATGTTTTGTGCCAGTCAAATTCACAGTCATTAAATGATTGTTCCCATTTTTCACAAATCTTAAGTTTGTCAACTTTGGAAATGAGCTTCTGATAAAATAATCTTGAGCCTTTTGTAGAGTTCAACAAATTTCTTTGGTAAACATTGATAAACAGATTATAACAAGATATATTTCTTGTTTGTTTGATAACATATTTCCAATTTTCAGGTAAGATGTGAAGAAGATAATTATAATCAAGAATTGTTCCTCTTATTTGGTATCTTGTCTTTAACTCATCAAAAGACATGAATCCATGTTCATTACAAAGGTCTTTGATGGTCAAAATGCCCATATTGGCCCAGTGCTTAATAAAATGGTGAGGATTCTTAAAATTATGATTAAACCATAACGGTTCTGCAAGGATATTGTCAATATTGTTCCTTTTAACATTCAATTGTTTACAAAATGTATTCCAAGTTATTAAAACATCTTTCCAAAAAGGGTTTTTAATATTAAATAATTTCTCAACATTTGCTCCATATTTGAGAAAATCATTGTAAGGAATATCACTTGGATTAATCTCAAGTGATTTTTTACAATACAATCGAAGAGTAGATAATTTCAGAGCATAGATAAATGTTTTTATATCAACCATACCTAATCCTCCTTCAGTCTTTAATCTTTTCATTGTGTTTCTTTTTATCTTATCTCTTTTATCATCCCAGATAAAATTAAAAAATATTAGTTCCAAAGATTTAATAGAATCTTCTGGAGGATTTGGCAATGCGCTGAAAATATGTACTAATTTTGAAAGGGCTAATGTCTTTATGACTGTAATTTTTCCTATTAATGTTAAATACTGCCAATAGTCTGTTTTAATTTCCTCAAATCTTTTTCTGGTATTAATCACCCATAAGTCAGCCAAGTTTTGTGTAAATTTGACTCCTAGCACTTCAAACTCCCCATTATACCATTCAATATTCAAATTTGTACACAATGTCTCTTCACAACCTACCATTGAACCAATCCAAATGGCTTTAGTCTTGTCAATATTGATTTTTAAACCTGACATCTTATAAAATGTGTTTATTGTTTCAATAGCTGCATATAGACTCTCAGCTGAACCATCAAGAAGTAGTTCTGTATCATCAGCATATTGATCTAACTTGTATTCTTTATCATCAATAACAATTCCCTTTATATTATCATTATTTCTTATCATACAACCCAAGATATCAGCTACAAAGAGAAATAGATAGGGTGAGAGGGGATCCCCTTGTCTACAACCCCTTTCATTTTCAAAAACGTCAGATAAGTGGCCATTTTGTGTCACACAAGAAGTTGTGTTGTAAGTTAGTACATGTATCCAGTCTATCATTTGTGGACCAAAACCAAACTTGTGGAGGACTAAATTGATAAAATCTTTAAAAACTGTGTCGAAAGCTTTTTCGAAGTCAATGAGAATTAATAGGCCTTTCATATTTCTTGTTTTAGTTTCAAACATAACGTAATATAACATTCTTGTATTTTCGCTGATAGTTCTACCTGGAATAAAACCTGTTTGATTTCATGTATCAATAAATCCAAAGTCTTTTTTAAGCGGTCTGTAATACATGTGCTCATTATTATATATACAGCATTCAGAAGAGTAATTGGTCTCCAATATTTTAATAGAGTTCTATCTTTACCAGCCTTGGGTATGCAGGTTATCACCCCTCTTTTTATTGTAATAGATAATTCCTTCCTGGCAGAAGTCTCACTAACAAATCTGAAAATCCACCCCTTAAGGTCTTTCCAGAAGAATTAAAAAAAATCAATAGGGAATCCATCTATTCCTGGACTTTTGTTATTTTTCATGTATTTCACTGCAAATGTAATCTCATCAATGTTGATATCTTCATCAAGTTCTTTCTTTAGTTTATCATTTAATGATGGTGTCTTAACATGTTCTAAGTTTATATTATCATTTAGATCATCATTTGATGAATAGAGTTTCTTATAAAATGTTCTTAGTTGTTTTAAGATAGAAGTGCAATCTGTTATCTCCTCATGTTTATCAGTGAGAATCTTGTTTATAGAGTTGCTTACATAAGTTCTTTTTTCTAGATTACAGAAGTAGGTTTTTCTCCCTCTTCATATATATATATATATGTTTCTTAAAAATATAGAGAATCTCCCCCAAGTGTCTTCTGATAGCAAATATATTAACATAAGTTGATAAGAGTAAAACATATCCAAAGTTTGCCGAGGATATTTTATCTTTATCAGCGACTGTTGATATATATTTCATATAAGAAGTGGGTGAGATTGTACTTGTCATTTATAATTATGATTGCAAGAAAAATGTACATAATTGAACACATTCCCTTTAGCAGTGATGTCATAGCATTGTGACGTCATCATGTTAATAACATCATTGCCTTGTGACGGTGTCTTGTTTATGATGTCATAGCATTGTGACGTCATTACTTGATGTTGCACAATGTTTGCGATGACCTGCCTTTTGCATGGCATTGTTAAAAATCTACTTTCAAAACGACATTTCCTAGGAGATATCGCTTCTTCTCCAATCTATATCCTGGGAAGACAGTTTGATGATAAACCGTGTAATCAGTCATTTAGGAAAATAACAACAGAACATGCACTATTAGTAACTCTCTCTGAAGTAATGACACATTCTTGGCGACTCAACTTAAAACCGACTTAATTCCAAATGATTTTAGATGCAAGGAATAGATCATATTAAAAATAGAAATTTTTTTTTTCTTGTATCATGTTTATCTCATAGATTGAAAAAGAAATATCATTTTATCACAAGTGACTTTCTGTTGCTTCCATAATATACAGAACAATAATGATTGATGCATGTTTTTGAACAAAGCATTGCATCAAACCGCCCTCCCCCAGTTTTATCAAACTGTTCTCCCTTGGTTTGCTGTCATATGCCATTGTTTCCTCATCTACATCATGAAAACAAATATTCTTATAATAAAGTGTTCAAACAATGTACAAGTGTCCCAGTATACTCACAGGTCACCACTTCTTGCTTGACGTTAAGGTGAAGGTTGCTCGGGGCCATGGCAGCGGTACATGGGAACTCCTCCTGGTTCCGCACAATAGCCTGCAACAATAGTGGGGAACAATACACACAATAGTCACAACAATAGTGGGGAACAATACACACAATAGCCTGCAACAATAGTGGGGAACAATACACACAATAGCCTGCAACAAGAGTCGTGAACAATACACACAATAGCCTGCAACAATAGTCGTGAACAATACACACAATAGCCTGCAACAATAGTCGTGAACAATACACACAATAGCCTGCAACAATAGTGGGGAACAATACACACAATAGCCTGCAACAATAGTCGTGAACAATACACACAATAGCCTGCAACAATAGTCGTGAACAATACACACAATAGCCTGCAACAATAGTCGTGAACAATACACACAATAGCCTGCAACAATAGTTGGGGACAATACACACAATAGCCTGCAACAATAGTCGTGAACAATACACACAATAGCCTGCAACAATAGTTGGGGACAATACACACAATAGCCTGCAACAATAGTGGGGAACAATACACACAAAAGCCTGCAACAATAGTTGGGGACAATACACACAATAGCCTGCAACAAGAGTGGGGAACAATACACACAATAGCCTGCAACAAGAGTGGAGAACAATACACACAATAGCCTGCAACAATAGTCGTGAACAATACACACAATAGCCTGCAACAATAGTCGTGAACAATACACACAATAGCCTGCAACAATAGTCGTGAACAATACACACAATAGCCTGCAACAATAGTCGTGAACAATACACACAATAGCCTGCAACAATAGTCGTGAACAATACACACAATAGCCTGCAACAATAGTCGTGAACAATACACACAATAGCCTGCAACAATAGTAGGGGACAATACACACAATAGCCTGCAACAATAGTGGGGAACAATACACACAAAAGCCTGCAACAATAGTTGGGGACAATACACACAATAGCCTGCAACAAGAGTGGGGAACAATACACACAATAGCCTGCAACAATAGTTGGGGACAATACACACAATAGCCTGCAACAATAGTGGGGAACAATACACACAATAGCCTGCAACAATAGTGGGGAACAATACACACATTAGACTACAATAAAACACACAATAGCCTGTTACTATTGTCATGAACAATGCAGAACAATAGTGGGGAACAATACACACAATAGCCTGCAACAATAGTGGGGAACAATACACACAATAGCCTGCAACAATAGTGGGGAACAATACACACAATAGCCTGCAACAATAGTGGGGAACAATACACACAATAGCCTGCAACAATAGTTGGGGACAATACACACAATAGCCTGCAACAATAGTGGGGAACAATACACACAATAGCCTGCAACAATAGTGGGGAACAATACACACATTAGACTACAATAAAACACACAATAGCCTGTTACTATTGTCATGAACAATGCAGAACAATAGTGGGGAACAATACACACAATAGCCTGCAACAATAGTGGGGAACAATACACACAATAGCCTGCAACAATAGTGGGGAACAATACACACAATAGCCTGCAACAATATAGGGGAACAATACACACAATAGCCTGCAACAATAGTGGGGAACAATACACACAATAGCCTGCAACAATAGTGGGGAACAATACACACAATAGCCTGCAACAATAGTGGGGAACAATACACACAATAGCCTGCAACAATAGTGGGGAACAATACACACATTAGACTACAATAAAACACACAATAGCCTGTTACTATTGTCATGAACAATGCAGAACAATAGTGGGGAACAATACACACAATAGCCTGCAACAATAGTGGGGAACAATACACACAATAGCCTGCAACAATAGTGGGGAACAATACACACAATAGCCTGCAACAATATAGGGGAACAATACACACAATAGCCTGCAACAATAGTGGGGAACAATACACACAATAGCCTGCAACAATATAGGGGAACAATACACACAATAGCCTGCAACAATAGTGGGGAACAATACACACAATAGCCTGCAACAATAGTGGGGAACAATACACACATAAGACTACAATAAAACACACAATAGCCTGTTACTATTGTCATGAACAATGCAGAACAATAGTCAAGAACAATTGTCAGGAACAAAGCACCCAATGGTTAACAAATCTTGGTCCAAATTGTTCTCTTGAGTCTGTTAAAAAAATATAAAGGCTATGAGTTTTGAAAATTATTTGGGTGAAGCCTAAAATATGCTCCACCTTACAATTTCAACAACCAAAGATTGATTTAAAATAAACACTGATCTAGACACAATACAGCAAATAAAACAAGAACAAGACCGCTCAATAGCCAAGAACAATACAGTACAATAACCAGGAACAACAAAGACAGCACGGAATTCAATAACAATATATACAGCACAGCAGACAAGTGGAGGGAGAAATCAATGTGATAATCGAATACATCAATTAAACTCAACAACTCGATAATTTGGCACTCAATTCTAAAGACATCAGTCAGTTCAAAATGCTTCACAGGTACTCAACAGAGTAGAAATATGATAAGGCTACAAGAGATGAAAACTTACATCCTGAAGAACTAAACAACTATGTTTTGCATATGGTTTCATATTCATATATTTATTCTATGATAAAGCTTGGGCAAAAAGTGTCTTTACATTATCTTTGCATGATAACCAATTGAAGACAAAATAAGGTCTACAATTTATATTGTAATATAGCTTTAACACATTGTTGATTATTATCAGCTAATCTTGATAAACACATATTTATATACATAAATTAATCTAGTGTTACTGAAACAAGTTTAGTGATCAATAAGTGCTCAATACTGTTGTCATGAACATGAGGAGTCTTCTTTTTATATCAATTCTATTGGCTTCCTTATTATTGGTTATAAATATAAATCTCTTATCTGAAATATTTTACAGGAACAATAACAAAATACAGTAATAAGTTGATTGTAGTAATTGTAGATGCTTAATTACATCAGAACATAACAAGTCAAGAATTCATTCTGTTCTCCCCTTTATCTGGGGGCAATTGTTTACAAGAATTCATTCTGTTCTCCCCTTTATCTGGGGGCAATTTTTTACACTCCACACTCCATATTACATCTATCTTTTGTCATTGTTTATCATATAATGGACACAAACATTGCTTTTTTCCAGTATAATGACCTTATTCAAAGTTGCAGAGGAATATATGGATGACAACTTCTTTGTTCATTGTATGCGACATTTCCACACAGATTCTTGAGGGACAGAGGAGACACAAGAATTTGTGTCGCATTATTGTCATTCCAACTTCTAAAATGGCTCTCAAAGAAGTTACCTTATTCAAAGAATTACAGTGTAGGATCATCTTATCCGCTTTTACAATTACTTTTATGTAACTTTCTTGTACATCTTAATATGACAATTGTATCAATGTTTGCATGAAATATATCACTTACAACTGTTATTCTATGACTTTTCGTAATCAACAAATTGAAATGTAAATCTTTTCTTCATCAATGACATAATGCCATATTATTTTTATCCATAATAATTTACTCTGTTCAAGGAAGAATTGAATTGAATTGAATATTTTTATTTCAATTTACAATGTTATACCTGATTATTTCATCAAGAATATACAGACTCTGCATAAAGATCAATGAGAAAATATTTCTTTCTACATTTGATATATATGAGTTTGATAACAGGGTAGTACAATCACCATCTCCTTCTCTTCACCTTACGTGTCCTGTACAATGGACTTTATGTAACTTCTTTGAGAGGCATTTAGTAGTTGTCTAGATGAATAATAAATAATTCTATGGATTTCCAACTTTGATGTTCTAGTACTTTAGGTTTTAGTATGTTTACAAAACACATACATTACTACAACAAAGAAGTTGATGATCCATAGAACGCTTCCTTACTCGACTTCGTAGAACTTGAACCGTCCATGTTGTCTTCATTGACAAAGTGAACCAAGTATAGTTTATCAATCCTTTATGGTTTATGTGAACAAAGTATAGTTTATCAATCCCTTATAATTTATGTGAACAAAGTATAGTTTATTAATCCCTTATAATTTATGTGAACAAAGTATAGTTTATCAATCCCTTATAGTTTATGTGAACAAAGTATAGTTTATCAATCCTTTATAATTTATGTGAACAAAGTATAGTTTATCAATCCCTTATAATTTATGTGAACAAAGTATAGTTTATTAATCCCTTATAATTTATGTGAACAAAGTATAGTTTATCAATCCCGTATAGTTTATGTGAACCAAGTATAGTTTATCAATCCTTTATTGTTTGTGTGAACAAAGTATAGTTTATCAATCCCTTATAATTTTTGTGAACCAAGTATAGTTTGTCAATTCCATATAATTTATGTGAACAAAGTATAGTTTATCAATCCCGTATAGTTTATGTGAACCAAGTATAGTTTATCAATCCCGTATAGTTCATGTGAACCAAGTATAGTGTATCAATCCCGTATAGTTCATGTGAACCAAGTATAGTTTATCAATCCCGTATAGTTTATGTGAACCAAGTATAGTTGATCAACCTAGCTTGTATAGTTCATGTGAACCAAGTAGAGTTTATCAATCCCGAATAGTTTATGTGAACCAAGTATAGTTTATCAATCCTGTATAGTTCATGTGAACCAAGTATAGTTGATCAATCCCGTATAGTTTATGTGAACCAAGTATAGTTGATCAATCCTTCACCCCCCAGTACACTCACCCTGACTTCTATGTTGAGTTGTTTGTCGGACTTCTTCTGGCGGAGAGTGGAGAGGAAGCGCGAGGCGGGGATGGGATCCTGACACACCGAGGAAACTGCCTTCTCCTCCTTGGCTGCAGAATCCATAGACAAACCACACATCACTTTGAATTTCAACAATTGGGCATTTAAGGAACGCAGTAGTTTTTTACCCATGTTTGTCATGACTTGTGACTATCAGACTGCTAGAAGCCTGAACCTGTCCCCTGGGGGGAGGGAGGGGTGTGAGGGGGAGGGAGGCAAGGAGGGGGGTGGGGGACCTATCGGGACTGACATGGTTGAGGACTACTGTGTTGTGCACCTGGCCTATAGGCACGCAGAGATCTATCATGTCTAATAATCAATGTGCATCTCTGCTCACTCAGCCTACATATTACACGTGGTCTACCCTCAGTCACAGGGCTGGAGACAGCAAGCTGCTCGCACCAACTCACCGAAGAAACACTCCAGAAAACACAACATGCAGATTTACAACCACATGGACTCTCTGAGTTCACTGATTCCAATTCCGACCACAAATAACTCTAGACGAAAATAACCACAATGGAATGCTGTGAGTTCTCTTGCCATATCATACAGCAACACCCAGCATCTTATGCTGAAGCTGACTTGCCTCCAATAATTAGATTAAAATCCACCTGCTAGGATCAATGAAACACTGCACCAAGATAACGATGAGTAAAAATGTCAATACATGGAGTCTAAGGCAGCGAGCACATGCTGTGTTCTGCATGGCACTGGACCAGCATTGGCTTCTCACTGGACTGTCGTGTTGCATGTGATGTAGGAGAGCCCAGGGACCGATCAACGAAACTCCTTCCCGCCGACCCGCGCCCGTGTGTTGTGTGTCCTCCCAGCAGTGTTTTAGTACATTTGTCCAGTAGTCTGCTGTTCAATCAGTCTGCCTGTAGACATCCCGAGAGATAAGAGACTCAACAAAACTCTGCACTCAGCTCCGAGAGAGAGACGTGTCCTCTCTCCAAACAGACGTACAGGCTGGCCGGGAACACCATTGCTCCAGCGAGCCTCCATCTTATTGATCCTCAGCCCATTGGAGAGAGGACTGAATGGAAGTCCCTAATTCAGGCAATACTGCCAGTTAATCTTATTGCAACTTACACAGATTGTATGAAGTAGAGTAAATATAAGTCCTTAAAGACTTCTCATCAAACACTAGGTGATGACACGACCAAATGTATTCTCTCCCAAGAGACATGACTGAATGCATGCAGCTGATTTACACCTCATGCAGTAATACCATAGACAAACAATATGTAATGTAATGTAGCTTCTTTGTTCACTGACACACATCTCACTGACAGAGATAGTTCACAGACAGAGATAGTTCACTGACAGAGATAGTTCACAGACAGAGATAGTTCACTGACAGAGTTAGTTCACTGACAGAGTTAGTTCAAAGACAGAGATAGTTCACTGACAGAGATAGTTCACTTACAGAGATAGTTCACTGACAGAGTTAGTTCACTGACAGAGTTAGTTCAAAGACAGAGATAGTTCACTGACAGAGATAGTTCACTTACAGAGATAGTTCACTGACAGAGTTAGTTCACTAACAGAGTTAGTTCAAAGACAGAGATAGTTCACTGACAGAGATAGTTCACAGACAGAGATAGTTCACTGACAGAGATAGTTCACTGACAGAGTTAGTTCACAGACAGAGATAGTTCACAGACAGAGATAGTTCACAGACAGAGATAGTTCACTGACAGAGATAGTTCAAAGACAGATATAGTTCACTGACAGAGATAGTTCAAAGACAGAGATAGTTCACTGACAGAGATAGTTCACTGACAGAGATAGTTCACAGACAGAGATAGTTCACTGACAGACTTTGTTATAGGCCCAATAAGTGATATAGTTACCAACTTCCATGGTGACTACATGACCATTTGTATTTGTCCTCAAGAGTAAGTCTGAATGAAACTGATCTACTTCTCACACATCAATAACGTTGAGTTCTGCCATTATGCAGGTAATTTTCTGTACAATCTTTCTTTCCAAAGCCTGATGATCTATAGATTTACTGGTCTATGATATGTCTGGTTGTGTACTAGTACACAATTGTGAACAATCTTCTTAAAGTATCTGTATTTCTAACCAAACATCAAACATAACATGAAAACGTGTTGTCACCTATAATACCTTCGTTCTCATAGTACCGGCTATGTGAGATGTTATTACATTTTCCTATCAAACATGAAATAAGTGTATACCTGTATCTGGGCACAAGGATCTATATACATTTGTACTTGAACAAAGCTGAGTTGATTGAGTTGAATGATTTAAATGAGTAGTGTGTAATGTCCCGTCAGCAATATTTCATCTATTCAAACTCAGTTTCCATCCTAAGCAGAGTGGATAGATCAGGAACACAAGAGTCATCAGAAGATGACATATCCCACCGGTTCCACATGATCGTAAGATGTAAACCTTTGAAAGATAATTGTATAGGTTCATAATAATCTAAGCTTATATATATGAAACGAAACCTTTCATGAACAGAGTCCAAATTAGAGCCGTTTCCATGGAAATAATAAAAAATAAAATTTTAAGAAATGTGAAAATATTAAAAGGCACCACTTCAGTAGGTGGGCAATACACATGTAAAGTTTCAAAAAGATATGTGGACTGGTTTTTGAGTTCTGCTCCGGAAACGAAATGATTACGGACGGACAGACGGACGGACGGACGTACACACGGACAGGGCGATGACTATATCCCACTGTATTACATACCGGTGGGATAAAAAGGATTGATAGTTGAAGGACAGATAGACAGATAGGCAGCAGCTTTAAGAATGATTAAATTTAGTCTGGCCTCTCCCTCAAAGAAATTTATTACATATTTCTCTTGTTACTGTTGATTAAAGTGAAACATTCCACTGAATTTTCTCTTGGCCAAATTATTATTTCAAATTACATATTTTGAATTCTAAAAGATGATTATAGTCACAAGTTATGACAAAAGGATTTAGTTGCAAGTGTGGCTTATTCATTACACAGATTTCAGTAGTCGTTTTGTATTTGTTCATAAATTTCTGCTACTTCAACATATTATATAGATATCACTCAAAATGCACTTAGATTCTAGATCATGTGACGTAAAATGTCAACTTGATTTACATTTTTTTATGAAATTACATTGTTAATTTTTCAAAAAATAAGTTATTAATTTAAATAAATCTAACCAATGGTAATTTAATATTCAATAACTTTCCAAAAGTGACTGATGTCTGCGTAATAGCTTAATGTTGGCTCAGACCATATATGAAGACTGTGTGAAACGGTCCATGAGAACTCATGGTTAGTATACTATTTTTTAATAGACCTTGCGCAATGGACAAAGTAAAAACAGAAAATTTGAATGTATCAATAGAGTTCATGTTGCACTACAGAGAAGCAAATGCAATTTTCAAATCTTTGAAAAAAATATTTTAAGTAAATTTAAGGCTTTTCCCAGGCCTTTTAGTCTTTTCAAGGCTGAAATAGGTCTGAAAGACTTTTTAAGGCTGAAATACGTCCTAAAGACTTTTTTAGACCAGGGGTCAAAATACCAGGCTTCTCAAGGCTTGTACAAACCCTGGAGATTTTTGTTAACAAGAATCCGGATGTATATATGTACGGACAGACACCGCTGAATACAATGTCCCCAGTGTGATTGCGGCAGAAGACAAAAATAATGATAATACATACCAATATCATTTGTAATGCACACAAAAGTGATTCGTTACTCATTACATAGAGTATAATATTTTCAATCCTCAAAAAAATTCACCACATTGCATAAGTATGCATAAAGTATGCATTTTATCTTACTGCTTTGGGTTAGGCATATAGACCCTTTTTCGCGGCAAATTTCATGAATATTCAGTGGAGGCAGAAAGACCGGAAGCTTCATAGCGTGCCTCCAGTCGCCTCAACATTTCGAGCGCGTAGTTTTTAAATATATATAAAGTAATTCAACCGCACAAATACAATTGGTTGTTAGTATTTTCTGTAATTAAGTCATATTTAAAGGAATATTTGACTTGACTGGTTTATAAAGAAGAAGAAGAACTTTATTCAGAATAAAGGCCACAGGCCCATGTACATTGTATACATTACAGATTAAAATAATTTACGGTTTTGGTGCAAGATAATGAAACATCCTTATATTTAACAGGTTAATGAAATTTAAGTATACAACTAAAGTAATGAAGAGCGCAACATAAAAGCTTCTTTGATATAGTTTGCATACAAATATAGACAATTTACATTTTCATTTTGCATTAGAGAAATTAGAGATGCATTAATTTTACATTGAATACTAGGCAAATATTTCATTCTTACGTCTTTATACAAAGGACACAATAAAACAGCATAAAATGTAATTCGTCTTCTAAAACATTTTTACAGAAAGGACAAAATCTAAACTCTCTCGGAATATTATTTCTCCTCCCGTTATTCTTCATTATATTTAATTCACCTATTCTGAAAAGTGTTAAAAATCTTCTTAAATCTTTATTGCGAATTACCAACAAATATGATTCCATTTTAAAGGATGCTTTCATAGATGAGTAGAAATCCAAATTTGAATGTTCATTTAAAAGAGAGAGAACATTTTGAGTATTACAATCTTTAACTCTCTGAGCGAATTGTTTAATAAATATATCAATATTGACAATATTTTGAAACTCCCATTAATAATTCAAACCATATGTACAAATTATGTTTCTAATCTTCGTAACCCACGATTTACGATCATTTTCGTCAAGTCTTTTCAACATAAGGTAACATTGTTTCGGGTATCTATTTTCATTCATACACAATAATTTACACCAGAATTTTACACACCTTATAACTGTATTACAAAAGATATTTTGACGTCCACATTCCGATAACACAGCAACATTTGTGGCGTTCATATTTACACCAAGAACACATTTACAAAACTTAACATGAAAGCTTTCCAACATTTTCCATTCATGAATACCCCATATTTCTGAACAATAAAGAATTAAAGGCATTATTTGAGTGTCAAACATTTGAAATAAAATGGTTGGAGGGAGATTTTTTAATTTATAATTGAGTTGTTTGATTGGAATAAGAGCTTTATTAGCTTTATGAATAAGGGGTTTGGACTGCTTCGACCAAGAAAGTCTGTTTGAAAAGAATAATCCCAAATAACTATAATATGTTGAAGTTGTTATTGTGACTGGTTTATAAAACAATTTTTCAATGGGGTGTATGTTGACATGTGACGACACCTTCGATGTTTGTTTACAAACAAACATTGAAGCATGCCGATATGTAGATGATCTTCTGCCGTAGAAATATTTGAATTAAATGTTTTATTTAACCCTGTATCGATCCCTGATTGATGTTTTGAAAATATACGATCTACTAAGCATTAACAGAGGTTCTCCGGTAGTGCAATATTAAAATGAGTCAAGACTCTCGAAATTCCCATTGACTTGCATGTTAATTAGGTGGTTAAAATATTTGTCATTAAATGAGTTATGACCAAATTGTTGTCGAATATGTATTGATAATATTAGAAAAAATCATCTCAGGTACAAAAACATAATTTTCACTTAAAATTCGGATGATTATTAAGACAACTGCAGAAAACATTACATATATATATAGCAAATAGCAGCAAACCCAAGATTTCACATGGAGGTCTATGGGACAGTCGCCAATTTTTAAAAAAAAATTGTCGCTTAAATCAGTCGTCATTCAAGAACAAATCAATTGGAAAGGGAGAGGAAATTTCCTAGCTTATGTGTAATTTAAATCTTAAATAATTGTTCTCTACACATTGTATGAAAATTATTCTTGCAACAGACATTCAACATGTAAGTCTATGGACATTTTATATATCCTTATTCGACATTTTCCAAATACATGGTGTGGTCAGGTACCCTTCATCAAAATAGACTATTGAATCATATCACCATTTCTTCAAAGAGGCATATTTATTTATGCAGCATAAGAAAAAAACTTCCCAATCTCCACTTATATTATATTACTTATGTATATATGTAATCTTTTGGACCAATGAAAAAGATTAGATTAGATTTAATATCACATCTGTAATCATGGCAACACAATTATTTTTTAGATGATTTTTTGTAATATAATTTTGCTTCATTTTCATTGAGACTGATAAAGACAAAATGTATTCATAGTAAGCATGTGTACTCAAAACATGCATATGAGAGAAATACCTTTAATTTGTTTAAACAAACAGATTGATGATATGATATGATTAATGTAAGGTAGCTAATTTATGAAACTGAAATTTGTAAAAATTGTAAAAAAAAAATCTGTATGTCTAATTTACATGTGTAGGGCCTGAGGCATAAATCCTGTTCTTACAATATCATGTCATAAAAGAAATCTTGGACAAGTTTGCTTTGAGTGATAAATTAGGATAATCAAATAATATGTTGAAGTTTATTCAAGAAATGTAAAAGGATTGAATTTTGTCCCTTGTCACTAATATTCTTTTTACAATAAAAAAACATAAAATCATGTGATAAAATCTCTGCTAGTCTGAGAGTTTTAAATTTGACTAATATTAGATGACCTGAATTTAACAACATATTCAAATATTACCTATTACAACTACAATTTAAGGATGAAAACTGTGTGCCTCAGAAATAGATGTATGTTTCAATACTGTAATAAGTCATTGCTGAAATTCAGTTTTTTTAGTTCTGTATATAAACATGAAAATTGTTTATTATATATGGCTAATAAATAATACCATATATGAATTTAATCTTCATTTTATTTTATTTTTGACTTGATATGTAATGTTGAAACATCACTTTGATCTCCAAACTACAATGGTGTTTTATCTGGTTATATATTATATACTCATGTAATGTTAGGATAGTAATACACTCCAGAATCCGTATTGCACGCCTGCCGGTTCTACTTTTTTTAAGCTTCGGCAATTCTCGGAATTTTCCGCAAGTAACAATCATTTTTTCTAATTAAAACATCAACATTAATGTATCTCCATGCATTGGTAAAAACCTACTTTTCAATATGACATTGAAGAATAAGATAGTGAGAAACTAAGAGTTAGCATTAGTAAAGAAACTGCAAAACACTTTGAGAGCACTTCCGAGAGCACCGCTAGCGATACTCGTCATTATGACGTCATAGTCGACAACAATTATGACGTCATTGCCATGGTGACGTCGTTTGAATGAAGCCCGTCGCTGCCCTGAACTTTACGTTTTTCATATTCAGGACTATATAAATAATGGCTATGGAATTACTTTTATCACGTTATTTTGTTTTCAGACTTGAAAACATTATCCTTGTAGTTTAACTACGCAGAATAATGAGTAAATAAAAAGATAATTGAGTCATCAGTCATTGATAATCAAATCATCAGTCGAGCGTGTTCTGGGTCATCGCCTTGTTCGCATTATGTATAAATGCGCAGTACGCCTTTTCATATTATTTGAGTTATTCAAAATTACTTGTTAAAGGGTTAAATAGAGAGTATATAATAAATACAGAACGTCATACGTGTGCATTTGGGTCGTTTGTATTGAACTTGAACATGTCATGGACGCGGAGAAACAACTCGTTCTTCGAACTCGTTGTTCCTCCGCGTCCATGACATCTACTCGTTCAATACAAACGACCCAAATGCACACGTATGACGTTCTGTATATATATTTTATTCCTTGATAACAAAATCCTGTTTAAATAAGATAGATAGCTTAATATATAAACCCTAAGTGCCAAATTTGCATAAATATACACCTTTATCATTCTGTTTGAAATTAAGATGTTATATGTCTGATGGCTCTTCTCCAATATCAAAAAAATATTTCATGCATATTCTTATCATATTCTCTATTATCCATCATTAAAATCTAATGATGTTCATACAAAATTTATCAATAATCATTACATGCATAAGTGTCCCACTTTAAATTCTATTTATGAGAAACACAGCAAAATTATTTGTCTATCACAATATCAATTTCCAGGAAGTAATGGGATGTATTATTTAAGCTAATAAATGAAAATATCGCAGTACTATTTTTTGGCTTATGCAATATTAAGATGGCAAAATATCCTCAAACATAGATCTGCCTATTCTGATCCTCACTCAGTATTTTGAATCTCAGATGGAATATTATTTCAAAAATCATGTTGCATGACATAACCTGTGGATTGTTAAGACAATTAATAATATAGTCAATTAAACCATTTCATTCATAAAAAGATTTCTTTTTAACAGGGATGTTGGAATACTGTTTTAGTTTACTGCATATTGTTTAATATAGTTAATCCAACCCCTCATAGGCTGATCGATAACATTCAAATAATGTTCTTTTTGAAAAAC
Source organism: Steromphala cineraria (assembly GCA_916613615.1). Classification (NCBI taxonomy): domain Eukaryota; kingdom Metazoa; phylum Mollusca; class Gastropoda; order Trochida; family Trochidae; genus Steromphala; species Steromphala cineraria. The sequence goes on from OU744722.1 coordinate 86,971,085, forward strand.
AGTTTGAGCAAAAAAACATGCTGTTGAATTTGGACAAGCCTATATGACAATCAGGAAGTAATGAAATCTTAACCATACGAAAATAATCCTAGTAAAATGCAACTCAAGTTTGTAGAATATTTTTTCAAAGTTAAAATGATACTCCGATAAATTAAGTTTATTTATTATCAGGAATGGTCATCTCGTCATGTGTATAAAAAGACTATCAAAGACAACCGAATGACAAACATGGCCGCCTTACTGTTTACATTGTTTTACAGACATAAAAACTAGTTTCAAAAGATAATACTGATTGACAGTGTTCAATGTAAAGTGTTTATGCTTTTACAGTTACAAAGGATACCATTTTGCCGTCTTTACTACACAGGAAATGTTTCATAAGCGAGTATAATTGATAAATTGCAAGCGAGTCGTCACTTCACTCACCGCCATGTTTTGCCTCCATCTTGATCAGCTGTTATGTTAATGAGGTCAAGGTCGTATGCAAATGAGCGCGCGAAAAAGGGTCTATATGTACATGTGAGACATGTGTACATCACGTCTTGCATTATGGTGAAGTTAAAACCAATTGTCCCAGCAAAATCGTTCAACTAAGGAATGACATCACTACAGTGTTCCTACTTGAAATCAATCAACGTATTGGCTGAAGAAGGTTGACAATGATCTCATGAAACATTTGCAATATTAATAAGTTAAACACCTGACGGGTTCTTTTTATGTCATCAATAATTGTGTTTAAATGTTGCATTACTTTAAGAGTTTAGTATATTTATAAGGATGCACGGTATAATCGATATATTACAATATGGGAACAAGGTGATACGAATCGGTACACACTTTTGAATTTATCCAATATATCGAACAACATTCTAAAACGAGCTTTTTCCACAAACAAATGTAACAAGATTTACGTAAAGTTGGTTTCAAAGAATGTTTCAAGATGTTTTGTGAATATAGCTTAAATGTATACAGATCATAAACAGTGATTGAAAAAATATCCTTTCCAAAACGGCTCATAGCTGAGCAATGATGATAGTTCTCAACGCTCATATTTATACAAGATAGCATGCAAATTCTTGAATTAAAGATGTATCAATATATTGCAATACGTATTGCAATACGCCTTTCTGTATCCCAATATATTGCAATACAGAAAGAAGGAACCATACCCATTCTTATATATTTATATCTGTACCATTTCAGACCACTACAAACACAACGTTTCATTGACCATAACTTTAGATAGCCATGATACCCAGCTGCTTGGTGTATTGTAGAGGCTTCAGGGATACAAATATGCTCATATAGAAGAGTGGGTTAACTGTTTTCTAACATTGTGTATAATTTTTTAAAGAAAAGGGGCTCTGCATATTTTTCCTTCTAAGTTCTGAAAATCCTCTGATGAGTTTTTGTACAATACAAATAATATATATATATAGTATATATATCTGAAGAAGCTGAGGAGGCTGCAAGTAGAGGAGATCTAAACATGGTCTACAAGATCACCACAGAACTGAGTGGACGGTCGAGTTAACCACCTCTAGTAAAAGACAAGAACGGAAAAATAATTGCTGAAGAAAAATTACAGGCAGCAAGATGGGACGAACACTTTACGTCAGTATTGAATCGCCCAAAACCATCAATTCCCATGGAAAGAACACGGCAATCCAACAAACTGGATATATGTACTGACCCTCCATTCAAAGAAAAGGTATCAAAAGATGTGAAGTCAATGAAGATCATCTTCACAATGTCACGAGAGAAACGAAAAAGTTCCTAAACCTTTCCGTCCCTCCCTTGACATCATTGGCTGTAATTTCTGTACTAGCATTTCAACCCGATGCACGGAAGTAGAATGATCCAATCAGAAGACAGCTTTTTAAATGAACTTCAGCTGTTAATCGTGCAAGCAATACATTACCACTGACTAAGCGAGGACATATTTAAAAAAAAAAATTCAAGTATGTTGTAAGTGTCTTAAATCACAATACACATCTTAATGACAGCCTATCTTTTTGTTAAAAGTCCATGCAGGAATGTATTTCAAATCCAGCTCAAAACGCAGTTTGTTATCAATCGATAGTTCGGCCGAAATATATATATATACACACAAACCATAGGTTTCAATTTTCTTGCATTGAAAGTATTTAAACTTTTGTGTTTATTTGACAAGGATTGTAACATGTTTAAAAAAAATATTGTGAACAACGAAAAAATGCGTACTCAGTGAAAACATTGAATAACATGATTTTTTGTTATCTTTCAAATAAATATGTTATATAAACATTTCATATTGTGTTGGAAGGAATTCTTTTTCGTACACCACATGTACAAGTTCTTTCTTGTACAAAAATCAATTTTAGATATCATGCCAACAATAAATGCTTTAGACGTGATTATTTAGCAAATTATGTCTCATGTATTTTTCTTTTAAATTCAAATTGAAAAAACATAATTTTGACGAATTGAATAAGTACTTGGAAAAAATAGAGCCATTAGCTCTGTAGCCCATCAAGCTTCATATTTAATTTTGCTGTGGTTTCCCACTTTGTAGGGGCAACAAGGTCTCAAATTCTAGACTAAGTATATATGTGATGTGATTTAAGATACCTGTAATCAATACAGAAATGGAAATTATATTTCATATAAGGATATTATGAATATATTCAAACAGCTAGCTTATTTTGCAATGTAAGCTTATTATCTTCTTCATGTGAAGACTTGTGTAGGCACTTGAAAGTGATTGAAGCTGCCGTAAAATATCATCTTTCAACAGTAAATAAAATATATAAAATATCTCCTAAAATTGTAACTTGTAACTCTCTGTTGGTAGTTTTAACTCTCTGGTCTTTGATTATACTATTGTAAGTGTTATATTTTCCTAATTTGGGTACTTTGTAATCTTTTACCCTTTAAGGAGCCATTCCATATGGCTGGGGTTATCTGCTTTCAACAGAACAAAAATGAAAATAGGTTTTAAGGGCGTGACCCCTGTGACCCTTAATAGGGTCCACAGGGCCACAAAAGCTATAAATTATAATCCTCACTAGTCAAGGAGTATGTACACAAGGTTTCAGCTTTCTAGGCCTTATGGTTCTGGAGAAGAAGATGAAAATAGGTTTAAAGGGCGTGACCCCTATGGCCCTTATTAGGGGCCACAGCGCCACAAAAGCTATAAATTGTAATCCTCACTAGTCAAGTAGTATGTACACAAGGTTCCAGCTTTCTAGGCCTTATGGTTCTTTTCTGAACTGATAAGCTGAAAGAATCATGCTTTTTAACAAATTAAGAGTTATCAGTAAAGAGTGGATGATACATAAGCCACTTTACATAACATTTGTTTTGGTTTGAATTACTGAAATGTATATGATGCTCTATTGTATAGCGTTTTGCTAAAACATGCTTAAACATTTTCAAACTAATAGGACAACCCTCCACTTTACACTTGTAGATAAAGAATTTAGCCAATACAAAAATGAGGTCAAAAACATCATCTGTAACAATATTTTCTTTTTGGCCAAACAAAACAAGTTCTGAACCAAAAGTCATGTTGTGAAAATGTGAGCAATGCTCAAGCCATGATACTAAAGATATCCAAAAAGACTGCACTTCTTGACAATCCCAGAATAAGCAAACTAGAGTTTGCTTTTCAGATTTACTAAAGTTGCATGTGTTTTCAAGCAAATGATACTGAAACCATCTTAATTTTGTATCCCTGGTTGTTTTAAAAGCTTTCAGGTATATTGATTCCAAAGGAAGATCAGATGTACAGGTATCCTTCCATTTGGTTTGAGATTTGGGAATCTGACAAGATGAAATAAGAGTACAGAGCATTTTCAGTGAATTGATGCGCTATAGAAATGCATTTATTATTATTATTATTATTAAGAGTGCAGTACTAATAGTTTGAACCTTTCAAAACAGACAAGAGTTTTTTGTGAACAGGTTTATCACCTGGTCTTGGTGGAGAAGTGACAGTGATTTACACCTGTTTTTTTTTCAGAAAACTTCTCACACATTGTACAATCCCCAAAAACTGAGTGAAAGGAATATGTAAATCATAACTTTCCACAAACTCGTTATAAGACATGAACTGATTGTCACTATTGATGATACCAAAGACTTGACTAACACCTTGGTTCAACCATAGTTTACTATAGAAGCAGTGCCTGCCAACAATGATATTGCTATTATAAAAAGGCTTTCTGCTAGAAAATCTTCATAATTTGAGGTGAACATTTATGATAAAAAGATCCATAAGATATCAAACAGTCCTTCCAAAAAGCATTACATATTTTGTTTTCTAAAATTGTTGTAAACAAATCACCAAATTCAGTTAGATGATTCGTATCTGGATGTTGAGTAAAAAATAATGTATTCCATTTGGAATCAGTGTGTGCCATGATTTTTCTAATCCAGCTAATTTTCAGGGATTAAACATATGCAAAGATATCAATCATGCCTTAAAGGGGCAGTAGCACGTTTTTTGGGGGAATATAGGGTGATGTCAGGAAAATGAAAATTAATGGTTTCAATTGAAAGACAATGTATTCAAACTAAATGGAGCAGTAATAATTCCAGTATATAACGGTAAGTTTAGCCATGCGATTCCTTTTTCTTACAAAAATGAATTAAAGGTGTTCACAAAAAAATGGCCGCCAATGGATTTGATGTGAATCTTCATTCTTTGTCCTCTGACAATGGATGATTGGCTTGTGTAATGAGACTTTTGACACTGTCAAAATAATACATTTAGCATTCACTTCCAATTATGAGAGAGAAATTCAAATTATAAAATTATCAAAAAACGTGCTACTGCCCCTTTAACCTCCTTCTGAAATTGGTTTACATAAAAGTTCACACTTAACTCTGTCTGGTTTGTTATTCCATATGAAATCAAAAAAGTTCTTGTTGAGCTGTTTTAAGAAATAAACAGAGAGTCAAGAACAGATAATTCAATTTAGATATAAAGAGTAATTCAATAATGACAATTTACCAAGAGGGGTAATAATATGCTCATCCATTTATTATTAATAGTTTGTATCTCATAAATCTTACCCTTGAAGTTAAGATCCTGAATATCATTAACTGATGTAGAGAAGTTTATTCCAAGAATCTTAAAACTATCAGGATTTCAATTTATATGCAAATCAGGCATGAATCTTTTACCGCTGCCTTTCATCAGACCCAATCCAAACATCTTGAGATTTATCATAATTAATCCTGAGGCCAGAGATTGCTGCAAAGAGATCTAACATCGCAATTGTTGCTTCAAATTAAGACCGACTGACATCTTAAATAAATTCTGTATCGTCAGCGTATTGAGCAATAAGATATTCCACATTGTCGATAGTAGTTTCCTTTATGTCTTTATTTTACTGTCATAAATCTGGTGTAAGACAGGGTTGCATCATCTCACCCATCCTGTTCTCGATTGTCGTTGAAAGGATGATGAGGAAAGTAACCTGTGACAAGAAAAGAGGTGTCAAATGGTCCATGTCCTCATCCTTTGAGAGACAATGCAGATGACAAAGCACTGCTTGCATCTAGGCTACATGTAAGAGAAAACCAGTCGTCTCAGTCACTACGCTATAATCAGGCAGAATTTCAGATCAACTCCAACAAGACACAGGAAATGAGAATGAATACAACATCAAACACCAAGCTGTCTGTGGATAACATTGACATCAAGCAGGTAGAGAGCTTCACCTACCTAGGCACTGTGGTGAGCACAGAGGACTCCACCATTAAAAACAGATTGGCCAAAGCTAGAGGAGGTTTTGAGCAATTGAGACCAATATGGAAGTCTAAACAAGACAGCCGCAGAACAAACTCCAACTCTACAACGGTAATGACAGATCCATTCTGATATACGAGAGAAAGCAGGTGTTACACAAGCTGACATGAAGACACCGTCAAACTTTCACCATGGCTGCCTAAGAAGAATATGCCAAATATTCTGGCCACAAAGTATCTCCAACTAAGCTGAACAAAACCAAATCCACCTGCATCATTCACACAGAGACGTTGGAGATGGCTAGGCCACATCCAAAGCAAGCCCCAAAGCAACATCACCACATGGAAGCAACAAGGGGAAGGACCATGAGAGGCCAAAAACAACCTGGAGAAGGACAGTAGCGGCAGAGTGTGACAAGATAAGAATCACCTGGGGTGAGGCAGAGACAATAGCTAAGGACCGTGCTGGATGGAGAAATCTTGTTGCGACCTTATTCTTCAGGTGGAGTCAAAAGGTTAAATAATTGAGTAACATATATACATATTTAAATGTGGCGATATTATAGCTCATTTGGGAAACAATCATAGCGCTACATGGGTAAAAAACACTGCAGTAGAAATGCTTAGCTTAGTAATAAAAAACATAAAAGAAACAATCAGTTTGAATACAGCTCATGTACATTTTATTTGTATTGTCATTTATCATCCAAAAAGTATGAGATGAAGCAGTGTCTCCTAAGAGATATTGTTCGGAATCGGAAAGTACATGACATTACAGACATTTTTGCATCATCAGTAATGATGTCACTTTGCTCTGCATAAAGACAACAACGTCACAACTCTATGATGTAATGAAGAAAATGACATCACAATTCTCTGACATCACTGCTTTGGGAGTTTTAGGGCAGTGCAGTTTTAAGAAATGTAAATTTTTCATGCAAACAGGATGAAAAAAGATTTTGGATGATGAATAGAATCTCACCCTTGTGTCTTCTGATATCAAATATATCAACACTGGTTAATGAAAGTAAAATATCCTCAGCATTCCACAGAGTTTTGTTACTTTTATCTACTTCTGTTGATGTATTTGCTAACAGAAGACACTGGAGTCGAGATCCATATTTGTCCTCTCTTTTGTTAATTGCATTGAATGGATATCAAGAAAAGTTGAACTGGTCTACTGACTATATTCCGCATTTTACCATTCATAAGCAATTTTCAAACAGTTTCCTTACTTTTATTCATCAAATTTTCTTTTGATTTCATGAGCTACTTTGTCATAAAGCCCCAGAAAGAGTTTTCATGCGCAGATACATAAAAAATGCCACACATAATTAGATATTGGCGCATTGATTTTGTCAAAGGTGCCTAATTTGGAATATTTGAGAAATTCCTGAATAATATGCACGCTTGATGCAACCTGTGGACTAGGCAGAATCATAAATATCCAAAATCTTTTTTATTGATAAGTATTGAAATATTGCAGCGAGTGGAGCAAAAGAGATTTTATGTACACTTCGCTACATCTTGTTGGTGTTAAACCCTAAAACCTTACCTAACAATCAAGCAGTTTCATAATGACTTTTATCATCAACTATCTTCTTGAAATAATTATCTATCCTACCTCTGTTCTCAATCTCTGCTCTCTCTCTCCGCCTTCGTTTGTTCTCTGGCTTCAAAAATTGATCCCTGAAATCAGACAAAATAAAATACATTTCTTACAACTACTTTCACTGATGATTGTGTTGAAATGTCTTCATAACTGCAATCTGCATTTTGTATATCAAATAATCAAACCAAATAAATCTCGATCAACTGGTTATTATATCAGCTCACCCTATTGATGTAACATTGACCAATAAGGTTGGTCTTCCTGCTGAACTCTGACATTATGAAGCTTGGCTAATCAGAAAATATCTTCTATCTCACTGGACGCTTCTGACACACCAGATCACTGTTTTCGAAGTTGTAGTTTTTTGCTGGTCATTTCATTCATCTTGAAAATGCCTCAATGAATAATCTGAATGGTGGGATGTATGTAAAGATTTTAATTTTTGATTTTCGAATGGTTTAGCACCAGTTGGCAGTTTATTGTTTGCGGCCACCATGTTCGTTAATTAGTTCTCCCCCTTTGTAACATAACTCGTTCAACGGGTTATGCCATTCTATCTATCGGGTCTGTGTGTCGCTCGCTGTATTGGAATAAGGTGTTATGAGAAGATTCGACATGTTTTGACTGTAATCGAGGAGCTAAAATTTCCTTATTGGCATAGTATAGTTTCTAGTTTTCAATGACAAATACTGACAGACAAATACATCGCACAGAGAATTGAAAGTACCAGAAATCACTAAGAGAATGCTGAATGTCAATACTACAAAAACACTGCATGTAAGGGGAGATAACTGTTTTATTTAAGAGTGGTTTGTTCTTATATCTCCCATTTCAATTCTATTAGAATTAAACAAAAGAGTTAATACTTTCATATATTAAATCTGAAAACCAAAACCATTTTATGCAACAAAATTTTTACCTTTCGGTAAATAACCTTAAAAGTTAAAGCACTCACTGTATGAACATTCAAAATCACACAATTATCAAATGTCAAATTAAAAGAAAAATGCACAAAGAAATTGATTTGCCACAGTCAAAGATAATGGCCTACCTAGGGGAGAAGAAGTGTTTGATCAACAAGTTTAACTCAAAGAATCTCAAATTTAACGACAGATTTTAAGAGTGTAGGCATTTTATTTACTTTTTTTATGAAAAAAACTGTTTAAACTTCAATGTCATGATAGCCTTTTATCATACATGATAAAAAGGGGTTTTGGTGTATAAATGTCAGCTAGGAATCAAAAATGTTATTTTCAATTTATTAAATCCAAACTTTAATATGTAAGTTTTCCCTTGTGATAATAGTTAGGGGAGAGCGGGGCAAATTGGGACAGCGGGTTCATTGGGACACCCCATAAAACAGTTATTTATAGATGTGTAATCACATTATCATTATGTCTCAATGGAGAGACATCATACATACTGGCACTTTTTGTTGCATCACTGGATGCAGTTGAAACATTCAGAAGTTTTTTTTGCATCTCATTGTAAAATTCAGACTCTTATTATTTGTGTGATCAAATACAGTATTCTTCTTTTGATGCATGAGTGATACTTTATTGAATAATTATTTATTGGTACTCAGATAAAAGATATAAACCAGTTTGTCACATGGTTATATCATGCAATCGCTAAAACATTGCAAGGGTAGGTGAGGGTGCATTGGGACATGCTCCAGTGCACCCCATACAGGTGATTCTAGTTAAAGGGACATTAAGTGTTTTGATGTTTCTAATACAACATTTTATTCAAAACACCTATGAATTATATCAATCGGTAGATAAATATTTTAACTACAATTAGATATATGAGAGTATGCTTACAAATCACAATAAGTCGATGTTATTATGTTCAAAATAAATTTATTGTAACAGGAAGCGCGCGCTAGTGAATTGTGATGTCATTGAGCAGATTTCCAATATCTGCGTACTACGTCAGCTCGCCTATTATCAGTTGCAATATCAATATATTACTATCAAATACCAACATTTTGTTAACCAGATTATGTTAATATTGAATAACCAATTAACATAACCATCTTCTAAACATTCCATGTAGCTTTTCTTTTACTTTTCACTCGTTGCCATCTGTGTTTACATTCAGTGTGTAAGCAGACTACAACATGGATATAGTAAATTCGTAACCAAACGAACTAGTACCGGAAATGTTTCCTCATTTTAATTATAAGTTTCGATAATTCAACATTAATTTCGTCGAAATATGTAACTATAACTATGTTGACCAAGATAATACTAAACGTGAAAAAAAAACTGCATATAACTTTCTTGTCGATATCATATTAGACATATTCGAAATTTCTATGCAAATTAGGCAGTTCTTCATTCCATTTAGGACCGAGTTATTATAACTAAATTTGTCATCGGTTGGTAATTCAACTTATGTAAATTACTTCAACTTGTTCTTTCAAAATTCGAAAGATCATCGTAATCCACGTGATTTTGACTCTGAATTTTGATTTCACATATATAAAATAATTCAACCAAAACAGTACAAGTTACAGCTCATTCAACACCTCGCCAGAGAAAGATTAATAACCTTAAAGGCCCAACACATCCAGAGCGTTTGAAGGTCATTATCTGGAAGCTGAAGGTAAACGACATCCAACCCAAAGTCGTCATCAAATACCTCCGAAACACCTTCCAAATAGACTCCAAAATACAGATCTTCAGAAGAGGTATCACAAAACACAAGAGATTTGAAGTAATTGGTGCACTGACAGAAAATCTACAGTATCAACATTCCAGCAAATCAAGAAAACCACTAAGATCAAACAACTGAAATGTTTCCCAACAATGGGTAGAGAATTCTCACACAGAGAGGTAAAAAGATCCCAACATGTCAACAACCTCCATGAAACACAAGTAGAAATAGTGTGTCCATCAAATTCGCAACAGGAAGAACTGAGAATTTTGCAGTGGAATGCTCAGTCCATCATTAACAAGATCGACGAATTTCGCCTACTCTTGTGGGAGGAGAAAGTAGACATTGCATGTGTCAGCGAAACCAGAATAACAGACAGTGAAAGTTGGAAGAATAAGATCAAAGCATTTACCCTACTCAATGCTGCCAGACCAAACAAAGAAGGTGGAACAACCTGGGGATATTCAAAGTCTCAACCTTCTACTCTGAAATAATAGAGTATATTGCAGCAGAAATCACAATTAATGGCAAGTTTGGAATCCAGGTCACTTCAACCTATGCCAGAAATGGGTGCAAGCACATTGGCAGCCAACTAGGCCCATGCGCCGGACATAAACAAGCCCTTATTGTAGGTGACTTTAATGCCAAACACTCAGAATGGGGCAGCACAAAGACAAATCCATCAGGATTGAAGCTGATGGAATGGATGAACGATCACGACATGATCCTGGTGAATAACCAACAACATACCTACCAAAGTCATTCAACTGGCCTCACTGACTTCATAGATCTAACCCTCACCAGCCCAAACTTAACTAGCAGAATCTCAGACTGGAGAGTTCTAAACGACTCTCTCAGTAGTGACCATTTTCCGATCCTTACCACCATCCAACACCCTGGCCAATTCAAGTCCTACAACAAACCACCAAGATGGAATATCAAAAAGGCAAATAGAGACATGTACACCAATCTCACCAGGCTATACGCTACCCAAGCGATCGACGATATGCAGGAAAACCACTCTGATATCAATGACAAAGTGAGAATTGCTACAGACTGTATCATCAAGGCTGCTGAAGCAAGCTACCCCTTATCTAAAGATCGAAAGAGGCCACCTACACCCTGGTGGAACGAAGAGATCGCCACAGCTCGGAAAGAGAAGAGAAAGGCTCGCAAGCAATACAAGACCTCACACTCTCTGGCAAATAAGATCAACCTCAACAAACAAAGAGCCATTGTAAGGAGACTTATAAACATCGCGAAAAAGACGTCATGGAGAGAATTTATAAGCTCTCTCAAAAGAGACACGCCATCCAGTGTAGTCTGGAAGAGGATAAAGGCCATCAATGGAGCCAACCAGTCCTCTCAAGCAGCAATATCTCTTGAAGGTAAACTCATTACTGAGGAGGAAGTGCAAGCACAGCTCTTCTGTGAACACTATGCCAAAAAATGTAGCATTCAGTAGCCCGTTTCACAAAGACCTCTTACCGCTACGACCTCGTTAAGCAGGTCGTAGCCCACCTCTTACAATTTTTACCGGTTTCACAAAGAGCCCCTAAATTTACACTGCGTCGTAAACAGCCCAAAATTTAGGACCCCGATTGACCTGTCCTAAATCATTTAGGACGTCGTAAATGATAAAAAACATGACGGCAAGCTCCCGCTTGGACTAAAAAAATCATAGTTTATCTGTGTTTCCGAACATTTTGTCGAGTAAAAATTTGTCAGAACTTCAATCTTTTCATTCACTGACGGATGGATTCACCCCTCACTCAACCAAACTCTTGTAGTTGCAAATAAGTCATTCATATGGTATTGAGTTATGTGTTGGTCACAAACAATAGTTTTTAAAACTGTTGTTAGAGGGTCCGACATGCCTGACAATGTAATTTTCACGAAAGCATACTGCTCATGCAACAAGCCGTCTAAAACTGCGGCGACTGCCGGTTCTGTGACCTTCACCTTTCCATGTCAACAATCACTCGTAACATGCGAAGATTTCAATGCTTCCTAAATGTACCGCGCACTTAAATATTATTCGAAGATAATTAGTAAATTTTTCGTCAGTGAATGATTGGCAAGGGAAAAAAAGAATTAATAGCAAACAAACTGGAAACTTAGCCTTTAAATCATAGATAGTAGGCTAGATATTTGTGATGAAGCGTCACTTTACTGGTCACTTTTCTAGACTTTATATAGGCTCTTGTTTTCAAGAATATATTTTTATGACGATTTGTCGTTTATAATTGCATTGTATTAGTGTAAATTTTATTTCTTCAATGAAATTGAGTAGTTCTTGTACTTTCCTTTTTACATATTCTCGGTGAAATAAGTTCATCTATTTTTAGATTTTTAAAAAATGGTCAGTTTATGTATGAAAATGCCTACATTTAAAAAGCCACAGATTTTTCTAGCTTAAAATTTCTATACATATTCAAGCTCAGCTGTATAAAATCAGAATTTACAATAAAATATTGATATGATTAAGAGAAAATGTAGAAAAATATTTGGAATTAAATTCATATTATAATATATACTTTGTCTATTTGTGTATTTATTTATGTTTTATCAACTGCTGTTTAGCATTTACTATGAATATTTAATTAAATTTCTATCAGTGTAGTTAAAATAGACTGGAAACCTTGCCTGATCTTAAAATTAATTGGTCAATTCCTTAAAGAAAATAAAGAAAAAATTTAAAAATTACCAGTCCTGACCAAAAAGTAGCCAGTTGAAGGACTGACAGACAAGCTTTATTTAAAAAAATGGTTATATCTCTTAAAGATCCTACCTCAAGAAACTACACCAGCACAGGAGTTTGAAAATAATCAAATAACATTTTTTGTAATATAAAGACTACAATAGTCCATCCACTGTACTCATCATTTCATATATATTTAAATACCCAATTTTAATGTGTTATTCTGTAATATTGATTATCTTTCCTTATTTCCACATATAGAGGCAGATAAACATGATTTAGATATCAACAAACTGCACTTGATGATAAAATATAGTCTTTAATATTCATAAGCTGTGAATAAACTTATCTGTTATTGCCACACAGAATATTATTGATTGCCAATTTTGTTGGAATCACTGATGTGTTAGTACAAGTAACTCTATTAGGTTTACATTATAATCAGTTAAGAAACATTTTAAATCATGTAACAATTATTTGTATTAATCTTCCAACAATGACATTTTTATTCATAGATCATGTTACTGGCCCAAAACAATGTCTCAAAGATAATCACTGTTAGCTTATGGGATCAGTCAGTAATTATTTATCTTTTGTTTTGCTGTACAAAGTGAAAATCTTACACATAATTCCCAACAACTTTTAAACAAAACAAATATTTAAAACAACCTCAATCTCAAGGGCTGCAACAAATTTAATTTAGGAATTCAGCTTGAAATTGGAGCCTGTTGAACTTATGGCAAAAATTATATGTGCAAATATGAGTAATAAGTACATTTAGAAGGATACATTTTCTATTTCATTTTAAAAAACAACATATTCTTATTTTAATCCTATATATTATAAAATTTGTTACTTATGCAAAACATGTGCATATTATAATCTTGAAACAATATTGTTTGAAATTCATGGATTTTGTGCAGCATTTGTTTCCTTTCTGCTACACACAAATGATATATTTTTATAGTGTGTAATAGGCTGAGAAGTCATTATAACTAGATTCTAGATTCACTGAGAATATCTATGATAGACTGAAGAGTGCCCCTGTATAGTTTACTTACTTAAATGAACATGTAATCATAATATACACTATTCCTTTCCTTTTGTTGGTGAATGTTTTTTCTTCACTGGGATTGATAAATTAACATGAAATTGTATTTGACAATCTAAAACTCCAAAAGATTACTAATTTGAAAAACTATTTTTATCCTTGTTTGAAAAATTCTGATTAAAATCAAGTTACTTTTCTTGCACTTTACATGCAAAACAGAATATCATAATTGGAATAGTCTTGTTTACAAGACTTATCTTATAGAAATTCTTGAAATAATGCAAATCTGTATACAGTACAAATCAAACAGTTCAAGCAAAGGATTATATTGCCGCCATGTTTTTTATAATTTACGACGTCCCAAATGATTTAGGACAGGTCAATCGGGGTCCTAAATTTTGGGCCGTTTACGACGCAGTGTAAATTTAGGGGCTCTTTGTGAAACGGGTAAAAATTGTAAGAGGTGGGCTAAGACCTGCTTTACGAGGTTGTAGCGGTAAGAGGTCTTTGTGAAACGGGCTACTGGAAGGTGCTTTCGACAAAGTATGGTGGGAAGGCCTGATCACAAAGGCAGCCACAATAGGAATTGCGTGTAACATGCTTAAGGCCCTCAGAAGTTTTCTACACGATCGGAGCATTACAGTCCTACTGGGTAATCACCAATCTGAGAAGATCCACATCAATGCCGGCACCCCTCAAGGAGCAGTACTCAGCCCTACCATCTTCAACATCATCATGTACGACCTACCTTCTGCCATCCATGAACCATGCAAACTAGTCACGTACGCTGATGACGGCTCGATTGCAATGACTGGCAAGAATCTTGATAACATCGTCGAAAAGCTCAACCTCAGCATGGCAGCCATTGACCACTGGGTAAGTAAGTGGAAACTCAAGGTGTCGAAGGGAAAGACCGAGTACACTGTGATTACCAGAAAGAGAAAACACTCCACACCACTTGACAACCTAGGCCTCCAGATTAACGGAGAAAACATCAAGTACAACAGAAACCCCAAAATACACGCTGGATCCTATTCTTTCCTGGAGGGAACATCTCGACTCTGTAGCTAACCAATGCTCAAAGCGTCTTAATCTGATGAAGACAATAGCATCACAGAGCTGGGGAGCTGACTTTACCACACTAAGATCTTTCTATCTTGTATACATCCGCAGCAAGATGATATATGCAGCAGAAATCTGGTCATCGTGCAACAAAACCCAAATGCAGAAGCTTGTAAAAATACTAAACACAGCACTTCGTCTGATAACGGGAGCACTCAGGACAACCTCTGTTGCAGCCCTTGAGATTGAGGCCGACATCCAACCCTTGGATATTTACGTGGAAACACTGGTCTTGTCCAAGAGAGTAAAGACTCACTTTATGCCAAAAACCTCTCCTGGCAACCTTCACAGATCCATAGCCCCAAACAGTTTCTACCGGAGATCACAATCAGCCCTGAGAGAAAGAAACATCACACTTCCAAGACGGTCAAATCCGAGATTTGAAGAACAGGGCATCGTCAACAGCACACCACCTCGAAACTGGTCTCCACCGCAGATGAACACCTCACTCCCTTGCTGTGCAACAAAGGCAGACAATCCATCATATCTCCAACAAATCTCACTTGAAGTCATCCATTAGCAGTATGAAGGTTACAAGACGGTGTACACAGATGGCTCGCTTGACTCTTCAGCAGGATTAGCTGGGGCAGGTGTGTACTTCAAAGAAGACAACTTCAACATCATCTTGCCACTGCCACCATACTCAATCCTCCACACAGAACTGCTGGCAATCGAAAGCGCTGTACAATACATCAAGTGTTTATCGCAAGGATCTTCAAGCAAATATGTCATCTTGACTGACTCCAAGTCATCTCTACAGTCACTAGCAACCTACAATCCAACTGAGTACTACAGCCAATGTCAGAAAATCAGAGACCTAATCAACAGCATCCCATACACCATTGTCTTGCAGTGGATTCCTAGCCACGTTGACATTCAGGGAAATGAGCGTGCGGATGATCTGGCCAAGTTTGCATCCATCAGTGGTCCTCTCAACTGTCATGTGCATACGGTCCCCTCAGCACTATGCAAGATCAAACAAACCAGTAAGAGCCTCTGGTGCAAAAGATGGCACAACAGTGTCAAAGGCCGGCAATACTACAACATCCAGCCGAAACCAAACTCCATCAGGTACAGCAACTATGCCAGGCAGGAACAAGTACAGCTGTCAAGACTTCGCCTTCATCATTTTCCCTGCCAGAGCTACCTACACAGATTTCACCTGGTAGATGAACCAACATGCCTACTGTGCAACGGCCAGGAAGAAACCATAAGACACATCATCTATGAGTTATCTCCACAACGAACTTTCAATGATAAAGAAGAGCAATTGGGAGACGACAGCGGTCAGTGGCACACAATCCTAGACATACTGAGAGAAAGAAAAAAAAGGATTCGGGCAAGGACCACATTAGATGTCAGAAGCCTGTCTCAACACAAGTAACAAGTATAAAATAATGTTTGGAAGTTAAATATTTATTGACAATAATATTGAGGGTAAATATAGAATACTTTTACACATTGAAATAAATTCAAAATCAGAACGTGCGATGTATGTTATAATGAGTGTATTTAGCCTAAATAACCTTTATTGTTTAAAAAAAGAATGCTAAAATGATAACCATATCACTAATGACTAATAAACCATCAAATGGACTGCGGATACGTATTCGTCGTTTTGTTAAAGCACAAGTTTCTTTTCGGTACGAATTCCCGATGGGAAAAGCTTCATTCTCGGTACGAATTCACCCACAGCAACTATGACCACAATGCTTTGCGAGAGAAAGTTATAAACTCCATCTATTTATATCCTGGGGAAACACCTCTTTTAATTATTTTGATTTCTAAGCTTATTTCAGGTCAAACTAAATGGTGATAATTTGTGTGTATATGTTTCAATGATATAGATTTTTAGCTATGTTCTTAAATGTGTATCAAAACACTTAATGTCCCTTTAAACATCTTAATATCAATGTTATACATTTAAAGTTTAATTACCTGGAAGTTGTTTTGAACAGTTCGATTTTTGAAGCAATTGAGATTTGACGTGATCTTAGTGTCTATTTTTTATTTATAACGTATTGTGTCTGGTCAGGATGCGATTTATATCATCATAAACAAGTGCTTTAAAAAAAATATTGGCAATATTCTAATTCAAATTCACACAAATTTCAAATTTACACAATAGAAATTTTTTTTGGAACAATTGTATGTATTGTTTTTATGGAAAAAATTCTAAATTTAATTTGAGTTATAAACATTAAGATAGAGTTTATTTGTTGAGTTACAAACAGATCTTTTTAGCAAATAGTTTACTGGCAACAATTGTTTAACATTTTTTTTGTTATCAAGTTCGTTGTTTGGTGTAGTTGAAAGGACTAATATATCATTAGAAATGGAATCATATATTTATATTTTGTTCTAAATTTGTTTGCGTCCCAATGCATCCCAAAGTCTGTCCCATTGTACCCACAGTTTGGGGACATTGGGACAAACAAAATTTGTTTTTAAATCTCTTTAGCTCAGTTGCTATTATGTTTGTGATATTTTTACTTTGATTATGTATTCATCATTAAACTGTTAACCAAAAAAAGTGCTTATTGTTTATTTGATTCAATTAGAATATAAGATTTGCTGCAGAGAGTAAATTCTGTCCCAATATGTGCCCCGCAAGAATTGTTATATCTTGGCGGTCAATACATCAAATTAGTTCTAATAGTCCAAGAGCACTCAAATTCATTCATCAAAATAGGGGGTGCTCAATTAAGTTCTTTGTGTATAGTATACTCTCTCAAAAAAGAAACGCGACCCCTCTCTCAATATCTGTCAACATCCTCTGAACAAAAATGGTGAATGTAAATTGGATTTTTTGGTCATGTATTCTTAATATGTTCTTGTTTGATAAGTAATAGCTCCAAAACGCAGCCTTTTTAACGCATGCTTACATCTTAACTGATTTTTTTCGAAAATGTGCCAAACAGTCATGTGCATAATCACAGTAACCCGATATCATAAATAAAATGTAGGTAAAACGTGGATAAGAAAGACCAGTCGCCTCTGTCAGATTACAGGGTTATATTTTATCATTATGAGCAAGTTTTGTTCCAATATTAATTGTATTTTAGACTCAAGCAAGTCTAGGCCCTCTAGCAGGGTAGTTTACTCATGTGACCTTCTGTATAAAAGGGAAATGCACGTGCAGGGTACCTTACAGTCAAAATTCACACTGTGTGCGTTCTGGGTTGTGTACCACGAATTTTGGCGTAAGTATTGCTTTGTTTGGAATGATTAGTAATTTGATTGTGTTATTTGAGTATAATGTTTAGTGTTTTAATGTTTAGAATGTCATAATCTGAAGATTATACTTTGAATTGTTTAAATGTGAAGTATTTTGTATGTATAGGATAGGAACATTGTGAGTTTGAAATACATGATATTATGTTCCCATGGCATTTCATGATTGTTGTTTGACAACGACATCAAATTAGTTTGCAACAGTTCAGTAAAAACTATGTGTTGATCTATCCTCCCTAGTAATCGTCCACAGTAAGGAACAAGTGTGTTCTATTAGCATGTATATGATAACAAGTGTGTGGAGTATTAAACCCCTATGTTTTTGCAAAGAATGGCTCGCTAATGACTAGGTTCTGTGCCTTGCCTATCAGTGTCATTCTCATACAGTTGTATGTATATTAAGTGTCATTAATATACAGTAGTAAGGCAATGTGACTTTGCTGTATAGTGTCCCGGTCAACTGCTGATCCGTACTTTGTGGAAGTCTAGGTTTGGATGCTCATATGTACCTAACGAAGGTACATGTGTCATCGTGACACGTGGGAACGACAGCCCGACAGTCGTTCAGTGTTGTGAACTGTTGTCCAGTCTTGTGAACAGTTGCTCACCGTTGTGAACTGTTGTGAACTGTTGCTGATTGTTGTGAACTGTCTTTCGTTGTTGTGAACTGTCGTTCAGTGTTGTGAACTGTTGCCCAGTCTTGTGAACAGTTGCTCACCGTTGTGAACTGTTGTGAACTGATGCTGACTGTTGTGAACGGTTATAAACTGTTCAGCTGTGTACTGTTGTGTGGTCAACATGTGGATTGAGACTTTACATATGTAATGGACCGTATTGAACTATGAGTGATATGATTTGACAAAGACACTTGTTTTCTGCGTGTGTTCGCAGTTGTTGATGAAATTGTGTTGTGTTCATTATTTTATATGTTCTTGAATGTTGTATGTATTTGGGGTGTTAGTTGGGAGGTTTTGTGTGTAGGTAGTGTAGTGGTAGGTTGGGTAGGTAAACTATGGGAAGGGTTAGTGATTAAGGTTAGTTTGAATTGATTTTATTTTGTAAATAAACTTTTTCATTACAACTTGGGTTTTGTTATTCCTCTGAAAAATGACACCCTCTATGTAATAAAGTATTACATAGAGGGGACGGATCTTTCTTACCCACATTTTACCTACATTTTATTTACGATATCGGGTTCCTGTGTTCAAAATGCTATAAGTGAACTGCTGTGCAAATCAAGTTAATTACAGTTTAAGATCGAGGTCTATAAAAAAAGGAAACGCAATTTGGCAATATGCTCAATTGGCTTACTCCAAAAATCAAGGTTGAAAATGCCCTGATTGAATAAAGTAGATCGAAATATTGCCGTTGATTAGATTCAGGCCATGCAAAGTTTCGGAACAGTTGCCTGCCATCTTAATGTCCATAAAACAACAATCTCCTGACATTGGAATCGTAATAGACAGTTCCATGCAACCGAAAACGTCCTCGAAGTGGTAGACCAAGGATCACAGCTCATGGCCTTCATACAAGATACTGAAGAAAGCGTCCCCTAATTTCTGTAGAAAGTATAATAGACCTATGAAATTGAGAGTTTATACTTTACATACATTTGTTTCAAAATGAAAAATGTCATTGTGTTATCTTTGATAATCTATGTGTAAAAGTTAAAGATTGATATTAACACTGCATAAAATCAGGGGTTGCGTTTCTTTTTTGAGAGTGTTTTTACAATTATGGAATTGGTTAGCTAAGTTTAATAAGATTGTAAAATCATAAGCCATTCATTACAAAAGCTGTCACTTATATTAAAAAAAGATGACTTTAACAGTGATAAATGTCTTTAAACCTATTTCAATTAGCTTTGACGATTTGCCAGTTATTTCTTTGTTTTACATAGCTATTTACATCAAATATGCATCAAATAGGCAAATTAATTAATTAAATAGGCAGTTAATGTCATGCACACTCATACAATATCCTCTTTTGATTATGAGTTAAAACTTAACTGTATGTTTAAGTTTCTGGTCTTTACATACAGGCAAACGTGATGAGATGAGGAAGATATCTTTCTAAATTTTAAAATATATTTTTATCACTGAACATTAAAAAAGTTCAAAAGAGATAAAAAAAAAATAATGAAATATAATTTTTGTTTAACTTTATAACTGCCTCATTGTACAAAGTTACAATTGAAAAGTTCATGTTTCCATTTTTTTCTAGATTTCGGAATAAGATTTATTTAGTTTTTCCTTTGCCAACATCAAAAAAAGGACTTGAGCGTGAGTTTGAATCTGACACGGGCGTACACCATAACCAAAATACTTTTATCTGGGCCTACATGACATACCTCCAGTACTTGAATGAGGCCGCCCCGACCCCGAGCAGAGTGACAGTCACACACATGCCCACCCAGAAGAGATGAGTCCATACTGAGGTGGCGGGGGCACCAGGATCAGCTGACGGGCTCACGGACCTGGGGACTGATAATAGGTGATTGAACCTGGCGGTTTGTGCAACATTTCTACATGGATGGTACATCAGATCGTATTACCCTCGTGAGAAGCATACAACTTATTTTATAAAAGTTGATTGTACTCAAATAATGATCCTACAGTATCAATCGCTCATTAGGATCAATTCAGATTTTTTTATCATCTATTTGCTTCATTTTCATATTAGTATGGGTTGTATAACTTGAACACCATGATATTAGACCTGTGATGATAACAAACAAGTATGTACAAATGCATTATTCTGTGATTTAAAGGGATTTCTTTTATTAAAGATATTTACCTAGTAAAATAATACCTTAATTATATATTCTGAATAATTTCATAACATTCAATACAGTTGTACATTTGATACTTAGTTTTCTCATTCATAAATCATTTTTACAATTTCATATGGTTCTGATTTGATGGACATTTCAACGTGAAGTGCATTTTATCGTCTCCCATATCATGTTAACAAATTTGACATATTAGATTAACACTATGATATTTTATGATATCTGTCCATTTTCATCATGATGGGAGCTGACTCTAAATCTACTAATAGGTATCGAATATATTTACATCAGTAATATTGAAGAGAACATTGGTTTATTTATTGAAATATATGTCATTTATATAGGTATATAATATTATTTCTTCTTTTAATGATTAATCTTAGTGTAATTCCTGTTCTAACCATATCAATGGCACTGAAAGAAGTTTTTGTCAAAATTCATGTACATGGAATGCCTGATGCATCCATTTTGAATACAACTTCCTCACACAAACACTCATAACAACTCTGCAAGATATTACCAGGAAAGAACCCCCCACCTCTTTCTTATCATATATTGCATTTTTAGACAATAACCTACGAGTGCCGGGGAATGACAGATTATCTTTACCAAGTTATTTTAATTTCGTAATGCTTGAGGGAAAGATAATCTGGCATTTTCCATAACAAGTTGGTTATTGTATATATTACCCATGTAACTCTATGAGGTGAAAACAGTTTCTCTATAATTGATTCCACAAGGGGTAAGTTTCCAAATTCATATGTGTTTACCCTTCCTTTACCTCTGACACACCAACGAGGCATTAAAAAATCCATTGCAAAATTACGTTTAACTGTAGTTGGTGATTTAAGTTTTGTTTTTCTTGTTCATTAGCCATGGATTAAAGTTGTGTATTTAATTGAAGTTGCTTGCGATGTCCTATAGTACCAAAAAGACAAATTGGCACAAACTGAAATTTGTATGCTGTCATCATTGGCACAGTGACATCATAGCCGTTCGTGTCTATGACGTCATTTCAATCAAATGAAACCTGTCACATTCGACAGTGTTAATCAATAATTTATTTTTATTTTCATACAATATGACTGACTCATCAAACATCATTCACATTTGCACATGTGAGACTGAAAATTGGGATCATTTGAACTTGTTAAGATTTAGAATAAGGGAAAGCAAATTGGCAATTGTATATATGCTTAAGTTATGACCTTGCTGTGACTTTGACCTTTGACAGTTCATATTTGAAACCTTTTCAAAAAGTTGTACTTTTCCAAAGATAATGTATACCAACCAAGAGCTTCATAGTTCAAAAATATTTCAAGTTATAATGTTAACAAGGAATGTTTAAGTGATTTTATAACTCAATGAAAAGTGTTCATTGATTTTGTGACCTTGAATGTCAAAGGTCAAGGTCACAAGATATGAGTTATTGCAATGTAATTATGGTTCTAAGGACGTGGCCCCTGTGACGCCATATAGGGGCCACAGGACCACCAAACAGGTCAGATGAGCTAAAAAGGGCAAAAGGTTCTAATAGGGGCCAATTCTAAAATTAGATATGTAGGAAATGAGATTTCAGATACTGGTAATCAATTCAGAAATGGAAATTGACCAAACATTCAAAGAAATTTAAAAAAAGTTGTAATGGACCAACTCTAAATTGAGTAAGAATGCTACCAAATCTGCAATTGATAATTTAGGGTATAGAATCAAAAGGTTTATGAAGCATATGATCCATAGCGTAATCAAAATTTAAATCATAATCTAGTCTACATGGCTGTACACCAAATTTCAACCTTCTATGAACTTATGCTTCTGGAGAAGAGGATAAAAATTGGTTTGAAGGCGTGGTCAGACAGACAGACGGACGAAAAGACGGAAGCCGGACACCATGCCATGCCATAAGCCACCAAAGCTATCAATTATGATCCTAAATAGTTATGGAGTCTGTATAGATAAGTTTCAGCTTTCTAGGCCTTAATCTTCTAGAGTAGAATATGAAAATAGGTTTTCAGGTCATGGCCCCTGTGGTCCTTATTATTATTATGCTCACTAGTCCAGGAGTCTGACAGATAGATTCACCTTTCTAGGGCTTAGGCTTGTGGAGAAAAATTAGAAAATGCACAAAGTTAACAGAGGTACTGATGGACAGACGCCGGACACTATGCCATGTCAAAAGCCCATTGAGCCTTACAGACCAGATTAGCAAAAATGTGGCCATTTAATATTATTAATAATAATAATGTGGATATTTCCTTTTCCAGGTCCTAGGACAAGCTCAAAGCACTATCTATATTGTATACTTTATTTTCATAACCCCTTATCTGAGACACTAAAGACGATATACTCTCCAAATAGTAGTCACAAACAAATAAAAGATATTCATGATTCACAGAGAGCAATTTCATAGTCTTATAAATGGACAAAGTGCCTCCTGTCTTGAACTTGAACTAAGATTTCAAAATTGTTTGATATTGCTTAAAACTATTCCTAATTATGTAAATGTATTGATAACAAATTAATCATATTAAAGGTGTCTTTCATCTTTAACTCTTCCATTATTGTTACAAAGCTAGGATTTTCAAGTTAAACATCGTATAGCTTTATATAAATTGGTGTTCATCTACATCTTGATAACCCAATCAGTTCAAATTGATAAAAACAGGTGTTATTTATGTATTTGTGAGGGTTGAAAATCCATACTTTCATTGCTATTGGAGGATACCTGAATGCTCTGAACATAGAAATAGCCTTTATAGATAGTTCTTGCCTCAGCAAGAGTTGAGCAACAGTGAAGTCATATCTTATGATTAGTCTGTATCCCTCCCAATACAAGCTTAATGGACCACCAAAGTTTGTTTTTCCTAGATGACTAAATAAAGAATTTACTTGTAAGCTTTTGTAAGTTCGTTAATGTTGCAAAACTTGACTTTCATTACCTTGCTGTATTCAGTTTTGACCTTGTTGAGAGCAGAGTTCACAAAAATGAAGTAAATGATAATAGCATTTTCATATTTCATGCTGTAGCACAGGTGTAATAGTGTATCTAGTACACTTTTCATGTTGTCAATTTGAAGCATTCATAAAATATTTATCAACAATTCACTTCGTTCTATAATATTTCCTGTTATTACAAGTAGATATACATGTCTAAGATTCAGTGTATGAAATAATTTTTCAAGATCACTAGCAAACCGGGCTAGAAAGTTTTCAAAGTTACTAGCCCAAAAGAAAAATTACTAGCCCAATTAAGTAAAGGTAAAAAAAATTCTGACATTCATTGTTTTAAAATCAAAGACATATCTGCTTAAGAGGTCTAAATTTGCATGAGATGGGGGTGATCAGACACTGACACAAAATAGTAACTGAATTAATTACAAAATTGAATGAAAAGAAGTCAAAATAAACTAGTGTCCAAAAGAAACAATACCAAGTTTTCAACGTCGTCCGAAACAAAATTCTATAACCTGACAGAGTCGAATTTAAGTGTGTCTAACAGGCATATGTCTTGTTGAGAAGTATGCACAGTTTCATTCTTCAGGAAAAGATTCTTTTGATTTTGTGTCTCTTCAAACGCACATGGGGTGCATAAATCGAAATTTCAAATTGTTTTATGCACAGAACTTTTGTCATTTCACTTTAAAATTGATAAAGTATTGAATCTAGGTAAGAAAACAATGTTGTTGATTTAATACACTATATTTTACATAAATGTGTCGATGCGTCACTGCACTAGAACGTTTTAAAACAAGTGAAAGTGTCCAATTTCTCCCTGCTATCTCGCCTAGTTAAGGAGATTCCAGATCGATGATTTTTATAAATGCATGTTTCTCGCAAACATGAAAAGATAATGTTTCAAAATTTTGCATAAAAGTAAGTTGACTACTGAAGAAATGATATAACTATGTTTTAGCCTTATCAATCTACAGTGGATTGAGTTATTTAGCAAATTGTATGGTATCGTTTCTTTTGGACATTAGTTTATTTTTGATATACCAATCCACACTAGCCAACCGGGCTATCATTACTTTTTTTCTACTAGCCCAGGCAAATTTCAACTATCATCGGGCAACCGGGCTAGTGGTTATTTCGGACACTGCTAAGATTGTACTTTCTAAATATCTTTCAATGAAGTTTAGCTGACACTTTTAAAGTTTTTGACCTAGCTGTATTTAACTGTAAACATCACATGGACTGGAGTAAAGTTTATGACAATATAAACTTCTTTGGTTAGTATACTTTAACTACATTAAACAATGATACTTTTTGTAAAATACTTTCACTACTTACATAATATCCATTTTTAAAAGCCAGATATGATAAAACAAATAAACCAAAATCAAGTATTCAATTTAGTATGCAAGCTAGTTTTCTCACTTCTAACCCTTTTTTACGTGACTTGCTTTTACATAGTGTCCGTCCTTCCTTCATATTACATTAGCATTATCAGTAAGGTTTATGAATGTTATGTGATTAATGTTTTAAAGATTCCATTACTATTATTTTGTTATAAAAATTGTTTCATGTGCCGATGCAATAAAGTGAGCCAGTTAATTCGTCTGAAAATATGGAAATTATCGATTATCAAAAAACTGTGTCTTCACGTAAAACTTTCAGTCACCTTGATTCAAGAATACATTTTGTTTGATTGAAATGTCAAAAAGCGTCTGTAATGTCAGTGCCAACGACGACATCATAAGAATTTCTGATTGCGCATTTTGTTACAGTAGGGAGTAGCTTATCTCGTCAAACCAATACACAACTTGAAAACAGGGTTAGAATAAAATAGAAATTTTTTTTTCTGTAAAACCCTTTTACATGGGATATTTATATTAGCTGCATGTATAAAAAATGACAGCAAGCGCATATAAATTTGGAGGTTAACCTTTTGTGAAATTTTATAGAGAAACTCTAAAGAAGGTAAAGTTGTATATTTTAAAAACATATGGGTAATATCAACAATAACCAACTTATGACAGAGAATGCCAGATTTACTTTCCCTCCGTAATTGTGTTATTTCCTCGCCAAGGATTAAGAATTATGAAATGAATAAAACTTGGGAAAGATAATCTGTCTTTCTCCGCCACTCATTATTGTAATATGTCTTTGTTCCATCTTTTGAATTTTCAGGTCAAAAGGGTTTAATTTCAAACAAAGACAAAAGGGAAGACAATTACAAAGGTTAATAGAGCAGGAAAACAATGAATTTTCAGAGTTTACAAATTCTATTATTTTCATCAAAATTTGTTTTTGAAAGTTTAATAACGAGGATTGTGGTTTTATTGATATAAATACCCATGTTCAAGTCATTAAATCTTGAAACTTTTTCAAAATAAATGTCAGCTATTACACCTCAGATAAATTATATATTTAAAAAAGAAAACTTTTGTTTCACTTACAAAAGTCTTGCTGTTTTTAAGAAAGGGTGAGACATTCATATGCATTTATAATCTCAATTGAGCCATCTAATTATCTTATATTATTTATCATAATGAACAAATTTCTTTCATCAAGTCAGATATCAGACAAATTTTGATACAATTATTAATTGTGTAGCACTTGGTACTATCTGAAAAAATGATAAACATTGTCTTTGTTAGAGATCATTTATTTTCAGGAACTTGATAAATAATTCAATTTGACAAAAGTACAACACATAAGATAAAAGATGTCTCATTTGATACAGCATGCATAATGATACAGGATAAATATAAATGATCACATCATGTGAAACGTTAATGGAAGTTACAGCAATGGCTTACATGAATTACATCTTATAAAGTATAAACATAGAAACTGACACCTAAACACATTCTCTCATCTCTTAGAAATACTTAACGAAAGATAATGCATAGGAGAGTTCAATGCAATTACCATGTTGCTATCTAGTTACATGTATGATTAACAAAAAGTAAATAAATATGAATAATTATCCATTTAAAGATACATTAAAGGAAAAATTAAATTTTACTTAGAAAAAGATAAATATTTCAATACATATCAGTTCGTAATTGTTTGGTCTGTCTTGTCATTGTGGAAAGGAAGCTAGTGCAACCAATTTGAATTGTGTAATGAGACAATAGTCAAGGAGGAAAGATAGGGCACTTACATGACCAGTTCACAAGCCAAACTCTTGCTTTTTGCATTGATTGTTGCTAATTGAAAAGAAAATAATAAAAGAAGAAAGAAATATTTAACTTTCACTTCAATACATCTATACACATCTTATGTCACAATCAAATTTTCTCTTTTGTGTTCTCGTATCTTCACTGACATACAAGAAGACAGTGAATATTTATCCACGTTAGTGGACTTTTTAAATGATGGCTGGAAGGGAAGCGATCACTCAGCCGTCATGGCAACCAAACCTGGGAAACAGGCCCTCAGAAGAAGAGCCTGTACCAGCATCAAACAAGATGGCTACCAACCGACTGGAAGGTAAGCTGGCCCTCAGAATGGTCTACAAGAAGAACAGCCTGTACCAGCAACCATCAAGATGGCTACCAACCAGCTGGAAGGTAAGCTGGCCCTCAGAATGGTCTACAAGAAGAACAGCCTGTACCAGCAACCATCAAGATGGCTACCAACCAGCTGGAAGGTAAGCTGGCCCTCAGAATGGTCTACAAGAACAACAGCCTGTACCAGCAACCATCAAGATGGCTACCAACCAGCTGGAAGGTAAGCTGGCCCTCAGAATGGTCTACAAGAAGAACAGCCTGTACCAGCAACCATCAAGATGGCTACCAACCAGCTGGAAGGTAAGCTGGCCCTCAGAATGGTCTACAAGAAGAACAGCCTGTACCAGCAACCATCAAGATGGCTACCAACCAGCTGGAAGGTAAGCTGGCCCTCAGAATGGTCTACAAGAAGAACAGCCTGTACCAGCAACCATCAAGATGGCTACCAACCAGCTGGAAGGTAAGCCGACCCTCAGAATGGTCTACAAGAAGAACAGCCTGTACCAGCAACCATCAAGCTGGGTCACAGGTTTGTACCAGTTAAAGAGATAGTAGCTGAATCAAAAAAATGTCATTTGATTTTTCTTGGTTCAAATATGACTCTTGAAAGAAAACAGAGGAGTGAGCAAGTTGTTGAGTTGTTTGTGCAACATTTCAACCATAAGTGACATTTGTGATTTTCAAAGGTAATCTTTTAAAGATGTTTGGTCGTGTCAAATGACCAACTTTCTGATAGTTGAACAATAGAAAATGGAAAGCAAGGAGGAATATAAGCAAGACTGGGAGGAACAATCACAAGATAAGGCTAGAGGAGGGTCAGATGCTTCAAGAAGACTGTGTTTGGCACACAAAGGCAAACAAATTGTGTTTCCTTCGTTGTTCTAAGATGACATTGAACAATTGTTGAAATCCCAACCAAACATCAGCTTCCTGAGAGTTGAATCAAAGATAACTGAACAAACCAAAAAGAAGAATATGAAGGAGAGGAGCAAGGATGTGTAAGGAGGATAGTGACAAGACAAAGAATGGTGAATGTATCTTTCACCTCAGTTTGAAGATAAACACAGAAAAGCCATTATAAGTGAGATGGTTTTCAAGGACAGTTGCAAAGGTACAACTCAACATATCCTGTTCAGGTTTCAGAGAGTGAGTGATTTATTGTTTAACGCCACATTCAGATACCTCAAAGCTATACAACAGAAAATAGAACTGATAATCATAAGGCTGGACTGATATCTGAACAACAGAAAATAGAACTGATTATCATATGACTGGAGTGAGATCTGAACAACAGAAAATAGAACTGATAATCATATGACTGGAATGAGAACTGAACAACAGAAAATAGAACTGATAATCATATGACTGGAGTGAGATCTGAACAACAGAAAATAGAACTGATAATCATATGACTGGAATGAGAACTGAACAACAGAAAATAGAACTGATAATCATATGTCTGGAATGAGATCTGAACAACAGAAAATAGAACTGATAATCATATGACTGGAATGAGATCTGAACAACAGAAAATAGAACTGATAATCATATGACTGGAATGAGAACTAAACAACAGGAAATAGAACTGATAATCATATGACTGGAATGAGATCTGAACAACAGAAAATAGAACTGATAATCATATGACTGGAATGAGATCTGAACAACAGAAAATAGAACTGATAATCATATGTCTGGAATGAGATCTGAACAACAGAAAATAGAACTGATAATCATATGACTGGAATGAGATCTGAACAACAGAAAATAGAACTGATAATCATATGACTGGAATGAGATCTGAACAACAGAAAATAGAACTGATAATCATTTAAGGCTGGACTATCTATACTTATAACTGTTAAAACATCTATACTTATACCCCTGGTAACCATATGAAACTAATTTTAGGTCATTACCCTAGTGATAAATAATAAGGCATAGTTCTCATCTCTTATCATTATATATTATCTTATAAAGGTAGTTGATGAAGACAATATAATGAAAAGTGGGAAAGCTTTAGCAATAAAACAAATAACGGTAAAGAACGATTTTGAGCTGAGTGTGTTTAGGCAAAACAAGAAGAAAAAAAACATGTTCTAAGCAGGATGACCAACTAAATTAGAAAGGAAATGCTGTAAAAGACATCATGGGATAAAGGGGGGAAAAACTACTCCTAAGAAAAGAGCATAGAGTCAAGTGCTGAGACTAACTGAAGGTACTTCCATGTCCATCATTCAAATGTGTAACAATAATAATCATAAACAAAATGTCCTGGTAAGGACAATTGCAAATCTCTGAGATTTATTGTTAAATGGAACTTATTCATTTCAGGAAAGTTAGATGACTGGTGTCTGCAGATATATCCTTGTTAACATGTGGCCTTTGGACTTTCTACTATATAAATTCATTATTCCCCCCGGTAGGTGTTTATACAACTTTGAATATTACTTACAGGAACCCTATGGGTGGCTCAACAGAATTATACATACCAAGAGTTTAATTATGTCCTCTCTGTAGTTTAGACGTTGAAAATGAATAACATTTTATACTTGTGTGTGAACATTAATTACTTTTCCAAACTTTTATTGTATCATTCCAAATATGTTGAAGTTTAAATGCCTTATGAATACGTAAAATGAAGCAATGATGCTTAATTTATGTAAATATGTTATTCATAGCCTTAACAGAAGGCAATTGTTACTCATTGTAAATATTGTATATGAAATATGTTTTGAAATTTACAGGTATGTTGTTTAATGTCACATTTCATGCGTTTCAACAAACAACAATTTTCATGAATATTTGAAAGATTTAGCAAATCATATGGAGGAAGTATGACGATTTGAAAAAGAAAGGGATTTTCAGTCCTTAATACCTTTATAAACAAATTTTGTGATTTTAATTTATATGATTTATTTCTTATATCATTTAACTTTGATATGAATCTAAATGCCATAATTGATGATTTAGAATTTAAATATCTTGTATATTCATCCCCAAAAGATATATATTTGATAAATACTTGGTTTCAATGAAAACCTAAAAAGGCCTATATGAATACTAATGATATAATCTATCAAACATTTCGACTTTCACTCTGATTTCAAATAAGGTTTGGTTGATCACAACTTCATACCTTATTATTGTCAATATACTTTAATTATCTTTATAGTTGAAACTTTCAGTAACAGTTGATGCTTCTTGTTAAAATTACACATTTTATATAGTTTGGCTTGTGATTGCAACATGTCAATAAGTGCTTCTATAGCCTGAACTTTTACCTCCCAATTAATTGTCACTTTGCATCCAGAAACAGTGCAAAAAGAACTTTTGGTACAGTAATTAAAAAAACTGCAGACAAAACAATAAATCTTTTTCAAGTTTTGCATAATTATTGAGGTTTAAAGACAACAATTCAAGGTAAGATTACTCCTGTCCATGGAGGAATTAGATGACCCAAAATCCTTTAAATAAATCTAGCTTCAAAAGTTGCAATATTTACTTGTATGTTTAAATCTCATTGATTGAGAAGAATAGATTAGAGAAGATGATTAAGAAAATTTAAAATCCAATTTTGTGCAAAAAACATATGTTTTTTTTTTACAATCAATCTGGAAATGTGTCCTAAACAATTAGAGAAACACTTGGCTAGATTTGAAAAAAAATTATTTGGGTAGTTTTCTTAGTTTTTAATTCTAAGACAGACAAGACTAGGTTAAGTTAAGAATTTAGCAAAAATATTTTACCAATTTATTAAGCAGTTCTATGATAAATATGGAATGGTTGTATACTTGCATTCTCAAGTAGGAAAGAAATTTTACTGGGGTAGGTACAAATTCCCTGTCAAATGTACATATCACTGAACTCCGAAATGACTTGAACATAACAGAAAATCTACATCAAGTCAGCATGAGAAATTAAGCAAATCAATGAGAAATATTGACAAGAAATCATTTGTAATTTAACTGCTACAATTTTTGAGATTTGAAGTTTTCACTTTTGAGTTAATTATACCCCTTTTTCTCGAAAATCGAAATTTGAAAAAGGGGTTTGAGGTTATAACATAAGCTCTAACCCCTTGAAACGTTATTGAAAAGTAGACATTCTCGAATTGAGAGAACCTGTCATTCATACCTTGCATCACCTCTGATCTGAGTACTGCCTTATAATTTGGGTCATCTGTAATGTCATGTTCCACATATTCTCACAATAAGAAGCCCACAAAATCATGCTCATGGGTTTCTCTAGCCATGTCACAGATTGACCCAAGTACAAAATCACCTGACTGCCATACTCAGATCAGAGATGCAATGGAAATAGATAACCTTGACAGTTGACTGATCAGTAAGTTGAACAGCCAGGGAGATGTCTTTAAGCAGAGGGGATTGTCCTGTAATGCAGGGTATAGAGAGAAACGAAGGTTGAAGTTGAATATTTCATGGATTTGGTTGTTGTCAGCTCCTGGGATGAACTATGCTGAATCCCTGTTTATGGAGGAAGCAGGCCTGACTATTTGCAGGGCATCGTCCAGTTGGCACTGAGTGGAATCATGTGTTGAATGAGAGTGTTTTGCATCCCAATGGATGTTGTGATGTGAATATTTGGTGAGGTGTCCCGAAAGTGCTGATAGTGTCTGCATCGATTGTGGATATCTTGGGTTTGATGTGTTTGCCAAATGGTCTGGATGTTCCCTGATGTAGTTACTGCTGCAGTCACAACTGATGTTGCACACCGCACCTAGGCTGACTGTGGTGTGATTCCTACCAGTTGCCCCAGAGATGTTCCTGGGAGATGTGACAGTAAGGAAGGAGGAGGCTACGACTGCTTGCTGCTGGACAAATGATAAGTGATATGATGTTTTGCCAATGTTGAGTTACCTGTTAATGGTTACAGGTGCTGGGTTGTGGATGGACCGGTCAACAGGTTTAGTTGGGAGTTGTTAAGTTGGGTGGAGAGAGGTGGATAGATTGATAGGTAGGCATGCATGCACTACCCAACATTTGCAAAACATCACATCCCCACTGAGCAGCAAGCAGACATCAGCCCCCTCTTACCTACTGCCACATCTCTCAAGATCACCACTAGGGTAACTGGTAGGTAACACACCACAACACTACAGCCTATTAAAGGTGCGGTCTACATCATCAGCTACGACTGCGGCAGCAACTACAAGAGGGAGACATTCAGGCCACTCAGCAAACACATCCTATCCCACAAGACATCCACAATAAATGCTGACAACTATCAGCCATTTCAGATCACAACACCAAAATCCACCATCACAACACCGATTGGGATTGTCAAAACACTCACAAACAACACCATGATTACACTAAGCACCAAGTGGAGGAAGCCCTGCAAATAACCAGGCATGATCTCTCCATAAACAGGGATCATTGATAATTCATCCCATTTGCTCACAACTACCAAATCCTGATATAAACTTCAACCAACTGTTGTTTCCCTCTACAGGATTCCCCTCTGCTCTGTTGAATCTAACTCCCTAGCTGACTGACTTATCATTCACTGATATACAGATAAACATGCTTACAGGATTGGGGCCATCTGCTGTTCAATGTAGCGAAAAAGTACTTTTTGATTTTCAAAACATTTCAATTAGAAAAGTGCATAGATAATACATGAAATATGTATGAAATATTACCAGATGTTACTGTTGGATCAACTACTTTACAGACTTGTTTCACACGCTGGATTATAATTGTATTAGATGAAGATAATTTTTTTAAATATCAGAAATAATTCAGTTCACTTCATGAATGACATTTGAATATTTTACTTAAGTTTAGTTTAAGACTTAAGTATTTTGTTGATGACCCCAATCTTGAATGTAAAAACTTTAAACCTAGAAACTGTAACAGAACATTCCAAATGTTTCTACAGCAAGCTGACTTCTCTTATTGATTTAATACACATATAAAGAATGTGCTTTTTTACTATATATACCATTTTAGTGAAATTGTACATTTGAACAGGTCATAACCTTCACTAACCAAACCCATTTACATATGGCTATAAACAAAATTTCTGTTTTCTAATTAGTATGAAAACTTGAATAAATTATGAATTTAACCTTAACTTAAGTTACCGGCAATTGAATGTGGTCATTTACAAAAAGATCTTTTCATACATTCCAAATTACAAGATGAACAAATCCCAAAATCATTATTGTATTAAAGTTGATACTTAAGAAGATATTGATACTGAAGTTTATAAAACTAACTAACTATTTCCAAAAGTAGTTTGTGCGGAGAATTCTTATTTGAAAATTCAGTTGACAAATTGAATTGCCAATCATAAATTGAAAGTGGATAGAAAACAGTTCCTGACAATCAAATCGAAGTTCAGTATACATATAAAAATATTTGAAAAGGTGACTCCTATTTCTTGTGCTCATTTAGTCATTTTTGGTCATAAAGCTAACTTTTTGGTATAAGCCAATATCCTTAATTTATCTTACTAATTGATAAAATCAAACCATATGTTCATATTTTCAATTATTTGCTTTCTTATTATGTATAATGTTCATTCAATTCCAAAAACTATATCACAATCTCATCTTAAATCAATATATTCATTT
This sequence comes from Steromphala cineraria, assembly GCA_916613615.1. Taxonomy (NCBI): domain Eukaryota; kingdom Metazoa; phylum Mollusca; class Gastropoda; order Trochida; family Trochidae; genus Steromphala; species Steromphala cineraria. Next base: position 87,005,052 of record OU744722.1, read on the forward strand.
TTGCTTTCCTCAGTTTATTGCTTTTCATACATTCATAAATATATATATGCTAAGTAAAATGTTGCCTCTATTTTCTCCAAGTTTGAGTCTTAAGAGCAAAAATGAAAAGGTTTGTATTATGTAGACAGAAAAAATAGGCGAATCTTCAATGCACTGAAAGCTCGAAAGACATTTATCTTGATGATTGGGTTTTACAATCATACCTTTTTATCGTCAGCAGAGAACCATTCATATGTAACCAATACCAACTGTCCAAAGGTTCATAAGACAAAGATTTCATTGCAGTTTTATCATGTTAAACATTTCACGAATTGAAATCATTTTACATAAAGATACAATTTGTGTTTCCTAATCTCATAAATGGTAATAGAAAACCAAATGCAATGTTTAAGAAAATATATCGTCTCAAAGAGCCCCCTTTGACTTTCTTGTTTGTTTCGGATAAGAAAAAATTGGATATCTTTTTATTATTGAATTATTGAATTCAAGAACTTGTGTACCAGTAACCTATCAAATACTAAGAACTCCATACTGTCTTTATAGCTGCCTTAGATAACTTTAAGGAGTTATATTGAACCATTTGATTGGCGTCCTTGTCCATTCTTTATCATTATCGCGACCTAATACTAATAGAATGTAACTGTATGAAAACAGCAAGCTTCAATATACTTTCAGCAACTGCCAGTATTACTAGATAAAATGGAGACATTGTTAAAGTTTGGCATACATTTCTTAAATAACTTTTACACAGTCAAATCTAATGTAATTCCAAAGACGTCTTTATAAATGTGTTGTAAACATGAAAGTCATTGTATCTATATGTGTGACTTTATGTCACTTTTCTATCGTTCTTCATCCACTGTTTGAATTTTTAGCACTACTAGATAAAATAAAATAATCGATTAGTTGATAGAATAAGCCTATTTTAAAATATTTCATAATAAAAGTTGTCCATTATGATATCATTTTGTCATAATAAAGCATTCCACTCATTAAATTAAATCTGCTGCCAATTTATTTACAAAGTAAAAAATAATTAATTAGTTCAGAAAATATCAGTATATTTACAAATCATAAAAGTTGTCAGTTACATAGGTGTTGGAACCTGGGGATTGAGCATCATTGGCCTTATTTCATGTTTCTTGTTTTGTTGTCAAATTGTTAAATCTGAAAGATTCAAATGTTACCCACAATAACATATTTAGAATTAGGTGTGAAATAACCACATATTAACAAGAAATTCCTACTAAATTCAGTTTACACAAAAGGTGCTCCAAAAGGACTGTCCCTTTAAGCATGTGAGCTTAGAAGAAACTTAGCTGATAAATTAATTGTGGAAACAGTCCAAAACTTTAACAAACGATCAGCGATTCCTATATACACTACATAGCATAAACTCTTGGCCTATATGTTTGGGCAACAACAATAAACCTTCATTGTTCTCAGCATATGTACATTTTGTGAATTCATTTCATAATCTTGAAACATCCTACTGAATTCCGTTTCCACAAAAGATACGCCAAAAGAACTGTCGTTTTAAGCATGTGAGCTAAGAAGATATTTTACTGATAAATTAACAGTCCAAAACTTCCACAAATGATCAGTGATTCCTACACAACATAATATAAACTCCTCAAACTCATGGTCTTTGTTTGGGCTGATATTAACATAAATAAATCTTCATTGTCCTCAGCATGATTATGTACATTTTGTGAATTAATTTTATAATATTGACACAGTACAATAGTCTAACAGTACAAGGACATTTAAGCAAGTGAGTTAATGCTAAACACCACTTGGGCAAACTTTCAGCCATTATAGTGCCAGACAATACCATTTAAAGCATTGCTCTTTCCACATAATGGTGAGTGCTGATTAAGTAACAAATGGATTCAGGGAATCAACTTACAACTTACAACTTGTTGATGATGAACTGATAAGTATACTAACTGAACTATATCTCCAGACATATTTTTTTTAAAAATCTTCTGTTCAAAATTAAAGCATAATCCTCTAGAATTCAATTCAATTTTCCAGGTAGTGATTGATTTTTATTTTTAAATGATTGTTTGTTGACCTAGTATATAACAGTTGTTTTATGAACGTAAAGTATTTATACTGAAGACCAAGACTCAAACCAAATAAAAAAATCAAAATAAACCATCTACAGAAACTCAAACAAAATGTCCACCCCAAAAGCTTGTATATGTTCCACATTAATATAGAACAAAGAATTTGAATCCTGTACACTTTATGATTTGTATGCTTGAAAGCATTGGATATACAATAGGCAGAACTTCTCAATAATTTTTTTGCTAGTTGGTTCACAGAAGATAATGAGACAGAAATATCTTAAATCTTAGATATAGAGTAAGTAAGCAAAGAGAATTTAGCATGGAGTTCCCTTTTCCTTAATTTTATTATTTTATTTAGATTATATTTAGTTTGCATCTGAATTCCAATTCTCGTGTTATTAAAAGACTTGAATCCTTCTTGGGTAATAACCATGGTAACTGCAATCCTTGCAATATCATAATACTCTATTGAATCCCTTCCACTTGATTCAATATTCATCAATTGATTCAAGACATTTTCCTAAATCATTTAACTGTTTTACATTGTTGATACGGAATAACTAAACCAGTTTATTAGGAGATTTATCATTACAGTAATATGGGTTTTAATTTTTTCCAGAGATTATTATTCATAGGACATTTCAAAATTAAATACAATGTTTAAACTTAACATTCAGTAAAGTTCAAGTTTTAATCCTTAACCTAGCGGTAGAACTTGGTTCATTATCATGTGTGATCTGGTTTTCATGGCTAGCATATGAGGGTTTAATATGTATGGTATGCAAGGTATAGTATGAATGGTATAAAGACATTGTATAGTTTGTTATGTCATAGTTAAATTTGTATTGTATGGTTGGGTATGTCATAGTATGAATGATATTGAATGGTTTGTAAGTTATAGCATGAAGTGTATTGTATGTTTTTAAGTTTTATGTCATAAAATGGTATTGTATGGTTTGTAAGTCATAGCTTGAATGGTTTTGTTTTGGTTTGTAAGTCAAAATATGAAATATATTGTATGGTTTGTTACATCATGGTTTAAATAGAATGGTATGGCATATGTAGGATATTGTATGATAAGTAAAGAATTGTAGGTATGGTAATGTATGGTTTCAAATGTTAGTTGTTATGGGACTAGGCTGGTAGGAATGGTATGGTATGGTATATTGTATGGCATCGAAAGATTTGTATAAATGTTTTGCCTTGTTCGGGTTTAATAACAGTAAACCGTGTATATCTGTATGGTAAATGTGTGGTTAAATAACAGTAAACCTTGTATGTCTGTATGGTAAATGTGTGGTTGGCCTAGTAAGTATAGTTCTTATGGTCTGGATTGTTGATATGATATGCATGGTTTGATTTGTATGTGTATCTATTATATTTATGGCTGATGCAAATTATGTATGATTGTATCTATTTAATTTTCTGTACGGCATGGTTTGGATGATGCAAAATATATATGGTTTGTATTTATTTTCTGTATGGATGATGCAATTTATGTATGATTTGTATGTTATATCTGTATGGATGTTGCAAAGTATGAATGGTTTGTATCTATTATCTGTATGGCATGGTTTGGTTGATCCAAAGTATATATGGTTTGTATGGAATGTATAGTTGCAAGGTGTTACAGGTTTTGTATGGTATTTATTCTATATTTGTTGTCTGCACAGGATGATATGGTTTGCATTCATTGTAGGCTTTTTGGTTTGTAAGGTTGCAAATCTGTCTATTTGTATGAATTGTATGCATAGTATGGTTTGTAAATGTTGCAAGTGTGTTTCTTTGTATCAATTGTATGCCGAGTATGGTTGGTCAAGTTGCAAGTGTCTATCTGTATGAATGTTATGCTTTGTCTGGTGTGTAGTTGCTATGTATGTATGGTTTCATGTATGTATGGTTTCATGGTAAGTATTGTGTGGTAGTCCTTGTCAGTCCATATAGCATGGTAAGAATTGTATGCTTTGTTTTGTATGAGTTTTAATTGTATAAATTAGCAAAATGTGTGAATCTTACGTAGGTTGATTTGTAAGGTTGCAAATGTCTTTATTTGTATGAATACTATAGAACTCGGATATAACGAACTCCAAGGGACCACAGAATTTAGTTTGCTATATCCGGTGTTCGCTATACGCATATAATTTTAATGATATTATATAGGGACGGGACTTGAAAATTTGTTTGCTATATCCGAGTGTTCGCTATATCCGTGTTCACTATATCCGTGTTCTACTGTATTATTACTTGTTTGGTTTGTAAAGTTGCAATATGTATGCTTTCTATAGTGTATACTGTATGCACGCTATTGTCATATAGCGTGGTACATGGTATAAATTTCATGCTTTGTTTGGTGTGTAAAATTGCAAAGTATGTATGATTTTCATGGTAAGTACTTTATGGCAGTTATTGTCTGTATGACAAGGTATTGTTTGTGTAGTTGCAGTTCAAAATATGTAAGTTTAGATAAATTGTTTCATTCAATTCATTCAAAAATAATTGTTTGGTTTCTACAGTATGTAACTATGTATTTCCTATTTATGCAGTTTGTATGGTGTAGAATTTTCCTGGCTGTATGAATATGATAGTTTGTATATGTATTGCATGTTTTGTAAACCCTGTATACACATAAAAAAGCAAAACAATATTAAATAGATGCATCATTATTATCATAAGAGATAGAAGAGGTTATATTGCTAAGTCAGTGAATTAAATCTTGATACTAAATGCAATAATCATAAACTGTGGAGTAAGTTAACGCAAGTTAATATGCCGTTTGCAATTGGTATCACATCATTGTTGATAACATACCTCATGTTAATGATAGACATTCTAGCTAACAAATTACATAACAAACCTTGTCTTATTTTAGTTTAAATTAAGTAATTTGTTATTGCATTGGTTGCAGTAATACGTCGGTGGTTATTATCCAAGATGGATTCAAATCTGATCAAAACTATTAATACGTACCCTTTGATACTTGAAAGACTACAAAACAGTTGTCAACATAGTTCAAAATTAAATAACAAGTTAAGAACCAATTGCTATCTTCTCTTTGCCAACATAAAAATAACTGAGTATAGATTGCACTGCCTTTATACTTGTAGAAACCTAAATATTTAAATCACTCTTGTATTCACTTATAATTTACTTTCCGCTATTCAAAACCAAAGGAATATCCTTTTTGAAAGAAATTTAAAAGATAAATTCCTGTTTATGCCAACATAATGAATCATACAAGAATATTTCATAATTCACAAGAAGAATATACATTTTGTTAATTGTTGAAGACAACTTTTGCTTAAATCTATTTTGACAAAATTTCTCTTAATCATTATGTTATAATCGTAAATAGCATTTTAGACCACCAAACAGATTTTTTAATAAAAGATATCTGTATCCTACAAATGATTATGGCAGCAACTGCTAATATTGTGCCTATGATACATGTTATCAAAAAGCTTGTTAGATAATCTGAGACTCCAAGATAATCCAAAACACAAAATAATCCGAAACATAAAATAATCTGAGACTCCAAAATAATCCGAAACACAAAATAATCTGAGACCACAAAATAATCCAAAACACAAAATAATCTGAGACCACAAAATAATCTGACACTATTGAAAGCCATTATAGAGAAGCTATTTACAGACCATACCATTACATGCATTACATATCAAGAATGAATTCCAAGAGCTTATCTATCACAAATCTGCCAACAACAATAGGAATTCACTATAAACTGTTGAACCAATAGACTACGATAACAAGTCCAAGTTCAACAACTAGATACCACACAGAAATGTACTCAAAATTCAATTAAGAAGAATAGAGAGCAATCTTCAATCCATTAGCATCTTAATGAATGATGCAGACAAAACAACAATGATTTTAACTGGGTTTTGAAATTCAAAAGATGCTTACCTACCACCACCAAGGTCAAGGTCAAGGTAGCGTGTACTGGTCTCACCCCGTGTCTTCAGGAGCAACCTGATTAACAAGTGATCCTTCCTGGGCTCCATCTTCTTTATCTGATTCTTCCAATCCCCTTTTTTCATAGTGAGTCACTGTTCCTTCCAACTTGTAGAATATTACCAAGTGTTCAATGTAAACTCTGTTTTCAATATAGCCTGTTTTAAAAGTGATTGAGCTTAAAGCCGCTTAGGCAATATTTCAGCCATTAGTGGCGGGTCGGCCATAGAGAGGCAAAAAGGAAAGATGACAATTGTTGAATAAAGTATGTCATTCATGAAAAAAATGGATTTCAGGAAGCTTTACTAAACCCCCTTTGAACAAGTGCATCAGCAAAAGGCAGAAATGAAGCACTACATAAAGAATAGTTTGGTATGAAGGATATTGAATATTGCAATATATCCCACATGATTGGGGAGTGAGTGAGTCTGGTTCAGTACAGGTTAGGCAACATTTAAGCCATTAACAGCATCACATGATTTGTGGATATAAGGAGAAAATTAACTGATGTGAATGATATTTGTTTGAATTGAAAGCACATTTCCTATAAAAGGAATGTAAAGAAGAGATTAATCCATGTATACATGATATACATGAAATGATGTAAAACATGGAAAGAAGAAAGATTCAGTGCTTGTACAGTATACCTTCCATAACTGACCAGATAGAAAAGTATCAAGAAGAAAGAGGCAGGATTAAGAGTAAGAGATGAAAAGTTTGGTGTGAGAAAATTGAACATGTCAAGTTATCTCACATGATTGGGGAGTGAGTGAGTTGAGTTTAGCAATGCTTAGGCATCATCAAGCCATTAGCGCCATCACATGATTTGTGGATATAAGAAGAAATTAAACTGAATATTATATGTTTGAATTGAAAGCACATTTCCTATAAAAGGAATGAAAAGTAGAGATGAAACTGTGTACATGACATACATGATGTAAGTATCAAGAAGAAAGAGGCACCTGTAAAGTGGATGTTCCATAATAGACCAAATAGGAAAGTATCAAGAAGCAAGATTCAGTGCTTGTACACTTTACCTTCAATAATAGACCGAATAGGAAAGTATCAAGAAGAAAGAAGCATGATTAAGAGTTGGAGATGAAAATCCTTACTGCAATAATGGGCAACGATATATGGGAAGCAAAGAGATGGATTTGTGTATAGATAATGCTGCAACGTGCAAAGTAGAGACAAGTCTGTCGTCACTCAGTCACAAACAAGTAAAACAAAAGCCTACTTCATACCTTTCAAAAAAAATTCTTTTGTAAGAGAATAAGCAATAGATAGCATTACCACGTACTAGAAATTACTTTGTAAAATATAGATACGATGAATGTGAAGCAAATTATAACCTACACTGCTAGTTAACAAATGAAATTCTTCAAAAATAGTGCAAGTGTTTTATAGTTAAGCAGAGTATATAAGAGATTGAGAGAAACTCCATGTCAGTCTCACAGTAAAACCTAAGTCTTCAAGTGTAGGCTAAAGATGTGCTGTCAGGGTTTCAATACATTCACAGTTTTAAGAATGATAAAGATAACAACTCTTCTCACAAGTACAGAGGTCAGAATGATAAAGATTACAACTCTTCTCACAAGTACAGAGGTCAGAATGATAAAGATAACAACTCTTCTCACAAGTACAGAGGTCAGAATGATAAAGATTACAACTCTTCTCACAAGTACAGAGGTCACAATGATTGATGCTAGTATCAACAATCTCACAATTTGTTATCTCACAATAGGGTTTGATACAACAAGCTCCAAAACTTTGAAATTAATCAAAACCTGTATGCATCTTATAGTGCACATACCAGAGATTTTCAGTAATTTTTACATATATAGGTGTGGTATGAACTACTTTGAGGAGATATTTATTTTGTGTTGATTAATATTTACTTGCCAAAATTGTTTTGTATGCTTATCTTACATTTTGCCATGGTAACAAACATACAAACAATTTGACCTGTTAAATTGAAAATGTAACTTATAGTGAATGACAGCTTTATCTGCATTATAAGGCAGTCAGTTAGCTTGTTCTCGAGCTCTCAGTAATAAGCTAGTGAGACGTACACTTGAAACTTGTTATAGAGAATTGAATTGAGGAATCAACTATTAAGTTTCAAAGGTCTCCTAAATATTAGTGATCAAGTTTGTACCAGTTGCTTATGATACATAACCTTAATAATTTTATGTACCTCTTAATCTGTGGTACATTTAACATTTCAAAATAGAAAAAGATGTTCAGCTTCAAATATATCATTGATTATATGTGGAATGATAATGTAGATATGGGTCCTTAGCAGAATGTTATGAAAACAGACATCATTATTTAACTACCGTCCGGTACTAAACCATTGTTCCCAAATACATAAACCATGTAGTTTAGACTTGGTGAACAATGCAACAATGCTAAGATTACATTGTATTCAAACTAGACAAGCATATTAGCCGAAGTTCTGACTTCACTCAGCAATTTAGTTTTTTACTTTTCAATCATTTTGGTAAGTCTGTGACATTCCTGCTGAATCTCAATAAGAACTGCACTAAATAAACTGATTAACATACACAATGAAATAGTTTCCATTTAAATGCTTGTTGGAATTAACAAATAATCTTAACAAATACGCTAGCTATGATAGCATAACCTCTTACATAAGTCCAGAAAACAAGCAAGTCTTCACAAATTCACACAATGATGAACCAACCATGTTTCATGCACTAATACTTATGTACAAAAATGTACAACTTAGTGAGTTAAGTGTTCTGAATTACTCGTGCATGCAACACATCACTGAAAGTTGCTCTCAAGTGTTACGCGGAAGCAGGAGTTGAATATCATTAAAGAGTCACTGACAAATTCAGTGTTCTGAACTGGTTCCACAGATTAGGTCTCAAGCTCTGTCACTTCTCTAGTTAGTTGTTGAGAAGAAGTGGCGAGTCTTTCAAAATGGGGTCAGAGCCAATATGTGACATGTCAGTGACCTTGAAATTTCAGAAGATCACGTCTCAAGGTAATGACTCCCCAAACACAAATCTGAGAAGTCTTTGAGTCCCCCGTTCCAGCTCCTCCATGCTTTCAGCTCATCCATTGATGTCAGATCCTCCTTGAGATGTAAAAGTCCATGACTCTGAGAGAAATTGTCATTTCTTCATCATATACTCTGTAACAAAAAATATGTTGATATAATATAAGATACATCAAAAAAATATGATGCAGGATACACATAACCACACACAAATTGAGTTTTTTGACATCCATTGTTCACAAATAAATGATTGTTTAGGTTTGTTTCAAAGAATTCTCATCTACGTCTCTGATATGTTTGCTGCCTCAATATAACCACAGCACATTAATTAGTACAAAGATGATGCTGTTCAAGTCAAGTCAAAACTGGGCAATGATATGGATGTAAAGTATAGGTTCCAACAGCAATATTTGTCAAAGTCAAAATGTGGCGGCCAATACTGTGTAACTGTTCTTTATTCAAATGAGTATATTTTAACCAGATACATGACCTTGTGTTTACAATTCAGAAAATAGTATGTCATTTGAAATCATATGTTTGAATTGATGTTCCCATCCAAACATTTTCGAGAATTGTATTGTAAATTATTATCTGAAGAGAAACAATTTTAGCATCTGTGCTATAAACAATAAAGTTTATTTTGGTTACAATCTCAATTTGCAGAATAAAGTAGATAAACTGAAAATAATGGTTATAGTTGTGCATATCAACATGCCAGTTCTGATTTAACCTTGAACAGTATCACGAATTGTTCTTGTATATATCACAGGTTTAATAAATCCTCAAATCACTAGACACATATCAAATCAGATTGAAAAGAAACACTTTGAAACAAAGGATTGCAGATATTACACATAGTTGAGTCAGCTCATTATCAAAAGTGTCAAAGTTGGGGAAACCTTGGGACATGGTGTCCAAAACTGAGTCAGTTTGTGCTTCTTTTGAGTATTTGTTGATAGATGATTATGTGTAAGTCTCAGTGAAAGTATTCATGAAAACATAAGGTGATAGCTCAAGTAGAGCCAATAATAGAATCAATGCAGATAATATATACATACCCAGTTGATGATACACTGGTGGTACATAGGTGGTACAAAGATGATACACTGGTGGTACATAGGTGGTACAAAGATGATACACTGGTGGTACATAGGTGGTACAAAGGTGGTATAAAGATGATACACAGGTGGTACAAGGGTGGTATTAGGGCACCAGCTTATAACATCATCATCATCCCATGGATTGAAACAGGTACGCTGTAGAATGAAATAGGTTTGAATGTAGAGGTAACACTATACACGTTTACAATAGCTGCAATGTCTAACACACCAAACATTAATTTATTACAAATACTTAAGATAACACAGCACATATATTCTCTCATCTCACATTTATAAGACAAAAATTAGTACATTTAAGTATTTAGTTTATGTTTATGGCCTGAAGTCTGATAATCTCATAATGTGACATATTATTTCTAAATAACTTTTAAAGTAATGGTAAATTCATTGTGAAGGGTAAATGTTATATTACTTTAAGATCAAATAAATACTAAGTATTACTTACCATGATAAAGGATCTGTGAGTCCCCCTGTCTGACCGGTCAGAGAGGGGGGTCAGCTGAGAATGATTTGAACAGTGCAGGCAGTTAGTGAGACTAATCTCAGACTAGAAGCAGCTTGGCCTGGCCACTTACATAACAAGTTACACACAGGGATCTTGATTGCCATGAGTATCATCAAATCTTCTCTGTACTTGCTTTGTTTGCATTAATTAGAACTCAATGACTTGTCCACTGACTTTCTATGTTAACTTTATTATGAATTGAAATAGAATTTCTAAAAGGAGATAGAAAAGGGCTAATTTTACCCTGATGTGCTTAATAAACAAATAGGGCAACGAGATTAGAATTTAGCTAATTATTTCCTGATATTTTATGTTTATTCTCATTATTATAAAATAGTTTTGTAACATTCCCTATGATCTGTTCAAAATTTAAGGCAGTGATTATGGACTGCTAAAAAACTGAAAATGCATTTTAATTCTGATTTTATAGGATTATGGATGGCAACTGTTTTACATTAAAGTATGAGTAATTTGTCAAAAAACTTCAAATCAATTCCTTATAAGCATTTGCTGAACAACATATCAAAACACTTATCTGTGCAATTAATGAAATAGGCTAAAGACACTGAAACATACCAATATTTTGTCAATATATGAGATGCACAGATGATGAAAAATTCTTGTTGTAACTATCTACCATCAAGTAACTTGGAAAATATTCTAAAATATTCATTCTATTAAAAATTATTCCAAGAGATCAAGGAATAATGATCATTAGACCCACATGAACTAGAATATCAGTAAGCAGGTAAGATAGGGGCGGGGTCCCTGTACTATCAATGATAAGATTAGCCCTGTTCTATTCCCTCCCCCTTTTTGTAACTGCAACACCAGTATATCAATCTTGCATATTGCCAAAAATGACAGTTGTTGTGTTTCATGCAACAGCTGTGCCTATATTGTGTATAAGACTTCAGTGAAGTTGCTGATATTCTCAAAAATATATTTCAACCTATGTTCTTAGTCTAGTGATAAGGGATATAAAAAGATGTACACATCACTATGTTCACTGAGTATATTTTCCCATTTTGTGCATTTTTGTCAGCCCTTGGTGAATCGGCAGCCTCAGCTTTCTATTGATGGCAGGTTGATAAGAAAGAATAATATGTATCGTCATGCATTTTTAGAAATATTATGTAAGTGACAATGTCCTCATGTCTCCTTGATAGTCAATTTGAGGACAAGTCAATTTTAATGAATGGCATTGTGCCCTTAGATTACAGCAGGCCTTATAAGGGTTAATGCGGTCACCCAATTGAAAACGCTGTACACTATTTTTTCACATGCAATAAGTTTACAGAATTAAGACAGCAATCATTCTTTGGATTTACTATCAACACGGTATTAAGGGGATGTACATCGCTCACAAACAATGATCTAGACAAATTATTGAAATCTATTCATCATTTCATAATAAAATCTGATCGATTTGACATTCCATAAGCACTTATATATTGACTGCCAAACAAACAATCTTATTCATGCATAAACACTATTCTTGAAGCTTATAAAATGTATGACATGCGTCACTGGTTATTATTCATTGTATATTTTTCATATGTAATTATTTTGGAGCGGCCTAATATAAGCACCTTGGTGCTTGTTGGCCAATCCATTCATGTCTTTTCATGAATAAAATATGTTTAAATCATAAGGGTTAATATTATTCAAATGGTAACCCCTCCATAACTTTCCAGCCAGACTACAATTTACCAGATTACTGATGTTTAAAACAAATAAACATACTTTTTATTTGATTAATCTTTCTTATTCTTCATTGTAAAATTACATCGCAAATTAGGGTATATCTCATCTATATTCTAGTTATGGTTTTATATTACTTATATTTGAACAATCCATCTCCACAATAAGCCTATTCATAGAGACATTACTATTAGTATAAACAACACATTGATCTTAACTAATGGCTGTAACTTCTACCACTATTCGGAATCACAACACAAACATGAAAGGAAATGAACTTTTGCTAAGTAGCTTCCAGTTAGGTTTAGGAAGTGTTTCCATACAGAAAGGAGAATGCATAAAATTAAAATCTCAACACTACATTATATATATAACATTTAATAAAAGTAAACTTACTAAAATTCAAGAATGAAAATGAAGCATGAAGAAAACACCAACGTTGATGCATGCACCCACCACAAGCTACATATAGTTACAGTGACCATTTCTCTACAATGTTGCTGTCATGTCATGTAAACCTACCTGTATAAACTATGCTAAGGGTTGGAGGTCTGCTGCTGCTGTTGTGAAGTTCTCTACTGTTGTGTGCTCCACTGTTGTTGTTGTGTTTCCCACTGATGTTGTTGTGTTTCCCACTGATGTTGTTGTGTTTCCCACTGATGTTGTTGTGTTTCCCACTGATGTTGTTGTGATCTCTGATGTTGTTGCGTGCTGCACTGTTGTTGTTGTTGTAACCTCTGCTGATGTTGCGTGCTGCACTGTTGTTGTTGTGGCTACTGCTGTTACTGATGGTGAAGTTCTCCAACATGGTCCTCAGTATAGAACCATCCTCCCTGGTCTGTGGAGAAGTATGTGTGTAACATTATAAGGTACATCACAGGGAAGTGGGAAGCCTTTGGGATTCAAACCATGACCCCCTCCCCCCAAGCAAACCATAACCTCTCCTTCCCTCCCCCCAAGCAAACCATAGCCTCTCCTCCCCTCCCCCAAGCAAACCATAACCTCTCCTCCCTCCCCCAAGCAAACCATAGCCTCTCCTCCCCTCCCCCCAAGCAAACCATAGCCTCTCCTCCCCTCCCCCAAGCAAACCATAGCCTCTCCTCCCCTCCCCCAAGCAAACCATAACCTCCCCTTCCCCTCCCCCAAGCAAACCATAACCTCCCCTCCCCTCCCCCAAGCAAACCATAACCTCTCCTCCCTCCCCCAAGCAAACCATAGCCTCTCCTCCCCTCCCCCAAGCAAACCATAGCCTCTCCTCCCCTCCCCCAAGCAAACCATAACCTCCCCTTCCCCTCCCCCAAGAAAACCATAACCTCTCCTCCCCTCCCCCAAGCAAACCATAACCTCCCCTTCCCCTCCCCCAAGCCAACCATAACCTCCCCTTCCCCTCCCCCAAGCCAACCATAACCTCCCCTCCCCCAAGCCAACCATAACCTCCCCTTCCCCTCCCCCAAGCCAACCATAACCTCCCCTCCCCCAAGCCAACCATAACCTCCCCCTGCCCCTCCCAAAAGCCAACCATACCCCTCCATCCTTCCACCCTGCCTCCCCCCCCCCCCCCAAAGCCACCTCTCTACATTTTCTTCTTAAGTTTCTACATAATCAAGACCCACTCCCCTTCTTCCAAAATCCCTCAATCTCTGCCTGACATGAATGCAGTAACTTTAGTGTTCTTAGTTTAACAATTTTACATACAAAATTCAAGTGAGGATCAAACATGTTCCAACCTACCATTGTAAAGAGTACTTCAACTTGGAAGCTTCCACTTGTCAGAAATCAGTCTGTTGCAATTTAGCACACAATAAAGTGAACTGTGATGTTTAGTCTTTATAATAAGATACTTTTAGAAGGTCAGAAGATTATACATTGAATAGCATAAGTGTTTTCCTGCACAAATTAAAGTAATTGCAGCAAATGTTACATGTATCAGATTTGATAACAAAATGTATATTGATGTAACATGACCTTCTCCTCTTCGCCTGTATGGTATGTCCGGAATTCTGAAGAGGTCACAAATAATTCCTCTCAAATTGAACTCAAATTTCCATTAATTATTGTTGCATCATTTGACATTTTGCTGCTTGTAAAATCATTTTAAACAAAGTAGTTAAAATCCTTCCTACTACTCTCGTTACTTTAACATTTATTAAGAACTGCTATATCAATCTTCTATTGGCTGAAAAATAAAATTGGTGTTGTACAGATTTAGGGGGAATTTTTGAAAAGGCAATATATGTGATAGACATGCAAAGATTTCTGAAAGTCTTGAAATAATCTAAACAGAAATTAGAAGGTTTGTTGTTTGTACCGATTATAGAAAGAACTTTCTTCCAAGTTCATCAAAAAATAAGAAATGTTATTCTGTAAAAGAACTTAACAATACCCTGATATATCAGATTCAGCACCATGTTTAATGGAACATAAGGAAGCAGCTGACATGGTCCATGCAGCAATATCCCCCACTTTACTGACACAAAGGTTTGCATATTTATATATATTTATTTCACCATAAGCTTTTTCTATGTCTGAATAAATACTGAAAATCCCTTTTTTGCAAAAAATTTAAGAATATAAAGAAAAAACATTTTGCATCAAACACAAGTGAAATCAACAACTGTTCAACATGATTATTCAAGGCAAACTCATATCTATGCTTGAACTATTTTTCACTTTTGGTGGCTCATTCAGCACTTTTGTCGAAATAAATATCATGAATATAATGTGTTATCAATCCATATTTTTATAGAATACCAAATGATAATAGCAATGCTTTCTGTAATTAAGATAATTGATTACAGTTGAGAAATTTACACTTTGCAAACATTAATATTTATTTTTTGCAAATGATTTGAATTTGTGACCTTAGCAAGGTACAATGTGGTTAATTATTCAAGATTCAAGATTCTTTATTCTCTTAAACCACACACGGTGGTATATGAGCAATTTTACATAGAGAAATAAAGATACGGATTGTGCATGCATAACATAAAGAGTAAGATACAACAGCATATTAACTATTACATATGTGAAAAATGCATTTGATGACAAATGATGGATTCTTGAAACATCAGATGTTGAATTTATGGAAAAATTCCATAGTTGCACTTGCAATTTTTGAAGGTTATATTAAGAACAGTTGACTTAAATTGTTCTTACCTCTGGCTTTGTTTCCATCAGGACGAGACTCGGAGAGTACTGAATGTCCTGGATGTGACAGTTCTGTACAAGCAAGATGGAGAACTCTCAGCCAGCACAATCCTACCGCTTAAACAGAAATCAGCAACTAATGTTTTTTCTTCATCTCCAAAAATCACAGGAGCATATATAAACATTGCTTAGGCAAAGAGTCACAGTTGTCTAATCACTGCCAATGATTCTCCAATGTGCAATTATCTCCCTTTGATTCACCATTAGTACTATTGGACTCTGTCTCTCTCACTGGTGGCTGAGTCCAACCATCTATTGAGGCTCCCGCAAACTGAGATGATCTTCCACTTTGGTCCATCAATGTCCAGAGATGTGTCATCTTCTGTCCTGGACAGATAGATAAGCACATTCATCATCTGTTGATGCACCACTATAAGTATATTGGCGTAAAGTCTCTTGATAATCACACTGACTCTAACTCTCTTCTATCCAGGACTATATATACATGTATACATATACTGACTCTAACTCTCTTCTATCCAGGACTATATATACATGTATACATATATTGACTCTAACTCTCCTCTATCCAGGACTATATATACATGTATACATATACTGACTCTAACTCTCTTCTATCCAGGACTATATATACATGTATACATATATTTATATAAATTTTCTGTTGATGCAGCACTATAGGTATACATTGGCATAAAAATCATTTGACCATCACACTGACTATTTTTTCTCTGGTCTCATGAAAAATAAGCTCTCCAGCTGGTGATCCAAAAAATCAACAGACCCTTGTAATTTCCACAATGGCAGATCTGAGGCAGGTATAGTGAACAGATTATCTACACATGAAACTAGGAGTGTTAGCAAATCTACATTATCGATC
Organism: Steromphala cineraria; assembly: GCA_916613615.1. NCBI lineage: Eukaryota > Metazoa > Mollusca > Gastropoda > Trochida > Trochidae > Steromphala > Steromphala cineraria. Next base: position 87,021,505 of record OU744722.1, read on the forward strand.
TAAATTTATTTACGTGATTGTTTTTCAAACTGCTAAGGCATTGAATGAACTTCATATCATCTCACACATTTGTCAGCCATCGAGAGGAATTCTCAAACATCTCACAACCATTTATCATCAACTTCCAACAGTAATACACATACTGGCACAGCCCATGATGGTATTAATCCACCCGGAACATGAAATTCTCAAGGGCAGAACCAACGCCCCTGACGCATACCCATCTATCCAGATACAGATCCCTGACTCACTAACAACCATTCTGTTATAACAGATAGTCACTAGGGCATCGGACCAATCCGTCACTTGGCATTTTGCCAGCAAATAACATACCCGTATATCACTACTCGTGTTATCAGCATTAAACAGTGTATTCATATATGTATTGTAACGATCGATAACGATTTATTTAGTGCCGTTTTGACATAACACTTGCATCTACTAAATGACAATTGGACCACATCGACTGATTGTGACTTGATGGAGAGCAACTAAAGTGATGAGCTGTTTCAATACTAGAGTACGACGCAACATATTACAACAAACGTTATAAATCTATCTTTGAAGCCAACACAGTTCATAGCTCTGCTGGCCCATCTATCGCCAGCTACCACCCTAGACTCACAGTTGACATACACATGTTGACTTCCAGCAATGAGGAAGCGTATGTTATCTCAATATCTGGCTTGTCACTGGATCTACCTGTCTGCAGTGATGACCGATGTTCGCATTCGTTATTCAATCGTACAATCCAATCCTTGCCTCGAGTTCTGTTTAGTGTCAACGATTTCGACTTGGTATATATCCATCATCTCAAGAGAGCATGGTTATTTTGCTACACTTTGAAATTTGTTCCACTCCGAGGAATAAAATATCAAAAATATTGTCTCTATCGGGGCTCGAACCAGCCAGAGCATCCTCTCCTGTGAATGAGAGGAAAGCCGAGCTGGTTGAAGTTCGAACCCCACTAGAGACAATATTTTTACACTTTTTTTCCTCGAATCACAGACTGGTCTTCTCTTACTCGTACAATAATAATTTTTATTATATCATTAGGTATAGTTCACGTTCGCATATCCCGTCCAGGTCAAGTATATCATCTCTTTGCAATATATCCTAAATAAAATCCTATAACTTCAGATGGGCTATTGTCAACATCCCCCGTTATCCGTTTTCAGATAATTAAAATAGAGAAGAACTCTCTGTACTTTAGTAAAGTTTTAACATTTAAGAGATTCTGTAAGGAAATATATACTTCGACAACAAAGATGTATGATGAATACAAATATAAAGCTCGAAAGACAATTTCAAATTCATGTTAACTATTTGAGAATACGAAATGCTTTGAATCGCATCAGAATTATTATTGAATCATATAGCAAATTTAATAATTAAGAATCTAACACTGACACTCAACTGATCATTACTTTGAAATTTAAAAAATGAAAATATCATACACGGTGTCCGTTTATGTTAGACTCTTTTAATCCGTACAAGGTACATGAACACAGGGATATATGCAATACTACGGCCAAAATTTAAGAAATCAAATTTCCTAATTCTTTAAAAAATATTGTCGTATCTAAAAATAGTTTGTAAAAACTTGACCAATATTGATTATTGAACGTCTGCCGAAAATGTGTTTACTTGAACAATGTTGCAGAAAGAGGAAAATATGAATTTTCTAATTTTGATCACGTCTCTTTTGGACACGCCAGAATTGTGGACGCCATATATCTGTACATATATATGAAAGGTAGATATCATCATGACCCATTTATTAATCGATCTTAAATCTTTGACTGCTAAGTATTTGTTTTGAAAAAAGGGACGAATTCGAAATTTCGAGAATGATGATATTACAAAGGATGTATGACCTGCGTGAAACAAATCTAACACAGCTTTTAATAGTGGTAGCAAGTGAGTTTAATTCATTTTTCTCTTTAGAAAAGTAATTATATGAATTTCGAAATCATCCAAGAGTTATGAATAAGGTTTAAATAAATTTTGATAAAACATCTCTTAACTTACAAGCATGTTTTATATACACACATATATTCTAATAAATTCTAATATTTTGATTTTGATGATTTTGAAACATGAAACATGCTTGAATGTGCTACATCAGTCATAGCGTGTTCTATTATTCAGACTAGATTCCCTTTCCTGAAACATGAAACATGCTGTATGCTCGATTACGAAATATTCTTATGAATGCATAAATATTGCCAACAGTTTGACTTAACCAGACAAAGTCGAGCCATGGAAAAACAACAAATGTCTTTCGCTTGGTGCCCAAGTTACTTTACAATACATGTCATAGTATATGACAACTTTGGAATACGATGACTAGGCACGAAAAGAATTTTACCCAGTATTTCAGACATTTGATTTGTGAGTTGACATAGAGCGGGTGTCTACCGCATTCTCCATACACTATGATATTATTTGGCGTTGAAGGGGCAACTTCCAAAAACTTTGTGCATGCTTATAAATTAACCTTCTCCAGAAGCATAAGGCCTAGAAAGCTGAAACTTTCTGTACAGATTCCTTGACTAGTGAGGATTACACTAATAATAAGGGCTGTAGATTTCTGAATTGATTACTGGTATCTGGTATCTGAAACAACATCGCCTATGTATACTAAATTTTAGGATTGGTGACCATGTGGCCCCTACAAAGGGGGAACCATATTGGCCACACTCTGCAGCATTATTGAATATGAAGCCTGATGGGCTACAGAGCCAATGGCTCTTTTTTAATATATTAAAAGTGTGATAACACATAGTAGATACGTAAAACCATCGACAATTTCAAACATCGATTATCGAGAAACCACATTTTTTATGGAATATTTGAACACCCCTTCAAAATATGACGACATTAGTTTTATCTAGGTTTACCGAAAGTATTAATGCCTTTAATTAGCATAATCATCTAAATGTAAAGTTGTCTCTGTAACCCTGGCACTGCGTCCGATAGTAATATTACATCGTAAGTAAAAAAAAGCATTAATATTAATTCTATGTTATCAGGAAACAACTGAATAACATGTTTCCATCACTCGCAACTTCATGATATATATCTCAGTGATAAAATGAAAATAGGATGGGACCTCGTTAACCAAGAGGTCTATATTTTGCAATATCAGATTTGTATTTTCTACAACAAGTATTAGGCCCTTTATTCATGCACGGATGTACGTATATGAGTAAATTTACTTACGTATGTAAACGTATTTGGGGTATGTAAAGTAAATTTACAAGTATTTTTGCACTAGAAGCAATAAGGTGGTGTAAATATGAATTTACATATATGTACTTTTACATTCTACGTAAATATTGTCATGAGAATAGAATTTAGTTTTACTCCTGTGTGCAAAAGAATATTATTTATAAAACTAAATGGTCATTCAGCGATTTTCGATATATCAAAACTCGTTGAATAACAATGTATGAAACTCAATTTGTATTATTTTGTATAATTTGTGGTGTTAACTTATTAACGTTGTAAAGTGCAAGGCTACTTCCTTATGATGCTTTGTTAATAAGGTGTGAATTATGTGCATCTTTTATAATATGGAAACATAAATATCATGAAAAATTATTAATCTGAAACATTAAAATGTATCATCCTGCATATTAATTCTGACCAAGAAAGAACTGTGTCGCAACGTCAAATACAAACAAGTTGTCATCCATATATTGCTCAGCATTAACGAAACCTATATTTATCCATCTTCCCACGGCAAGACGCCCGTGACGTTGTGAAGATGATATCTATCCTTCCCTATATGACGTTACACTATAATGAACATTCGTATCATAAATTGACTTCTATTTTCTTGATGAATGATGAAAAGAACATTTACTACAGATTATTGAAGATCGTTCAGAGTTATTGCTGGCTACGTTCACCGTGAAGAACAATTAAGAATTTCAAAAGACCTGAACAATGCCAACCCTTTCTGCTGGTGTTAACACAAGGGTCAACTAAAGCCATGGCAATAGCACATTTGAGGGAAACAGCTTTCATCTCTCGGAATATAACATAATCCTCAATAAAGTAAGAATACGACGAGGACAGCAGTTCAAGACAGTTGGTGTACCAACTCTATAAGAGATTCCAACAGTGACATATTCTGCAGCTGATGACGTCCAGTAAAATGTTGCCACTTCAAATTCAAATGAGATTCCAATGTCGCCTTGATGTTTCTTGGTTTTTCATCCACTGATCATTACAATAGGTTTCTAGGACAATGTGACATCACCAAATCCATGTCCTCTGTTGTGGTCGTACTCTCTATTCTAGAACCATACCCAGGAAAAGGTCTGTACTTGTAAAACAGAAGTATCTCCCTCCTCTTGGAATAATATCACGACATCTGGCCGATCTGGCACTGAATCCTTCCCGTGTATAATTTATATTAAACAAAGATATATGTAATTAACAAATACAACATATTGCTTAATAACATATATTATATATATAATAGTATATTTACTATAACACATGTTTATTTACATAGCGTGAATGAGAAAATAGTCTTATATTCGTTCCTTTGTCGGCAATAAATAAGTCAAATTCATTTTCCCTTTAGAAAAGTAATTACCCGTATATGCATTTCGGATTTAACCCTAAAGTTATATTTTGAATGACGAAACAAGTTCAATGAAATAATGTAAGTCTCGATGTCGATGAGAATTAAAAGTAAAATATGGCCACTGAAATAATTCTCGTAGCTTGATAGTAAAGGATGGATATGTTGTAAGAAATAACATGTTGCTATCTTCAAGCATCTTTCAACTGTTTTGTTGTGCATTTAGTACTGACGGCAGTCTAAGTAAACCTAGCCTCACTATTATCCGTTACACTGCTATACTGAGTCTAGCAAGGCTTGGTTGAGGGTCGCGTCAGCCGACCTTTCTGCGACCTATGACCTTCCAACGTTAAACGTGCGAAGGCAGACTATTGTGGCTTGGTAAGCTGAGTTCTGATTGGTCAACTTGGTCACATGGGCTGACGCGACCCTCAACCCAGCCTTGCTAGACTCAGTATAGCAGTGCAACGGATAATAGTGAGGCTAGGTTTACTTAGACTGGTACTGACGGTTAATCTTAAATTCAAAAGATTATAGACCAAATAAGAGTGTCTGAAAATTATCAAAATAATGTTGCTCAATAATAGCGCTAGCTTTTTTCATAAGAATTTGTTTTTCAATCTGTATCATCGTAAAAGGAATATCATATTGTTTGAACGATCATTCATTTCCTTCCATTTATCAAAATTATCACAGTCATATGGCAAATTAAGCTTTGAACTTGAACTCTTAAAAAACAATTATGTTTCCTTTAATATAATAGAAGTTACATCAACTACGAAAAATATCTTTATTTACGTATGTTCCTTGTATGTTTCTTATAAACCGAGTGCAACTCCAATCTCCTCTGTATTAAACCTCTGTCACACATACCACATGGTTATAGTATTTGAATACAGTACATTGCCCAATCTGCCCACTTTGCATACCTCTCCTTTCGTCAAAATACTTTTTTACAACATGTATATGAAAATGTCAACAATCGTGTCCAAAGTAGCCTTTAAAATTTTAATGTACTGTCGGGTGATTTGGCTAAATCTTCACTCATCTGCTTTAATGTTTGGCAGAACAGTCCACCACCAACGTTCAATAACCTCACATGCATCAGATTCTGGACGACAGGACACGTTGTTCAAGTATGATAACCTTCATTCCTAACGTTAACGTACAGTGCGCCGCATGGTCGACTTCATATATCTGGCCAATTATGATGTCATATTCTTACAAACAAAATAAGACTTTAACATCAATAGAACGCAATTGATAGACACTCGACGTATTCGTCAATTTAACAATACGTCAAAAGTCGCATTACTGAAACATTACGGAAGAAATCTGAAACATACACTATTTCCATTCAATGTCGAAGGAAAGCCGAGCAAGAGGAGTATTGTCCATAGAAATGTGAACGTTCGCATTCCTTTCATTGAAACTATAAGGGGAAGGCTACTGGAAAGGGGACCACGTGATCGGTATTGAGTTAGACACCGACTCACTAACAAACCTTGAAAACAAAACAAAAATCACCAAATTATCATAAAAATTGGTAATGTTATGATCATTTGAAGAATGGCGGGGTCATAAACTTGAGAAAGTCATAAAAACCATGTTAATAAAGAAATTACAGTGCAATTGGCAGAATTTGTTTCAAAAGGCGTCAGTTTACATCTGTCTTAACAAACATGTTTTCACTGTTGTCAAAATAAACGTGAATGCCTATTGGTCAAAGTGGTCCCTTTTTCTTAATGAACAGATATTTTACGATTGAAGCCTGCAAGTTTCCAGAACAAAATACAAAGCAGTTGCCTATAGTATAACTTTGATTTTATTTTCGTTTGAATCTCCATAGCAGATATTGAAACACATCATATAATCAGTTCTGTACATAACATTGTATCAAAGTGACACAGAGTATCTTTCTTAAAATTTTATTTGGTTTTGAACAGCTACAAAATATCTAATATGCTGATTGAAGTTCATATCTCATCACTGGACTTATATAATATATCCATTTATGCATAATAACTCTCAAATGTTTGATTTTATGGAAAAATCAAGAACCATCTCAAAAACGTTTAATATTCGAAATTATGCATCCAATTAATCTACCTATTAGTTACAATACCTAATAAACACTATCGAATCGAATATATCTTCATGTCAGCTTATGACAAGGTTTAAAAAAAATTACGTTTGGCGAATTTGCGCTCGCCACTCAAGCCACATTGTCCGATTTTCGATCAAAATCCCGACTTTGAATGGCCGTATTTTCGCTCTAATGTACTGATTGACTTTTAATTTGTTATTTTCAGAAACAGTTAGTGGTTACGATGTAATAACATCGATTTAAAAATTTGACATATGTAATCCTATCAACATACTCTGTGTCTCTTTAACAAAAGAGTTTGATGAGCAGGCAAACATGTTGAACAGATAGATAGATATTGGATATACTAATATGTACAATAGTATCAAAATAGGTTATGGCAAACTCACCAGAACTAGATAATGCTTTCATACTTCAATTTTAACCTTTCCCATTGTTTCATTGTATATATTGCATTGTATTATTAACAACTGTTATTATCACAGTTGAAACGATATATTCTTGCTCTTGATGAAATGATGGAAGTCATTAAGTTCACAAAACTCGATGTAAAGGAGATGCCCGTCGTGATCTTATTTTTTGTTATATCCTTCCTTATCCTCGATGCACTTTGCGTTTTGTCCTAGAGACTGTCCATACTCTTAGAAAGGACATGATTGGTCCCTCGATCGCCCACTCTTCAGTTGCAGTCTTGAGATCATCAACGTTCGCTTTGTCATTGTCATCTTGAACTAATTCAAAATAAACATACCGGGTAAATCAGAGTCCAAAACTACTTAAAAATTATTGTTGCTTTTGTTTTTCGAAGTCCATTGAGATACTGATACTCTGAGAATGCTTGTGCTTCCATTGCCTGGATTCTTTTTTGGCGGCTGGATCCTAAGGATGAAAACAGGTTTTGTTCCCTATAACCATTCGGGATCATAGATGTCTGGGAGCTCAGGCCTTGATCTAAATTGCTGGTGATGATTGAGTGTATTAGATTTAGACTTGTGAGAACCCATCTTAGCAAAACCTTTGATTTCTTGACTATATATACACAAAGAACTTACTTAAGCACCTTTTCTTATCTATTAGGACAAGGAATTTTCAGTTCTTTTTTCATCAACAATTAAGAAAATGTAAATGTAAATGTAAATTTGAGATTCCTTGAGTTTGCTTTGTTAATCAAAGACTACTTCTCCCTTAAGATAAGTTATTTTCGTTAACAGTGGCCACCAGTTTTTTCTTGGTGCAGTTTTCTTTTAATTGATAGATCTTTAACACTTGGATTTTGAAGGTTCATATTGCGTTAACTTTTGCTATGAGTTCATTTATTAAATAGTCATCATTTCCGTCAAAAGTATGATAATTATCACATCGCAGCAATAAATGTTGACTTTCAGTTTCAATTTTAAGGTAACTTAGATTTTGACTAATAAGTACCCAGCTATTGTAAAAACACTTATCCAGAGATCAAAAATCTCTAATTGTTTTCCTGAACATACATATTGTTGAATATCAGAACTGTTTTTCTGCTAATAAAGGGGTGCTTAATAAGTTTTTTGTGTATATTTTGTCCTAATTTATAGTAACAGGGATTGTAACCTTTAAAGTTGCTATGTTTAACAAAGTTTGTAACTCAAATAACACAATGTGATTTCATTTCTTACTCTATCCTTTTAAAAAGTATTCAATAAGTATATTTCTAAGGATAACCACTCACTATTTCAAGAGACAGGTCGGATTTTAACATCAGTCTCAAAGAAGCAAGTATGTCATACAAAAGAGGCCCTAACTCTTTGACAAATCCAAACAACATCTTTCAACTAATCTGACAAGGCCTGCTGAATGAGTTGAACCTTCCTGTCTGTGAGGGAGATCTCGCGGCCACTGACAAGTCTCATCGTTGTAGCACAGTAGTTGTCAGCAGAATCAACAAAAAACATGGGAAAAACGTCATTCTTGAAAATCAGATCAACTTTACACAAGAGTTGCCCCCTCTCCACATCTAGGAAGGCCACCCTCCCCCTGCCCACATCCAGCACCAACCCGAAGGTGAAGGTGAACTCTTCACCAGGTGTGGGGTGAGGCAGAGTCGCACATCTACTGAGCTGTTGTTCCTTCAGTCTTTCCTCCTGAGTGGTCTGCCACACAGTGACACAGAGACGTTTCTTGTGCCGGGCACAGCCATCTGTGACAGACACACAGACAGAGTCCGGGAGGAATGAGACGCGGTATCCTTTGTCGAGGTTCCCTATACCCTGTACTACCCCCATCTGCAGCAGGAGTCCGCTTCTCTCCCTCCACCTCAGTACGGAGAGAGTCTCCCAGTAGGAGGGAGACGTTAGAAGGGAGGGGGATGGATGGAGGGGGCAGGGGTTGCTGCAAGTCCCTATGAAGCGAGAGAACTGACCAGGAATGGGGGCGCCTCCACGTTTATCCATGTTTGTCAGCTCTCGGCCAAAGTCTTCAACTTGTAGCAATGTATGCACTTTCACCAAGTTGAAAATCATTTCCCGGCCTGAAATAAATAAGTTTGTTGTTCTAAAAACATAATAGTACAAACAGGATCTTAAATGTTCAGTTAGGTATTTAAAAGACTTTGATGAATAATAGTTAAATTACATCATATTGAAATAAGATTAACTCAACATAAAAAATATGGTTGTTTTCTGGTTCATTCCAATATGTAAATGCTGATTAAATCATTTAATATTGTGAAAGACATCAGGTGCGAAAAACAACTTTGACTGATAGTGTGCTTGCATATTAGTATTTGATAGTTGGATTCTTAGCATCATATCTTAATCTTCCTGTAGTTGGGTCTAGAGTGTATCCTTGATATAGATTACCATGAAGATAAGAAATACATAAATTACCCAGCACAACCATCCAGTTGTCTACTTGTCGCCACCTACACAGCACCAGGTCAGCAGCAGATCTGGCTATCATCCCGTCTGTCCAGGGTAGACTGTCGTCTGCAACATGGAAAGGAAAGAAATGTAAATAACTTTTACAAACTAGTATTATTTAATAAGGAAAATCTTTGATTGCATGATCGTGTTAGAAACAAATATTCCAGATATCATCTCCTTGATATAATCCCAAATAACACTATGCTTTAAAGGTTTGCAGGGTTTTGGACAAAGTCTGAGATGTGAAATGTTACCTAAGTTGTCAAACAGTGTACTGATGATAGACAGGGGGTGATTGGCCATGAACATCTACATCTTGACGATCAAAACCACCTTCCTTAATAATCAACCTCTCACAATATAAGTAGGTTAAAAGATTGGAATTACAGGAAATTTGATGGTTTAATAATACAGCAAATATATTATGGAAAGATATTGCATTTGAACAGTATCAACTATCATTGTATTTCAAAGCAGAGAATATTACCTTGGTCAAAGAGGTAGTCGAGGGGAGTGTAGCCCAGGAGATTTTGTTTTGTAATTTCTGTTTTGTGGTTCTGCTCCAGCTTCTGTTGTAAAACTTCAGGTCTTATATCTTGCCTCCTACACAGGAAGTGGAGCGGAGTGTTCCCGTACATGTCGGCCTTGTCGCCCTCTTTGATCAATGTGAGAACATCCTTCATCGGAAGTGATCCCTTGCAAAGAACATGTAGTGGTGTGATTTCATTATCGTCTTGCTTGTTGAGGTCTCCCTTTGCTGTTTTAATGATTTGATGGACTACATCAAGTTCAACATTTTCATCTTCACAAAGATAATGAAATGGTGTAGTTCCGTCATCATTACTGTTATTGAAGTCTCCTTTTCCATGCTTGATCACGAGTTCTGCAGTGTCCAGTTGAAGATCTGAGTATGCCCAGAGGTAGTGCAGCGGGGTACTCTTGTGCTGCTCACAGAGGTTAAGATCTCCTTTACCTTCAGTCAAGATCCACATTAACTCTTCTCTAGTTAATGTGAGGCATTTGACAAGATGGTGCAGACTTGTCTGTCCACACTGATCAGGGATATTTACATCACCTCCCCCGTCAGTGATGAGAGCTTGTATGGTTGCCATGTGAACACGATGTTGGTCATCAGTGTCGGTTTTGAGCTGACAGAGATAGTGTAAGGGTGTCTGTCCATACTGATCTAGAACATTAATGTCTCCTTGCCCTTCAGTGATGATCACTCGTATAGTTTCCATATGAAGGTGATGTTGCCGATCAGCTGCAGAAGCAGCAGCAGGACTATTCTTGAGCTGACAGAGATACTGCAGGGGAGTCCTCCCTCTCTTGTCCTGCATCTCTACATCAGCTCCAGCCTCCCTCACCAGAGTCTGCACAGCAACCATACTCCCACTCTTCAGGGCTGTCCATAACATGGTGTCTCCACTATTGGCTCGTCGGTTGATGAATTGTTTTGAACCATTCTGGAAAAATAAATGATATAAAAAGGCTTGGCTATCTTATATCTCCAACAAAATCCTATGTGTGAATACCATAATGCTTGTATTGTTTTATAGGTCATTAAGATCAAATACCATAATGATATGGATGAATCATCTTTATATGAATGAAACAAAGCATTATTTGAGGTTAAACACTGCATTTTTAGGCCCTATAAAGCCCAATAAAAATAGATAGATACAGATTAATTAACAGTACCTTTCCAAAACCAGTGACATATAACGATTTAATTATCTAATTTGAGACCGACTTTCTGATGTCATGTTTACAAGAGGTTTGTTTGAAGATACCTGTAAGCTCAGTTACTTACACTGACAGACATAGTGTACATTGATCAGCTGCCTGACAACAGTTGTTTCAGTGTGAATAAGTGCCAAGTTTATTAAATCTGCTTCTTGGAATTTTGAAAATGTCAGCATTTTTTAACAGAATACTTTGCAGAAAATACTTTTGGAAAAACACTACATGTTCAAGGTAAATGTATGTGGTCTTGCAACAAACTAAAGTTGCATGGGCTCAAAATTCATCTCACATTTTCTTAATTCTGCAATGAAATATTGCATACAATATCAAAAAAAATTGACAAAAAGAAAACATGTGTTGACTTATTATTGGTTATATTTTCATTTCCTTAACTTTAAATTATAAACAGAATTAGAATGTTATCAAAATATTAACTGAATTAGTCAGTGTTAAGGATGCTAAGACAAATTCATGTGCATGAGTGTTCACCTCTGGATCATCTGTGGAGACACAGCAGAAGACAAGAGCTTCGCAGAACTCCCGACTCCCACAGAGTCTGTGTTCGAATACAGAGAAGTCTTTCTTGAGGATTGGTATCCTGAACCTCTCAGCCAAAGCCTTCAGCACAGCAGGGATTGGTTTCAGAATGATGTAACACGGAGCTCTGCTTCCATCTTCACTATCAGATGTTGAGATGATCACCTTCTGTCGTATAACAGAGAGAGTTGCATACTGAACACAGTATAGAGGGTCAATGTCATTGATGACATTCAGTACACTCTCATACACAGATGGATGAGCAAACTTACAGATTCCATTCTTCCACACTGTGATATAGCTGCCTTCTTGCTCCTTCTCTACTTGAAGGAGTTCCTGTCTCTTGTCTTCATCCTCCACAGTGAAAACATCAAACTCTCCATCATTCTTTATCATCATCTGGAACAAGTCCTTACAGTTGTCTTTATACAAGACCTTTGTGGTCAAATCCAGAAACTTCAGAGGAGACTTGAAGAATTCTTCAATATCAACATCAAATCCATTTGACCTTAGTTTTGAATACATCTTGCAACAATGCGGGAAACCATGAGCAATTTCTTTGTTGGCAACTCTCATTTTAGGCCCATGATCTACTGTCACCTTTTCACGCTGCAGATGGTATTCAAGGATATTCAGGCGTTCTTCTGTCACCTTCCTCACACTCAGGTCAACAACAAGGTTTGGGTCAAACATTTGGTCAGTCAAGTGACCAAGATACACCCTAGATTCATTCACAACGTTCTTCCTGCTTACAAAGATCACATAAATATTGAGCTTCTTATTTTCACTGAAGCTTAAGAATTTTCTAATTACATCTAACCAGCTCTTTATGAGCTGTTGATCTGCAAGAAATGCACCAAACCTATCATCAAACATGATGACTCTTCTTTCTTTCATCTTTGCTATCTGGTCATACTCTGCAGGTTTGTCAACTGTGAATACGTCGACTTTCTCCTGCAGCAACTCCTTCAGCACCAGGTAAGCGAGAACTGTCTTGCCGTCCCCAGCATTCCCTGTAATTGTGATCCATCGGTCTCCTGCCTTCAGCCTGTCCAGAACAATGTCCACAGCAGACACTCGGATCATCCCAGCTGTGATGAAGTCTATTTCATCCTTGGTTCTAGCTAGAATAATGGAAAAACGACAAAAAGTTTAGCACATCAACTCTCCCTTAAAGAAACACCATACAACAATGTGCTTATACCTTGTTTGCTTGAGCTTTGAATGCTATAATAAAAGTAAAGTTGAAAATGTATGACAAACTAATGTTACTTTTGGACATGCAAACGCATTTGTACAGGTGTGTAACTGCAATTGGAGCAGATTACACCCCGAGAACCCCCAGCCCACCCTCCCTGTAATAAATGACCGGTCCCTAACATAAACTAACTTTGCAAGAGGAGCAGATTGCCCAAGTGAAGGGGTGGTGCATACGTAAATTTACAGAAGTGAAAAATCAACCTGTATGTAATAATTGTAATGCAAGATTATCAACCTGTGTAACTACCTCAAACAGCTTCTTGCGAGGCAATAATAGGGTTAATTACAGGCAAGTCATCAATATCTTGAGATATGTCCAATGATCAATTTAATGTTTGATATTATGTTATCATGCATAATTAGGAATGTTCCATTTCCTCTTATAGCCTGGAGCAATGCCAGGAAGAATGATGTGCTCAGTAAGAAATTCACAAATCTTGTCTAAAAAAACAAGCAAGATTAGCGTGGCTCACTACTACCCCTGACCGTGTATCCCTGACCAATTAAATTACTGCTTACTTCCCAAAACATCTATTACACAGAATTTGACAATTGGTCAAGAAAATTCTGATCTTGGAAAATAACTGAGGACATAACATAGAATTTATAAAAAAATAAAAAATAAACAAAATCAGTTGTCATATGGCACTGCACCCCTCATGATAAATTAGAAGACATGTTCAAAATTTCAAATGAATCAGGTGAATAGTTTTCCTGCAAATGGTCTGACAAATCCTGATATTGGAAAACTACTAAGTACAAAACATTGAAATTTGTACAAAATTAGAAAATAACAAAAGTGTTTATAATTTGGTGCTGCACCCCACCACAGACATAGAGTAGGAGACATGTGCAAAATTTGAAATCAATCCAATGAATAGATGTTTCAGATTACCGGTAATAGGTCAGACAAAAAATGTCCAAAGACAGATGGAAGGACGGACAGGACAGAAGGACGGACAGACTTGTTGGTATTACTATATATACTCTCGACCATTGGTCGGGGGAATAATAAACACATCATTGATATGAATAATGACAGATGTGACTCATTAAATGTATGTAAAATCCATTATTAACAACAACTGAGAGGTTTCTCTCAATAAACAATTTGTTTCATCCGAAAACAATTATCTGATACATATTATGTGTGTAAAATTTTATATCAGTTACATTGCAAACATTTAAGAAGGTCAATGCGAACTAAGCATATAAGTTTAGGTATAACCATTGTCATTATGTGTGTGAAATCATGATAATGTTGATGTTAATGATAATTGTAATTTGTAAGTATGATTCTCAACGCATAATAGATCCTGGTTGTTCCCAATATAAAACTAAGTTATGTTACACACTGCACAGGGTTTTAACTTACCTGGTACTGGTAAGGGGGGCTTGTTGGAAGAGCTGTGTTATACAAACTGCACAGGGTTTTAACTTACCTGGTACTGGTAAGGGGGGCTTGTTGGAAGAGCTGTGTTACTGGTAAGGGGGGCTTGTTGGAAGAGCTGTGTTACTGGTAAGGGGGGCTTGTTGGAAGAGCTGTGTTACTCACATTAACTTACCTGGTACTGGTAAGGGGGGCTTGTTGGAAGAGCTGTGTTACTGGTAAGGGGGGCTTGTTGGAAGAGCTGTGTTACTCACATTAACTTACCTGGTACTGGTAAGGGGGGCTTGTTGGAAGAGCTGTGTTACTGGTAAGGGGGGCTTGTTGGAAGAGCTGTGTTACTCACATTAACTTACCTGGTACTGGTAAGGGGGGCTTGTTGGAAGAGCTGTGTTACTGGTAAGGGGGGCTTGTTGGAAGAGCTGTGTTACTCACATTAACTTACCTGGTACTGGTAAGGGGGGCTTGTTGGAAGAGCTGTGTTACTCACATTAACTTACCTGGTACTGGTAAGGGGGGCTTGTTGGAAGAGATGTGTTACTCACATTAACTTACCTGGTACTGGTAAGGGGGGCTTGTTGGAAGAGCTGTGTTACTCACATTAACCCACCTGTTACTGGTAAGGGGGGCTTGTTGGAAGAGCTGTGTTACTGGTAAGGGGGGCTTGTTGGAAGAGCTGTGTTACTCACATTAACCCACCTGTTACTGGTAAGGGGGGCTTGTTGGAAGAGCTGTGTTACTGGTAAGGGGGGCTTGTTGGAAGAGCTGTGTTACTGGTAAGGGGGGCTTGTTGGAAGAGCTGTGTTACTCACATTAACCCACCTGTTACTGGTAAGGGGGGCTTGTTGGAAGAGCTGTGTTACTGGTAAGGGGGGCTTGTTGGAAGAGCTGTGGGACTGGTAAGGGGGGCTTGTTGGAAGAGCTGTGTTACTCACATTAACCCACCTGTTACTGGTAAGGGGGGCTTGTTGGAAGAGCTGTGTTACTGGTAAGGGGGGCTTGTTGGAAGAGCTGTGTTACTCACATTAACCCACCTGTTACTGGTAAGGGGGGCTTGTTGGAAGAGCTGTGTTACTGGTAAGGGGGGCCTGTTGGAAGAGCTGTGTTACTCACATTAACCCACCTGTTACTGGTAAGGGGGGCTTGTTGGAAGAGCTGTGTTACTGGTAAGGGGGGCTTGTTGGAAGAGCTGTGTTACTGGTAAGGGGGCTTGTTGGAAGAGCTGTGTTACTGGTAAGGGGGGCTTGTTGGAAGAGCTGTGTTACTGGTAAGGGGGGCTTGTTGGAAGAGCTGTGTTACTCACATTAACTTACCTGGTACTGGTAAGGGGGGCTTGTTGGAAGAGCTGTGTTACTGGTAAGGGGGGCTTGTTGGAAGAGCTGTGTTACTGGTAAGGGGGCTTGTTGGAAGAGCTGTGTTACTGGTAAGGGGGGCTTGTTGGAAGAGCTGTGTTACTCACATTATAACATGAGCATAATTAAAATCATCTTCAAAGAGGTGGTCCTTATCACGATATTAGGCCAATCACAAACCCAAATATTCATAAAGTACAGAACAGATAGTCAATAAATGACGATTCATATATCTGCATAAATAAAAGCAAAAGATCATATCTTACTTTTGAGACGCTGTATCTGAATGTTTTCGTCAGGCAGTAGTTGAACAGGGTTTACTGTAAACAAATATAGTACCACACTGTGAATAATCGACAACAGAGTATGTGTATACATTCACCTTACTGAACAAAAACAACTCAATGTAATAATTAAAAATGTAAGGTTTTTACCATCATTTATTTATTTATTTAGTCGGCCATCAAATTTTCTAAGTAACTAAATGGTAAGTTTCCTGTGATATTAAGGCTGATTTTGATGGTTTTCTGCTTACAAACTCATTCCGAGTCTTTCTACACATTTACAGAGAGTTTCATTTCAGTGATGGTGTTCACACAAAATACAAATCTCTAGAGAAACATGATTGGCTAAGCGTGAAGACGTACCGGTGAGAGAGATGTTAGTGTTCCCCTGCCCTCCGTAGACGATGCCAGCTGCATTCACTGTTCTCGCAACTCCACCTGTCTGCGCTGTGACATTGATCGTGTCACTGGAAAACATCATTTCCTTTAATAAATACAAATTGACAGAATAAACGTAACTTCCTTGATTAGTACAATGGGGCTTCAGCCTTCCCCAACTTTGCCCCCAAATATGGTTATTAGAAGTCTATTCTCTACGAATAAATTAGGGCTATAAGCCTCTGTATTCTCATCAGCATCTGTAGACTCCCTGGGTAGTGTGCAAACCTTGTGGTCATATATATATATAAATACAGTTCAACGACATGTTTCCATGTCATCATTTGACAATAATGATTTCATTTAGCCATAAGTCCTAGCCTGAAAGGGCTAAGCAATTTACTCCAGAAATAAAATAAAATCATATAAATTCAAAATATCACAGATTTTCATTTCCAAAAGTGCAATAATATGTTTAAAGATAAAAACATGTTTTCAATTAAAATCTAAAAAACAGATACATTCGCAAAAGACAAATTTTAACGTCAATTTTACATGAATACCAGTTACATAAAATATTAAACATTATCAACTAATAACTACCATTCTGAATGCCTTGAAGAAGTTCCCAAAATTTTGTTTGACTGTGTGACGGGCATCATTGTCTAGTTTTAATAAAAATAGCGTCCTCAAACCTTCATGTTGTCTAAGTTTTAGATCAGAAACGATTCTTTCCTGAAACAGTCTTTACCTAATTCTTGATCAGATGACAAAAAAGACCCTCTACATCTCTGACAGCTGAATATATACAAACTTTAATTCCAAAGGTGCAAAGTACCACAATGCAAAACTTATGCTTTTATGGCAGTTGTTTAGGAGAAAGATGTTAACCGGTACAGGTAACTAAATGATGGTAGATCATGCCCACCTGACCGTGTAGGCCTGATGAGCTTTATATCACACAAAGGTATGCTTTTCTTACATGTCACTTTCTTTGCCGTCAGTAGAATCGTTTTTGACATCCCTTGCTGACATGGTGTCTTCACATGATCTCCTCTAAAGGTTGGTTTCTCTTGATGTTTCAGGAGGTTTCCTTGATGTTTCAGGAGGTTTTCCTTGATGTTTCAGGAGGTTTTCCTTGATGTTTCAGGAGGTTTCCTTGATGTTTCAGGAGGTTTCCCTTGATGTTTCCGGAGGTTTCCCTTGATGTTTCAGGAGTTTTCCATTGAAGTTTCAGGATGTTTCCAGTGATGTTTCAGGAAGTTTCCAGTGATGTTTCAGGAGGTTTCCATCGATGTTTCAGGAGGTTTCCAGTGATGTTTCAGGAGGTTTCCAGTGATTTTCCAGTGATGTTTCCCTTGATGTTTCAGGATGTTTCCAGTGATGTTTCAGGAGGTTTCCCTTGATGTTTCAGGATGTTTCCCTTGATGTTTCAGGATGTTTCCAGTGACATTTCAGGAGGTTTCCCTTCAGAAGACATCTCTTGGTACACGTCTCTTCTTACAGCCTCCTTCCTCTGAAACATAACTTTGATACTTCAACAATGTTTAATCTGGTGACAGAGCTGTTTTATCGTTTGATGTTGATCAAAACGAGTTATTAGGCCTACTGTCACCTTTAACTTTGCAGAACTCAACCTTGAGACTTAGTAATTAGTTTTGGTTGGTTAAGATGTGAATGTATGATATTATTTAAAAACAGTTTGAGAATCATCCAAAAAAAACATAGAATAGTTGCATATTCATGTTATATCTCAATAAATTAAAAGGAATAACCTTGAGAAGAATTTTTTTCTTTTAATGTGCTATTTAATAAAAATCCTCCATATCATCTTTGAATGTCAAGCTTTTCAAAATGAAAGGACATTTGACACAACTGTCACCCTGACTGAACTGCTGAGAAATCAAAACATTTCACGGAAGAATATTATGGACCTTAATTTGCAGAGAGAGGGAAAATTTGAACAGAACTTAATTGCTGATGCATGAACTTGCCCAATACAAATAATGAAGAAATAAGTTTCCAACATTTAGAAGAAGTCCAAAGGCACCAAGCAATAGTGTTTATTTGATGAAATTCTCTCTATATTACTGTTGAAGTTTTCAAAGGGAAGCAGCGCAAATCAAATGGCCAATGAACAGAGCTGTAGCAAAATATGCATGACGTCACCATGTGGGTAATACAAAACATTTGGCACATGAAACTGTGGAATCTGATGTCGCTTTAAATGTCATATTAAAAGAGTAATAATATTTTCTATTCAAGACGCTGATAATGTTAACAGACTCAATCAAAAACAACTTCATATGAAGAAGATAGATAAGAGCATTATTTTGCATTCAATAATCGCAGAATCCCCTTTTTAATAACCCACACGATTTGATGTATCTGTAAGTACTATTATGACATTGAAATAAGACTAATGTTTACTAATAGGAAGAGCATTTACGACTACATTAAAAGTCATACTTAACGATGTCATGATGTCACTAAATGATTACCGGTATGTTGAAAAAATGTATTTATAATCAGAGCTACTGAAAATACCGCTTGTTATATTTAGAACATAACATTCATTGTTGGTTCCATACGTTTATTATCAGGCTTGCTTCGCTCAGCAGATAACGCTTTCAAATTTGGCTCAATAGGACCCGGGTTTGAATCCCGCCAGATCATTGGAAACCTTTTATTTACCGGTAGTATCTGTAATACTCCTGTTGATAATTATCGATCATGGCGCCTGAGAGATCAAGCGATGTGAAAAAGGGAGGCTTTGGATGATAAATAATATGATAAATATTTTGAGAAATTAACTTTTACTGATTGATTTAAACTCAGTGCAGTTACCCAGTGTTGTTACTGTTCGGAAAATTGTGCGAATGGAACGGTGAAAAATTGGAACTATCGAGTGAGTGCAAAGTTGAGAGAATGGGACATGAATGTCGAAACTGAAAGTAGTGCTAAACGTGTATGCGAGCGTGTGGAAGAAATATGCATGCAGAAGTATGTTAGTAATTGGTATGAGTTATTATGTAAGCCAAGCGGTAGCACGGGAGGAAAAAGCTATGAACGTACCGAATGTTTAAGGATGTGTATTGCTGTGAAAGTTATGTGAGTATGAATGAATATGCCCCGTTCATACCGCTCTGCCTTTGCCAAATTCAGATCAGGTACTGCTCCTCTGCATTTAGAAACCGGCAGATTTACAAATAAGAATGTGAATGAAAGAGTATGTTTTAACTGTAGTGAGAGTGTTGAGGGCGAAAGACCGTGTATGAGGACTTGCGTGAGAGTTTGTATAAAAATGTCTGTTTCAGCTATCCCAACCTCTTAGATTTGTGTGACAAGGACATATTTATTATACTTTTTAAACACAACGTGTATTTTACGGCCAAAACCTGCTTCCTTAGATTACAAAGATGAAAGGATATCTTATATAGATAAATTACATGTGTAACATGATTATTTTATGATTGTATGTTTATTTTAAATCATATTTATTTTATCTTATAATATATGCTTCTTATTTACTTTTTGATGATAGTCTCTCATAACCCTTAAAGGGTGGCTCACTTAAATGTTATTTTTACAACCAATTTTTATCATGTATTTTATGTGAGGTGAGACTGAAATAAAATATCTGTCTGTCTGTCTGAACATGTCTGTCTGTCTGTTCACTAATCAGCCAACTTGGTTGACTAATCACCATTCCCTTCATCTCCCCCATTTGGCACCAAGCATACCTTTAAAGGCTTTCTATAGGTACTTAAAGGCACTAATCGAGATTCCCGGCTTTCATCTGCCATCTTGAAATGTTAGCATTGCGAAGATACAAATGTACTTATTCATTAACAAAATTAAGAAATAACAAGTGTTTGCCACTAACGTGGCAATGTCCCCCGCCGCTTGGATATTGCGATAGAATTGTCACAATAAGCAAATGCTATATTTCCAATATGACAATAAGTGCAATGGTTCAAGAGACATGGCGTTAACATGAGTTTCAAAAGTAGTCAAAGTGCTGTTGTGACCTTGAAAATAAGGTCAAGGTCATCCAAAGTGACTGGTATCTGTGCATATTCCTCAATGTAGGCTCTGACTAAATTTTAAGACATTTGGTGCAGTGGATTATTAGATATCGAGTAAAGAAGAGTTTCAAAAGTAGCAAAGTAGAAATTAAGGTTTAGGTCACCAAACGTGACTGCATGGTGTCTGCGTAATTTCCTAAGGTAGGCTGTGACCAAATTTGAAGACATTGAGTGCAACGGTTCGTGAGCTATCGTGTTAACAAGCATCTGGAGATATATACATGTACAGACGCCGCTGAATACAATGTCCCCTGTTGCATTGTGGCGGGGGATAACAACTTGATTCTGATAGAAGAGGAGCATATTTACAGATAATTCAAAACAAAAGTTATCAGTTACGACAGCATTTTGTCGTAGTAATGCATTCCACGATTGTCAGCTGATCGTAGCTTCAATGATTGGCTTCATTTCACAATGTTTTATTTTTGGAGTGATACACTTTATTCTTTGTCAAATTGTTAAATCTTGAACAACTGAAATGCTAACCTCACAAACAAATTTGAAATAACGTGTGAAATTATCATGTAAAAACCATTTATAATTGTAATCAGCAAATTCCTACTGAATTTTGTTTCCACCAAACATATCCGGCTCGATTGGTCCCTTTTACAGAAGGCACTTACTAACTTCAGTAAATGATAATAAATTTTTATGTATCCAACACTTGACATATGATTTTCTGTTTAGTTTCAAGCACTGTTTGTGAAAATTTATAATTTTAGAAATATTCCAATTACTGTGTACACAAACATATATAGAATGCAATGAATGCAAAATTTCCAGGAAGATTGTGATTATGGTTATATTCCCATTTCTTTTTAATACTAACAATCCAACTTTTATGATAACCCTTATCTTACCTGTGATTACGAAACCGTGACCGGCCTACTTCATCTGTTCATATGGTCGGGGCCATGTATGTCGTAAATATATCTGTATTACCTGTATTTGAAGTACCTAAAATTATCCGTTGCACTAGTTCAAATAGAAAGGTTCATATGTTACATATGTGCGATGACTGTGCAGTTGAACTTTATGATTTACCGCCAGGACGACAAAGGAAGTCGCCCTGCACGCTGTTTGACCATGTCACTACATGGGTACACTTGGTTTGTCATGAATCGGGTTCATCCGGTGTTCAACCGCAGTCATTTATTCCGTGAACAGATGAACTGGCTAACATTTTCTTTTTTAGAACTGACGCTAACCTCAGCCGAAATTTCTCGTGGTAAATATTGATTCTCAGATAAAGGGGCAAATTCCACTTTTCAGGTTTCCCGCACATTTTATCACAAAACCTATGTACCCCACAGGTTAAAAACGACTTAGTTACAACCTTGAACATCAGTCAAACTAATTTCTAATATGAAGTACCTATTTAATCATTACGTTTGTATAAATCAGGGTTTATATACCCGAAAAAATTGCCCTTTTCGCTGTCCCGTTTACTGATCTCATAACTTGACATTTAATTGTGAATTTATTTCAATGCTTAAGCCTGATTGTAAGCTTATGCTACGTTAATAAGTAGCTTTCTGACGCTATTAAATTGACTTGAATTCAATATTTGTATTCATATTTTTAAAAAATCACCAAATTCCTTGTCCCTAAAACTACCGTCAGATAGGCCTACGTTAAACAATTTCCAAGCCACATACATTTCAAAGAATGTGGATGATTTTAGATCGTATTTAACCATTATGTAACATGAATTCCATAATATTGATTGTCATTGGCACTTTAAGTTAAGTAAAGTCATATCTCAACAGATAAATTAAAATGTATATTTTATGAGCTATGTTAGAGTACGTCCGGGTATTTCCGCTCACTTTTGGACGCGATCTCATATCGACGCATCACGATTAGATATAGACCAACTATTTTAATTCAGCCAGGAAAATAAGCATTTCAGCTTCATAGATTGAACATTTTTATTAAAAAATACCCTCATTAATTAAGACAATCAGGCAATAACGTCGTAGTTCACGAGTAGGCTAATTCCGATCAGCTGGGGCTAATTCCGCTCACCCCTGTGGGTAATTCCGCTCAGTACCAAAATAATACGTTTTTACACCATAAATGGTATCAATTCATATTTTTACAGTAGTTTCAGTATCAATGTTTATATTTTGTTATTAATAAATTATTCTTTTAGGTACGACCATTTACCAACATGTTTTAAACACTTGGTATTCAAAATGCTTGACTCATTTCCAAAACCAACTTCAAGAATGTACTCTTAAGATCTTAAGAACTTAAATATATATATATATAAATAATACACCAAATTTCCAAATCATTCCAAACTCGATGTTATGATGATAACTGGTGTTTAACTTGTGATCATTCGCATAAACTTGTAACAATTCTGAAAACAAATAGGCCTAATTATTCAATTCACATGAATATTTTTGGAAAATTTCAGATGCATGATATGAGTTTAAAGGTCAACTTAAAGTTTCTATTACAAAACAATGTAGGCGTAAGGCCATTATTAAACTTCAAGCAAAAGCCGAAGTTTAAGCATGGCCTGTCATTTTATGTCTAAGTTGTACAACAGAGAGCAAAGAGTCTGATGCAGGTTGAATTTGTCGCTTAATTATATCTATTGTCTATTTGATCTATCTTCCTCTTATGATATACATGTATGGTTACGGTTATATCAAATTGAGATGTTGCAAAAATATGATTAGAAATACTATTGTGAATTTTATCAAATAATTCTAAATTCACCTGCAATTGTAAATGATAACTTCTTGAACGTCTATTTATTCAAGAAAATTATTAGCAAGCTCTTATTGTGAGCGGAATTAAACTACTTCCAATTATCGTCAAAAATAATGGAGGCTTATTCCGCTCACATCAAATTCATAGATTTTTCATTATATCCAAAAATTACTGTATGAAAGCCACATCGCAAAGGATATCTTGGAGTATTTTATTGCTCATTTAAACATTTAGCACCACTCAAGTTTATGTTGATTTATCAATGAGTTCCAACTGAGTTTGACTGACTGCCAACATCCAACGGCCATCAATCTGATAGAAATGGCGAAAAGGAAAGCGCGGGAAAACAAAACTTTAGTTTTCTTGAATTATTCAAATTATTACAATTAAGAAAATGTTGTTGCATGTCATGAATAACAAAATATTGAAATGAAGTTGTGAAATATGCAAAGTATACACAAAAACAAAACAAATTTTATTTGTAATGACAGATTTTATGTTACCGAGCGGAATTACCCTCATGAGCGGAATTACCCGGACGTACTCTACATTTAAATTGCATCAGATACGTTAACCTTTTGCCGGTATTCATGCAATTTCTGAGATAGATAAATGATTCGGAGACTTGCAATATTGATGAATAGAACAAAAGGAACACGCTGGTTCATGGGATATCTTTACGGCATAATTTCTGTTGAAGAAAGCTTCAAAAGTCGTTTACATGCATCAAATACGTTTTTGTCAGATACGTTAACTAATGTGAATCATTTATGTTTTATTAGAAAACCTTGATTATCTCGACAGCAATCCGATTGATTCCGACTGTAAGACCATGCCACTTCAGTTCAGATACATTTTGGCGGGAATGAAGACCTGTTGTGAAAGCGAATCGTGGTAGAACATTGGAACGCAAAAGTGGTTACATGTTACTTTTCACAATTGTATTTCCTTCATGCGTTCGAATCAATGAAATTTAGCAATAAAAACCTATCATAATTATCCGTGCATTTCTTATTTATATGACACAATACCGATGCGTTTGCTCTGTAACGTATGAATGATGAAATCCTGCATATAACGTATTTGATGATATGTTAACGTAACTGATGTTAAAAAGCTGAAACTACATGACAAACTTTCCATGGAACAAATGCATTTAAAGGCTTATTTTAGAGCTGTCACAGCAATGTATACATCTCACTTACTAATTTGTGTATGTTCTTTCAACAACACTTGCACATGACATAAAACGTATCTGATGTTTAATTAACGTATCTGATGAAATAGTTAACGTATCTGATGAAATAGTTAACGTATCTGATGAAATAAATAACGTATCTGATGGCATAGTTATCGTACTTGTTCTCAGGAAAATGAAATTGTATATTACATGTAAAAGATTCCATTAATGTTGAAAACAAAGACTCATTTCTATAAAATAATTATGCCATAATTGTCTCTCACTTAGACACCCGTGGAGCATATAACGTATTTGATTATTGTTTAACGTATCTTATGAATCAGATACGTGAATTATATGTGCCATTATGTGGACAAGCAAATTGAAGAAAATTAAGTTAGGCTCTTTTTGGGACATAGTGCTTTGAAATGACAAGATTGATTTAAGTTACATTTAATTGGGTCACATTGTTTATATGTGTGATAAAGTATTTGATACATCTTCGATCAGAAAAGTGTTCATTTAATATTTTCGTATGACAAAATAAACTTCGAATCAAAATCACATTTCTTCCTTTTCTGTAATGGCAGCCGGTCTATATGAACACGGCGAATTAAAGGATATGATCTAGCAAGTTATTCCAGTTTAAGGATTGACCATAAGGTATGACAAGAGGTTTTAATAGCATAATCTGTATAACGTATCTGACGATAACGGAAATTGATAGGTCATATTCAAATACATGTAAAATTTTAATCAACGCACTTTTGGGGGCCCCAATAACAAATCATCAAACTTGAGGTATGTTGGTGTCGCATTAAACCAATATATTGCTGTTTATGCAAATTTATTTTTCTGAAAGTAGAACTCAGCAATTTGCCCCTTTATCTGAGAAGTTAATTAAAGGATTCTGGAAATTAATAACTCATTGTTACGAGACAAAGAATATGTAGATCTAGTAAAAGATACAATCATATCCATCCTAAATCAGTATAGGATAGATTCTAACAAGTACTCTATTGACGATCAGTTACTATGGGAAACCTTACTCTTAATGATAAGAGGTAAACCAACTTACTACTCATCAACAAAGAAAAAGAAAATTATGGCAAAGGAAAAGAACTTACACACTAAATTAATGTAAATTTCTGTAACATGATGTCATTGTATGTTTGTATGTCATGCCTGTATAACAAATATTGTAAGCAGCTGACACTTGTCGTGCAAGTTGTTCTATATTTTTAAGTGTTTCTAAAAAAAATTAAGATGAAAGACAAACATAATTGATTAATTTGTTTAAAATCGTTATGGCAACTAGCTGCAAAAACCAAATCACATTAAACATGTTAATTTTTAAACAATGGTATCTCCCTTATATTCCTTTAAATACCACACATAAGGGGTCAACCAGAGTTCAGATATTCCACTATGCTGTCTAATACACATCCCAAGGCAGGCTGCTAGCATCACAGTGTCAGCTGCTAGTCTGTTGCATAATCAACCTGACCCAATTGATATGGTAGAGCATTATGCTATATGGCCATGGCCCATGTGTATGCAATAAAAGTTATGGACTTGTATTCTCATGACAGTGTTATGTTCTTTCTAAGAATAACAACTTACACAAAACTTGTCTACAATAAGCTTTGTGTTTAGCAATCTACATGATAAGTTGATGTGGAATAAATATGCAGATGAAAATCGAAAAGGGTTTAGTAAGAAAAGTAAGGAAATTTGATTTGTCATATCTCTCTGCTGATTTGACAATGCAAAAATGTTTACCATTATAGTACTGTATGAGTGTTAAATAAATTGATACTTTAATGAAAGACATCTCATGGTCACTTGACATGTAAATATTATGTGAACAAAATAAACGTGTCTTATGCATTGCTGTGTTTATGACTTTCCTCTCAATCAGTCATTCCTTTTCCTTGAAAAATCTGTATCTCAATATCCCATGCAGCATAACCATCAGTGAAATAATCTTGAAATCATATTAATGATTCACTACAAAACAAATGTAAGTGCCCACCATCCTGTAAGTAATGAATGACATTTAAATGGATACACCTAAACCAATCAAGATATCATAATGAAATTAATACGGATGCCCACATAAAAGTAGCATTTTGGAGATTAAAAAGTACAAAATGGTCACCAATTCAGCCATAGATATACAAAAAAGTTATACAAAAACCTACTGCTTGTTAACTTATCATGATTATATCATTCGTGTATTAATGTTTGTTCAAGCTCTAGTCGTTTCCAAAAGAAGACTAGTATTTTAAAAGATAAAAAAATCATGATGGCAGCCATAATCAATTATATAAAAGATGGTTACATGTATAATTAAACCATTTTACCACATCATTCATTTTAAGGTGAGCTTCTGTACCCTCGGTACTTTTATTGGAATTTAGTCTACAGAGTCAGTAAAATGTAAGCCATCCACTTATTGTTTTATATTATGTCAAGTCGACACACTCGGATTACTACTGTATACCATTTTATACATCTGTATAATCAGGAATACATGTGAGTTAATTTGTTAAACTTTAGATCAAATTCTGGTGGTGCTTAATTTTTATGTTTAGTATAAATATTTAGTGATATATATTTGACAATTTAAAAATTACTGTAAATCCTTAATAAGACGCTTGTCTTGAATATAAGCTAGCCTGCATTGTCTTTGCACAGAGCTTTCTGCATGGGTCCTATGCCTATAGTTGAGACAGATTGACAAATATCGTCAAGCATCTAATTAAGGATTTACGGAACTATGTTTTCTTTGTCCATGTTGATTCTAATTTGCGCTTTTGTCCCGAGTCAACAATGAAGTTCTGTCCACAATGATAGTAGGCTACATGCTCAGAATCAAAGGCAAAGGTAAACAAGGCAAGTTTATTACATTTGTTTCAAAACATTCACCTTCATGCTTCCTAGAGCTAAAATATATTTATATATAATCAGATATAGAATAACCAAATAAACGATTATTCGTCAAAGGATGGGAGGTATGATTTTTTATTGCTATCTTTTGATGTTGTGTGACGTGTACACTGGAGAGAATCATAGTATGTGTTTTTCGTCAGGGTTGCCTTTGTGACAACAATTATTTCTTATTGAAGTAATTAACAACTAACGGCCTACTTTGTTGAATTTTGAAATTGAGGCATATGATATGATAATATATCAATGGTCACTCTTCTATGTTGACAGGTATTGTTAACAGTAAGGAAGATTATTTTCAAAAAAATATCAAATGTTTTCTTAACCCAATTGTGTCATACAAAGTTAAATTATTACGAAAGAACTACGATATCACCATGTTCACTTAACGTTATAATGTGCAATATATTTTTTGACCTGATCACCGGCTGCTCAACCACGTTGTCAAACGAGTGTACCCATTCAGTCACCACAAGGGTTTTGGATGTGCTTGATTCGTTATAGCGCCGTATACGCAGGACACGTGAACGGCGTTGCGCTGAGTGTACAACAGGCTCAAGTCGAATCGTAAGTACACGAGTTCAAGTGGAAATCGGTATACTTATTTGAACAAACCTTTATAAAAGAAACCTTGTTTAGAACGTCACACCCGTGATGTTACACCTGTTCGTGTAATGAGGAAGAGGAATAGATGAACGAAACGTCGCATACCACGGATATTGACGTTGTTATCCATATATTTATTTTCAAATCTTATAATCCATAGTTTATCTGAATTTAACAAAATTAACGTCCAAAAGAAACACTACTTTGATTTTAACATCGTCAAAAACAAAATTCTTTTACTGGAACATGTCTTTAAAGGGGCAGTAGCACGTTTTTATGGGGAATATAAGGTGATGTCAGGAAAATGAAAATTAATGGTTCCAATTAAAAGACAATGTAATTAAACTAAATGAAACAGTACTGATTCAAATATATAACGTAAAGTTTAGCCATCCGATTCATTTTTCTTACACAAAATGAATTAAAGGTGTTCACACAAAATGGCCGCCAATGGATTTTATGTTAATCTCCATACTTTGTCCTCTGACTATGGATGTTTGGCTTGTGTAATGTGATTTTTGATACTGTCAAGTTAATACATTTAGCATTAAGTTACAATTATTAGTGGAATATTTAAAATATAAAAATATCAAAAAACGTGCTACTGCCCCTTTAAAGTAATTTAATATGCATAATTATTTACTTGCGAACAAGAATACATAATTTCTTTTTCTTGGAACAGATACTTTTGATTTTGTGGCTGTTCAAACACATATTTGGTGCTAAATCGCAATTTCAAAACGTGTTTTTGACAACATGTCCGGCATTCAAGTCTAACATTGATAAATAATTGAATTTAAGTTATAAAATATGTTTCGATATAATGTACTTTATTTGACTCTAATTTGTTGACGCGACTTTGCTATATGACGATAAAAAAACAAGCAATAGTATTAAATTTCTCTCGGCTATATTGCCTAATTAACGATTTTTTTAAAGCGTGTTTTTTGCAAACATGAAAAGATAAAGTTTCAAAAATAATAATCAAAGTAAGGTGGCTCTTGAGGAATTAAAATAACTTTTATTCAGTCGTATAAGTCATTTGATATATATAATATAAAAACGTTAAAAACTGTCAATTTTATATAATACAACACATCAGCTCTCGACCCCAGCCTGCGGCCTTCAGGCTGATATAAGGTGTGACATGAAGAATGACATGTTATAACCTGATTATAGTCATTCCAACTTCTAAAATGCCTTTCAACGAAACTGAATTAAAGTTATATACCCAGATATATTGAAATAAAATTGCATGTTCATCAGTCGGAGGATAGTCATATCATTTTCAGGTGTAGCAAATGACGTTATTAGTATAAACGGGCAAAAACTAGTGTTTTTTCCTCTATATTGTACATTAAAATATCTCAAATTTGACTTCGTCTAAATGCGCCTTCCACAGGTCAGTAACCTCACTCTGCATACACATACCTTACCCACTGAGCTTATTACTGTAATCTTATGTAATCAGCCTTTATCGTCGCAGTATTAGGTAAACCTTCAGTGTCAAAATCATCTAGCTTGAAGACCCCTATGTGGTGTTGCCAGCTATGGACTCATCTTATGCAATTTAGGTAATTAACGTACATAATAGAAAGCGATAACATTGCTAAGGAACCTGCTTGAGGGTTAACACTAAAACAGCCGGTCGGTATAAATATGAGTTCGGACTGAAGCAAAAAAGTTCCATATTTTGACTGACTTCTGACTGTGTGTGTTGATTCCAGGTGTGAACATCCGGTACCTATTCCCCCACATGACAAATTCTAGGCGAGAACGTTGTCTTTAAGCTCACGCAAAAAGGCACGTTTTCAATTGGTAGAGATATCCTAGATGACTGGGTACACACCGATCAACGCATACAGACAGAAGCTACGTCAGTACGAGCCAAGGCCAAGCATTGTCAACACGCTCAACCAGGAACAACTCCAACAGGAAAAACAAATCCAACAGGAACATCAACTCCTACAGGAACAACAACTCCAACAGGAACAACAACTCCGACAGGAACAACAGGAACAACAACTCCGACAGGAACAACAAATCCAACAGGAACATCAACTCCGACAGGAACAACAACTCCGACAGGAACAACAACTCCGACAAGAACAACAACATCAACTACATCAACAGCATCAACAAGCTGAGCAGCAACAACATCAACAAGCTGAGCAGCAACAACATCAACAAGCTGAGCAGCAACAACACATCATGGCAGCTTCAGGAATCAAACTGAGGCCATTCACCGGACAAGAGGATGTGGACGCTTGGTGGTCCGATGTTGAGTCGTACACTGAGCTCCTCGGCATGGACAACACCAAAAGATGCCTTCTCATCCGCTTTTACCTGGATGGCATTGCCAAAATGTGGTTCCAAGGCCTGGAAGATCAAGTTAAAACCGACATCAATGCCCTGAAAGCATCCTTCAAAGAACGATTCTCAACAAACAAGGCTTTTGATGTTGGCGTTCTTCAAATGAGCCAGCTACCCTCAGAGACAGCATCAGCATACATTCATAGATTGCAACACGCCACCCACAACAGACAGCTACCTGTTGCAGTCATCGTGGCCGTTGCATTGAACGGACTGAAGCCAGCTCTGAGGCAGCTGGTAATGATGAAAGAGCCGGCTACTTAGGAAGACGTCCGGCGACATGCTGAGTTAGCAGAACAATCAACAGGCCAAGTGACAAAAAATGACATGTCACAACAAGTTGACCGGCTAACTGAGCTTGTTGCGACCTTGCTCACGAAAACTGAGCAACCTGCTGTTCAAGTTGCTTCTGCAGCTCCACAGCAACAGCACCACCAGAAGAGACATCGGCAGCAGCAACGTCATCAGCAGCCAATACCTGGACCCTCCTACCAGCAGCATCCGCCACAGCATCAACAGCATCAGCAGTATCATCAGACTCAACAGCATCAACAGCATCAGCAGTATCATCAGCCTCAACAGCAGCAGTATCAACAGCCTCAACAGTATCAGCATCATCAGCAACCTTCGCCGCACCAACAGACCAACAGTGGCCAGAAGTACAGACATCCACTTCCGGACTTCCTGAGAGGACGCTGCAAAGGATGTGGTAAGTTGTGTGCTGATAAACAATATTGCCCAGAAAGAAATACACAATGTAATTATTGTCAGAGGTTTGGTCACTGTGAATATGCATGCATAGATGCCCATTATGCTAAAAATAAAATGCCGCACCAATAGGGACGCGTGCCTGACGCTCACAAAAATGACGTCAGGCATGACATTCCTGTTGTCTCATTCATTGCTCCATTAGTGAAAAATACATTGTTGGTCAGAGTCAATAGCCAGAAAACAACCGCTTTGGCTGACACGGGTGCGTCAGTATCATGTGTCAGCACAAGCTTTCTTAGAAAAATAGGCTATCAATTAAATCATCTACAACAATCAGACATACCAGAAGTCAGGGGTATCGGTGGAGAACTCCACAGAGTGATAGGACAGATTTCTTTAGACCTCAATATAGGCAACATTCTTATCTCTCAAAAGTTCTATGCATTTCATGATCTCCATCATTCTCTCATCTTAGGCATGGACTTTCTTACTGACAATAAGGTCGTTATCTCCTTAGCAGACAAGTGCATAACCATCCATGATGGACTTCTTTCAGTTCGTTTGGTTGAGTCAAGTGCTGGGTATGTGAGAGCCGTCCGACCTGTCACAATTCCTGCAAATTGTCAGGTAGATCTTCCCGTTCATGTCTCACGCTATCCTCTTGGTTCAACTCTGCTCTTAGAACTAATGCCCAAACTTTCAGGAGGCAGACTTCAAGGTGCTAGATATGTGGTTAAGAAGACTAGAAAACCTACTTGCATGCGTCTTCTTAATGCCACAGATTCTCCTGTACATCTTGATAGGAAACGAGTGCTAGGTATAGCTTCAGAAGTGGTGGCATCAAGCATTACAGTACTGTCAGACACACCTAATCAAGAGCTAGGGACATCACAGGTTACAAACAACCACCCTTCATCCTCTTACTCACATGTCTCATCAGTCAACAGTGCTAACACTACTTCAAGTCACATTACCAACAAACACATAAACAAGCTCAAAGGTAATGTCTCTACACACAGACCCAACACCTCTTCTTCCAAAGCTGCTCCTCCTTCTGATCTAACATTTGATCTTTCTGATTCTGATCTCACAGAACCTCAAAAACATGAACTTCTCTCTTTTCTAAAATCTCAACCTTCTGTCTTTGCCACAAATTGGTCAGAATTAGGTAAAACTAATCTTCACCATCATAGAATAGAAACAGGTGATGCTAAACCAATTCGGCGACCCTTTTATCGTCAAAGTGCTGATGTCAGAAAAGAGTGCTCAAATCAAGTAAGTGAAATGCTTAAAGCTAACATCATTGAACCAAGTTCTTCTGAATGGTTTTCGCCGGTTGTAATGGTAAAGAAAAAGGACAACACTTATCGCTTTGCCGTAGACTACAGGCGCCTCAATGCTGTTACCAAAACTATTTTCTTTCCGTTAATTCGTTTTGAAGATGTAATTGATGCAGTTGGCGAAAGCCATGCCAAAATTTTCAGTGTTCTAGACTGTGCAAGCGGCTTTTGGCAAATTCCACTTCACCCTGAAACAAAACATAAATCTGCTTTCATCACTCCAGATGGCATTTTTGAATGGAATCGCCTCCCTTTTGGACTCAAAAATGCTCTATTTCAGAAGCTCTAAAACAGATGAATTGGAAGTATATTCTCATTTATGTTGATGACATCATTGTCTATTCAAAATCATTTTCAGAACATTTGAAGCATCTTAAATGCGTATTTCAGAAAATCAAACAAGCCGGCTTGACACTCAAACCTTCCAAGTGTAAATTTGCAGCAAAACAAGTCCAATACCTTGGGCACATCTTCACCAAACATGGCATTGAGGTTGACAAATCAAAAATTCAGGCAGTAATGCAAATTCCACAACCCCAAAATGTTCATGACGTACGTCACTTTTTAGGCCTTTGTGGATATTACCGAAAATTTGTTCCAAATTATTCAGGTATAGCATCTCCTCTCTTTGACACTCTGAAGAAAAATGTTAAGTTTAATTGGACTGAAAAATGTCAAAAAGCTTTCACAACTCTTAAAGAAAAACTAACCACTTCTCCTATCCTTGCCTATCCAGATCAAACTAAACCTTTCATTCTCACAACAGACGCATCAACGACATCCATAGGCTACATCTTAGGACAACTAGGACCAGATGGTAGTGAACATGTCATTTGTTATGGTGGTAGGTCTCTTCATGCAGCAGAGAAAAACTGGGGTGTTACTCAACTAGAATGTTTGGCAGTTGTAGAAGGTATTCGGAACTTCAGAGTATATTTGGCTGGGAGCAAATTCCAAATTTACACAGACCACAGGGCTCTCCAATGGCTGAAAAAGGTAAAAGATGAAACAGGACGCCTTGGAAGATGGTCAATCATGCTACAAGAGTATGACTTTGAAATTGTTCACAGACCAGGTAAAGCTAATACAAATGCAGATGCTCTGTCTAGAACTAAGTACCCTGAGCCTCAATCTCAACCTGTAACAGATGACATACCATCTCCTCCACTCCCACCTCGCAAAACATATGCAGAAGTAGTAGCTATCCAAAATGACATCAAAAACACTTCTCACAACAGCAACACTGCGTCTGTCTCACAACCACACAACACATCACCTCATCTTGACACACCAAGTAACTCCCCTCCCATTGTCTCCTCTATCACTGTGGCTTCAGAACCTTCAATTGTTCAATCACCACCTGAGGAAACCATTGATTCTGATATACCTTGCTCACTTGCTGTTGATTTGTTTTACACACAGGACATGGTACCATCTGGTCCCTCAGTCATGCTTGTTGCACCTGACCAGGACGATGATGAGATGGCTGCTCAACAATATAACTCACCCGACCTGAGACCAATAATTGACTACATTGTTAAAGGTGAAATCCCTGAAAATTACAATGAGTCCCAAATAAAAGGTCTTGTTGGTCGTTCTCAAGAGTATGTTGTTCGAGATAACATTCTCTATCATCTTCATCAAGCAAAACATCGAGGTGCCAAGGCTACCAGGCCTCCACAAATCACACAATTGGTTGTTCCCCTCTCGAAACGAAAGGAATTGCTCTTTTCTTTTCATGATTCGAAGGTAGGTGGTTGCCATCTTGGCAGGGATTCAACATTTCAGGCCCTTCTCTCTAAATATCACTGGCCAGGCATGTACCAAGACATAGACAATTACATCAAGTCATGTGATACTTGTCAGAAAATTAAGTCAACCACTCATGGTAAGCATGCTCCAATGGTACCAATGCCAATTGAAGATACATTCTCACGTCTCCACATAGACATACTAGGTCCTCTTCCAGAAACACCAGACGGATATAAGTATGTTCTCCTTGTAGTGGATTCGTTTTCACGTTGGTGTGAAGGTTTCCCAATGAAAACACAAGATGCCACTGAAGTAGCAAGAGTACTTTTCAATGAAGTCATCACTCGTTTTGGTGCACCCAAAACACTTCTCTCAGACAGAGGCAGACAATTCACCTCCAAACTAGTAAATGCCCTTTGCGAGCTACTAGACATCAAACATCATCTCACATCGTCTTATCATCCTCAAACCAATGGCATGTGTGAAAGACGAAACAGAACTATTGAGCAAGCTCTTCGCGCATACATTGACCCAGATCACTCCAACTGGGCAGACCTCATCCCTTGTGTGATGATGGCTATGAGATGTACACCATGTGCATCCACTGGGTACACTCCCTATTATCTTCTCTTTGGCCGGGAAATGCACCTCCCTATCGACACTGCTCTGCTTCCGAAGCCCACGATTGGCAAATCCGCAGAACAGCATCTGAAGGTTCTACTTGACAACCTTAAGATAGCCAAAGAAATCGCAAAAGAGAACACAACAATCTCTCAAGAAATCAACAAGGATCGAGCTGATCTCAAAGCTCAAGTACCAAAGTTTTCAGTTGGAGACCTTGTCTTACTGAAAAATGAACAAGTTCTCACAGGACATTCACCTAAACTCACAGTAAAGTGGGTAGGTCCTCTCACTATCCTTGAAGCAGCTCCAAATCACACTTACAAGCTGCAATATGTGGACACTGGGAAAACACACAAAGCACACATACATGCTAATCGTTTAAAACCCCACATCACACGTCCACAGCACAATGCACGACTTCCAGATCCTGTACAAAATCTTGGAAATCAAGGTCCTGTTCCAAGCACTTCTGCAGATGAAGCAGAAATTGACAATCAGGTGGCCCCTTCTCAAACAGACACATCTGATACACAGGATATGCCACCTAAATCCACACAACAGGATACATCATCGAACGATGATACAATTTATCCAGTTGAGCGCATACTGAAATGCAAAATTCAAAAGGGTACCAAATGGTACCATATAAAATGGAAGGACTTTTCAGAAAGGTCTTGGGAACCAGCTTCCAATATAGATCCCTTCCTACTTAAACACTTTCACAGGACCAAAACCATGAATGGTAAATCTCGTCGTAAGGGACATAAGTACTTCAGTGCTTCACTGAAATAGGACACTTTAGCTTCAATTTGAATATTAGGAGAGATTGTATTAGATACCTTGAAGTAATTGACCACCCCTTATACAGTTATCTTGCTGTGTCCTATAGTGCTAGATTGTTAAGGTGTTGATGGCCACGGCATTCTTTTCAGTCAGGTCATGTCTTCTAATGGTGCTATTATTTTTTTTTCTTCGAAGGTTCAACCTTGACTCTTGTGTTCCTGACAATAGTCCTCCTTACGATGAATCCTGTCCTGTGCAGTGATCCAGTACAGCGTCTAAACTTCGGCATCATTTTCAAACCAGCTGCTCAAGTGCACTTTGCCACTGACAACTGGGTCCATACATATGAAATCAAGATGCCTCATGTTCCCAGCATCCCAACAATGGCAGGATGCCACCAAGGAAACGGTACTTGCGCCTTGCTTCATCAAATACAGATGCATCTGAATGTTATTAAGACACAATGCATCGCACATCTGAATGAAACAAGGCAAAACATAATTAAACTAATTCCGGAGTCAAAGATTCCATCCTCTTCCAGAACAAAACGTGCTGTTTTAAGTTTTGTAGGTTCTCTCTCCAAAACATTATTTGGTACAGCCACAACTAATGATGTCAACATTTTAGCAAAACACATAAATGCACTTACCAAACATGACATCAACATGGCAAATATAATGCAGCAACATTCTGTCCACCTTTCTTCTTTTATTAAATTAGTGGACACACGTTTTAAAAATGCTCTAAAAGGTGTAAAGGCAAATCATGATGCCATTACTTTTACTGCAGCTGCCATAGAAAACAATGCCAAAAATGTTCGCACCACTCTTGTCCATCTCACCTCTCTACTCATTGACCAAATTCAGAAAGCGAGCACAGTTGAACACCAGTTAGAGGAATTAAAATTAGGCATTTTGGATTTAGCCAAAAATAAATTATCTCCCCTTCTAATTGCTCCTGAAATTGTTGAGCAAACAATTCATCACATTTCAAGAATACTAGCAGATAAATACAAAAACTTTCAACTCCTCCAAACGAATCCAAGTTATTATTATTCCCATGCTAAGTTCATCTTTGTTCGCACTAAGTCTCACGTCTATATCTCTGTTAAATTTCCATTGTCATCCTTAAGTAAACCCTTCAATCTCTACGACATTTTGTCACTTCCAGTGCCTGTTAATTCAACATCATCTCATTCTACAAAGCTCTTTTTGCCTTCATCATTTGCAATCTCATCTGATTCAAAGTATCACATCAACTTTGACAGTGACCTCCTTAAAACATGCACGGGAGATGAAAACACCATCTTTTGTCCTTTCCGTGTTCCACTTCACTCCACTCCTAAACCTTCTTGCAGTCTTGCTCTCTTTCAAAATAGCAAAAGTCTAATAAAGTCATTGTGTGACTTTCGCTACATCACTGTGCCACAACCTCCCAATCTTTACCCTATTGATGATTCCAATGTCCTTGTCTATCGTGTTCCATTCCTTACACTTACTTGTCCTAACTCACATCGTGTTATTCCAGGATGCAATTTTTGTCTCGTATCTACTCCATGCTACTGTTCTCTCTCCACAGAAGATCTATTCTATCCTGCTCCATTCGGTTCATGTCGCCATTCACAAACACAGATCTCTCATCTTCATCCTGTCAATATGGCTCTCCTTCAACATTTCTTTGACGACACTGTTCTATCAAGTATATCTGGAGATACAACTTTCCGGAAACCAATGAATTTCACTATCCCAACATTTAAGTTATACTCCCATGATATCTCTGATATTTTAGCGTCTGATCAAAAAGCTCATCTTAGCCTTAAACGAGTAGCAGAAGCTGCACGCAAATCTAAAACCATCTTTCAATCTATTTCTGAGCCTCTTCTTGATGGTGAAATCAGTCTGCCAAATTCTTGGCCAGACACAAATTCAGTAATAGCAATTACATCATCAGCAATATCTGTTCTGTCACTCATTTTATTTGCTTGGATGTTCTTCAAAGTTCGGACACTCTCAGCAGCTCTACTGTTAGTCACCAGATCGACTCCAGCAAAGGCTATCCAACCACCTTCTTTTCACTATGAATCACCCACTACTACTTCACCTGACTTTGTCATCTCTGACCTTGCTGACTATCATGTCTCCATCTTGCTCGGCATTATCACTCTTGCCGTTACTTCTATCCTCTTCCTCATTATCTATCAACGCCAATCAAATCGACACAATGGCCTTGCACTAGAACTCACCAATGGCCCCGATTGTGTTGTGGTGCCTTTACTATCTCTGACACTTTTCCCTAGCTACTGGCATATCCTCTCTCCTGATTCTGTTGATCATTTCCAAATCTCTGGTTATTTCTTTCCCACCCTTAGCGTTGAATGGCCTGCTTTCACAGTAACCAAACTCCTCAGTAAGAAATCTCTAGCCGTACCAAACAAAGTACGAATTTCAATTCTTACTGCTAGGAAATTGAGAAGAATATTTCTCCAACCATTTGCTGCATATGTAATTCAAATACACAATGGTTTATATCTAATGCCAAATCAAATCTCAATTTATAATAATATGTAAAGACGGGCATTATTTATATCACCACAACTTACTTCAACCTGTATGTATTTAGCATGTGTCAATATTATTTTTATGATGTTTGAAATTGTTTTGCAGATATTATGTTTTGTTGCTTCTTTTTATGCTTTGTTCGTATTGTTCTTGTAAGTCGTACATCAATATTTGGCGTTTGCGGTCAAACGCTTCGCGAAGCATGGGGATATTATAAACGGGCAAAAACTAGTGTTTTTTCCTCTATATTGTACATTAAAATATCTCAGATTTGACTTCGTCTAAATGCGCCTTCCACAGGTCAGTAACCTCACTCTGCATACACATACCTTACCCACTGAGCTTATTACTGTAATCTTATGTAATCAGCCTTTATCGTCGCAGTATTAGGTAAACCTTCAGTGTCAAAATCATCTAGCTTGAAGACCCCTATGTGGTGTTGCCAGCTATGGACTCATCTTATGCAATTTAGGTAATTAACGTACATAATAGAAAGCGATAACATTGCTAAGGAACCTGCTTGAGGGTTAACACTAAAACAGCCGGTCGGTATAAATATGAGTTCGGACTGAAGCAAATCAGTTCCATATTTTGACTGACTTCTGACTGTGTGTGTTGATTCCAGGTAAGTTCCTTTTGCTATACTTTATATTGATGCTAACTTAGTTCTAAATGTTTTAAATCCAATGCTTGAACAATGAGTACCTATCCACAGATAAATATATATAATCTGAATAGAATAGAATATAGAAATAGAATATGATAGATCTAAACTTTATATGGTTTCTAACTGTTATAAGCCGCCAACGCTCAGAATGACATGTAGCTTAAATAAACATTGTAGCTATTAACGTTAGAATACAATTTTCCAAAGTTTAGTTTATACATGCTTTATGATTATTAAGCCGCTGACGCCGGAATAGTCAAATCTGTATTTGATAAAAGTTGCATTATATCAGTTGCCGATTTCAAACTCTATATCACCGTGACTTACTTGTAATGGATAAATGTTAAGTATGATTCAACTTCCAATGTTATATATATGACATAGGTAAACTAACAGTTACCTCTTAATAGATATGTATCAGACAAACTCATGACAGAAGGTCTATTTGATAAGGTGTTAAAACTGTGTTGTACAATATATAACTGTAATGTACATAATTAGATACATAACATAAGAATCACTATTACAGTACAATAAGTCTTCTCACGCTACGTCCATGTACTGAACATTTATAGATTATTATACTTCAACACGTATGTATATCAAATCAGTGTGTTTCAGTGTTACATGTTATATGTTATATGTGTAGCTGACAATATGTAGCCCGTTATATTGATATCAAGTTATCCAGTTGCAAAAAGCATATTTAGAGATACAAACTCTTGTGGTAATATTAGTCTCACAAAATGCATGCATTCAGGCTCTTTCTTGTGTAATATAAATCTATTTAATACAGTTAAATAGATGCTGCATTAATGTCTAGGTTTTTGCTATATGTCGTAGAATAGTTATAAAATCAGCCAATATGTTGAACAGTCAAACGTAATCTCTAATGAAGCTTTTCAAGTTTCACTCATAGGCCGTTAAACCTACTTCGTCACGGGTGGTCGCACACCTGAACAATGATCAGCTTCGGTGCACAAGTGTTTATCTTAATGAGCTTATGAAGTATGTTAGTCCAATGTCATTGTTCAAGAATGGTACAGCGATTTTATATTGAATCCTTTTATACATATTTTCTTTGAAATGTAAATGTTAAATAAAGATATTGTATAACGAATATCATGTATTCAATTGATGAAAGATTATGTAAAATGAATTATTTCATATCATGTATATTGTAAACAATAACAATTAAATATCACTTGTTGATTGATTGATTGTAAACTGTTATTACATGTACATGTACAATTACAAATTATTAATGAATGTTAAGCAATAAAAAAAGTTCCATATTTTGACTGACTTCTGACTGTGTGTGTTGATTCCAGGTGTGAACATCCGGTACCTATTCCCCCACATGACAAATTCTAGGCGAGAACGTTGTCTTTAAGCTCACGCAAAAAGGCACGTTTTCATTAGGATGACTAAACCATGAAGAACGGTGGTTATGCGATGAAGTATTTTGATGTGATTTCAAAATATCCCATATTGTTTACACAATGAAAAAATGGTCATGTTTCTGTTTTTATTAGCACAATTAGCAATGATCAACCTTAAAGAGTGTGATAATCTTCACACACTGATTTGCTTTAATAAGAGCATAAATTGCATAATTCACTATATGAATTCAAAATATCTCAAAATATCTCATATATCGAAATTCTCCAAATGGCAATTTTATTATCAATACTTCTTTTAATGAAAAGCAGTCATATTTATTCACGGAAGCCACATCCATAAGTCCAATTTTAATGAATTCTAGTTCTATAACCTATCAAACATTATCGACTCTGTTACTGTCCTTCTAACTGCTTTAGATAAGTTTCCAAAATTATACGTTTGACTGGTTGTTCCGGGTCATTGTCCGGTTTTCGATTACAATCGCGACTTCAAACCATCCTGTCAGTTTACGGATAAACTTTAAAATAATACTTTCCAGCAACAGTGAATACTTTTAGATGAGATGACACTATGGGTTAAGTTTGGCATGTATGATCCACACAACTCACGAATTGGCTCTCTTAAGAACCTGTTCTCATACACAAACTCTCGTGGTATTTGTTATTGAAGACGGATCGAGTTCACTAGCCAGTACTGACTGTCTCGACCACTTCAACCTTCGATGTGTTTGTGTGTTTTTAATCGATGCAATGAAAAGGTGTGGAATACTAACAGTTTGTGTAAATGACTTTCTTAAGGGGGCATTTTAGAAATTGGGAAGACAATAAATAAGAAGATTATATGGATGACAACTTCTTTATTCGTGTTAGGCGACGATTCGACACAGCTCCTTGCTTGACAACGACACACGGTG
This sequence comes from Steromphala cineraria, assembly GCA_916613615.1. Taxonomy (NCBI): domain Eukaryota; kingdom Metazoa; phylum Mollusca; class Gastropoda; order Trochida; family Trochidae; genus Steromphala; species Steromphala cineraria. Next base: position 87,062,731 of record OU744722.1, read on the forward strand.
TGTCGAGCTGTGTCGAAACGTCGGCTAACATGAAGAAAGAAGTTGTCATCCATATAATCCTCTTCCTTGATGTGTAAATGAATGTTTAAATGATCTTCGTCTTTGTAAAACAAATCATCATTTCAATCTTGATTGCATTCTACTGATAGGTTTACACAACAGCACAGCTATGATTATATCACTTACAATTATGATATTTATGTTGGAAAAGATCCTCCCAGGCCTACAACCCCCGGGTAGCAGGGCGGGGTTAACAACATGCTAGACAATGCTCAATCAATATTTCAACATTGCTGATGTACTAATCAATAAAAGGTATTGCCAAAACCTTCATTTCTTCCTGACAGTTTGATACAACCCTCTTTGTATGGCTGCAGGATGGTTTCAAACAGAGGTGGTTGCAGCCACATAACGATTGTTCTCTTTGTATGACTGCAGGATGGTTCCAAACAGAGGTGGTTGCAGCCCCATAACGATTGTTCTCTTTGTATGGCTGCAGGATGGTTCCAAACAGAGGTGGTTGCAGCCACATAACGATTGTTCTCTTTGTATGGCTGCAGGATGGTTCCAAACAGAGGTGGTTGCAGCCACATAACGATTGTTCTCTTTGTATGGCTGCAGGATGGTTCCAAACAGAGGTGGTTGCAGCCACATAACGATTGTTCTCTTTGTATGGCTGCAGGATGGTTCCAAACAGAGGTGGTTGCAGCCACATAACGATTGTTCTCTTTGTATGGCTGAAGGATGGTCCCAAACAGAGGTGGTTGCAGCCACATAACGATTGTTCTCTTTGTATGGCTGCAGGATGGTCCCAAACAGAGGTGGTTGCAGCCACATAACGATTGTTCTCTTTGTATGGCTGCAGGATGGTTCCAAACAGAGGTGGTTGCAGCCACATAACGATTGTTCTCTTTGTATGGCTGAAGGATGGTCCCAAACAGAGGTGGTTGCAGCCACATAACGATTGTTCTCTTTGTATGGCTGAAGGATGGTCCCAAACAGAGGTGGTTGCAGCCACATAACGATTGTTCTCTTTGTATGGCTGCAGGATGGTTCCAAACAGAGGTGGTTGCAGCCACATAACGATTGTTCTCTTTGTATGGCTGCAGGATGGTTTCAAACAGAGGTGGTTGCAGCCACATAACGATTGTTCTCTTTGTATGGCTGCAGGATGGTCCCAAACAGAGGTGGTTGCAGCCACATAACGATTGTTCTCTTTGTATGGCTGCAGGATGGTCCCAAACAGAGGTGGTTGCAGCCACATAACGATTGTTCTCTTTGTATGGCTGCAGGATGGTTCCAAACAGAGGTGGTTGCAGCCACATAACGATTGTTCTCTTTGTATGGCTGCAGGATGGTCCCAAACAGAGGTGGTTGCAGCCACATAACGATTGTTCTCTTTGTATGGCTGCAGGATGGTTCCAAACAGAGGTGGTTGCAGCCACATAACGATTGTTCTCTTTGTATGGCTGCAGGATGGTTCCAAACAGAGGTGGTTGCAGCCACATAACGATTGTTCTCTTTGTATGGCTGCAGGATGGTTCCAAACAGAGGTGGTTGCAGCCACATAACGATTGTTCTCTTTGTATGGCTGCAGGATGGTTCCAAACAGAGGTGGTTGCAGCCACATAACGATTGTTCTCTTTGTATGGCTGCAGGATGGTTCCAAACAGAGGTGGTTGCAGCCACATAACGATTGTTCTCTTTGTATGGCTGCAGGATGGTTCCAAACAGAGGTGGTTGCAGCCACATAACGATTGTTCTCTTTGTATGGCTGCAGGATGGTTCCAAACAGAGGTGGTTGCAGCCACATAACGATTGTTCTCTTTGTATGGCTGCAGGATGGTTCCAAACAGAGGTGGTTGCAGCCACATAACGATTGTTCTCTTTGTATGGCTGCAGGATGGTTCCAAACAGAGGTGGTTGCAGCCACATAACGATTGTTCTCTTTGTATGGCTGCAGGATGGTTCCAAACAGAGGTGGTTGCAGCCACATAACGATTGTTCTCTTTGTATGACTGCAGGATGGTTCCAAACAGAGGTGGTTGCAGCCACATAACGATTGTTCTCTTTGTATGGCTGCAGGATGGTTTCAAACAGAGGTGGTTGCAGCCACATAACGATTGTTCTCTTTGTATGGCTGAAGGATGGTTTCAAACAGAGGTGGTTGCAGCCACATAACGATTGTTCTCTTTGTATGGCTGCAGGATGGTTCCAAACAGAGGTGGTTGCAGCCACATAACGATTGTTCTCTTTGTATGGCTGAAGGATGGTCCCAAACAGAGGTGGTTGCAGCCACATAACGATTGTTCTCTTTGTATGGCTGCAGGATGGTTCCAAACAGAGGTGGTTGCAGCCACATAACGATTGTTCTCTTTGTATGGCTGAAGGATGGTTCCAAACAGAGGTGGTTGCAGCCACATAACGATTGTTCTCTTTGTATGGCTGAAGGATGGTTTCAAACAGAGGTGGTTGCAGCCACATAACGATTGTTCTCTTTGTATGGCTGCAGGATGGTTTCAAACAGAGGTGGTTGCAGCCACATAACGATTGTTCTCTTTGTATGGCTGAAGGATGGTCCCAAACAGAGGTGGTTGCAGCCACATAACGATTGTTCTCTTTGTATGGCTGCAGGATGGTTTCAAACAGAGGTGGTTGCAGCCACATAACGATTGTTCTCTTTGTATGGCTGCAGGATGGTCCCAAACAGAGGTGGTTGCAGCCACATAACGATTGTTCTCTTTGTATGGCTGAAGGATGGTTTCAAACAGAGGTGGTTGCAGCCACATAACGATTGTTCTCTTTGTATGGCTGCAGGATGGTTCCAAACAGAGGTGGTTGCAGCCACATAACGATTGTTCTCTTTGTATGGCTGCAGGATGGTTTCAAACAGAGGTGGTTGCAGCCACATAACGATTGTTCTCTTTGTATGGCTGCAGGATGGTTCCAAACAGAGGTGGTTGCAGCCACATAACGATTGTTCTCTTTGTATGGCTGCAGGATGGTCCCAAACAGAGGTGGTTGCAGCCACATAACGATTGTTCTCTTTGTATGGCTGCAGGATGGTTCCAAACAGAGGTGGTTGCAGCCACATAACGATTGTTCTCTTTGTATGGCTGCAGGATGGTTCCAAACAGAGGTGGTTGCAGCCACATAACGATTGTTCTCTTTGTATGGCTGCAGGATGGTTCCAAACAGAGGTGGTTGCAGCCACATAACGATTGTTCTCTTTGTATGGCTGCAGGATGGTTCCAAACAGAGGTGGTTGCAGCCACATAACGATTGTTCTCTTTGTATGGCTGCAGGATGGTTTCAAACAGAGGTGGTTGCAGCCACATAACGATTGTTCTCTTTGTATGGCTGAAGGATGGTTCAAAACAGAGGTGGTTGCAGCCACATAACGATTGTTCTCTTTGTATGGCTGCAGGATGGTTTCAAACAGAGGTGGTTGCAGCCACATAACGATTGTTCTCTTTGTATGGCTGAAGGATGGTCCCAAACAGAGGTGGTTGCAGCCACATAACGATTGTTCTCTTTGTATGGCTGAAGGATGGTTCCAAACAGAGGTGGTTGCAGCCACATAACGATTGTTCTCTTTGTATGGCTGCAGGATGGTTCCAAACAGAGGTGGTTGCAGCCACATAACGATTGTTCTCTTTGTATGGCTGCAGGATGGTTCCAAACAGAGATGGTTGCAGCCCCATAACGATTGTTCTCTTTGTATGGCTGCAGGATGGTTCCAAACAGAGGTGGTTGCAGCCACATAACGATTGTTCTCTTTGTATGGCTGCAGGATGGTTTCAAACAGAGGTGGTTGCAGCCACATAACGATTGTTCTCTTTGTATGGCTGCAGGATGGTTCCAAACAGAGGTGGTTGCAGCCACATAACGATTGTTCTCTTTGTATGGCTGCAGGATGGTTCCAAACAGAGGTGGTTGCAGCCACATAACGATTGTTCTCTTTGTATGGCTGCAGGATGGTTCCAAACAGAGGTGGTTGCAGCCACATAACGATTGTTCTCTTTATGATTGTTGACATCTGAACATGACGAAATTTCAACCGAGATCATGAGGTGATCACGGATAAAGAGCATTGAACATCAAAAGGCATAATCATCATAATAGAAGTCTGACAATATAGCGTTTGGATGATGCAAACAATATTATGGACTCTTGTTTGAGTGTTAATTGTATTGGGGGTCGTATCCGTATCGCAATGACACAGAGCTCTTCACCCGAGTTTGTAGTCATGAAATACTGGACCAATTGTGACAGAATTTCTGCTAATAAACTAAAATGTGTGTTTTTTCAATGGAAACAGATATCACTCGCCAAATAGAACTTTATTTGAGTAGTATATTTTGGTAAAGTAAGATTATTCTTCATTATATATCCTTGGTCAAGCTATCTCAGTGAAATGTTCTTTCCTGATCAAGCTATTTTAGTGAAATGTTCGTTCCTGATCAAGCTATTTTAGTGAAATGTACCTTCTTGGTCAAGCTATCTCAGTGAAACGTTCTTTCTTGATCAAGCTATTATATGATATGCTTTATTCAGGTAAAGGGGCCACAGACCAATTATACACGTACAGGGCATGAAGACATACAGCGTTAATTTGAGCGCTGGATTATACATTTTCTAATACATCGAAAAGAGAACATTATTATGTAACAGGTATCCCTTCGAAAAAGGAATTTCATTTCTTTGCAGCTAGAAATACATATTTTGCGAAATAAACACATATTTGCGAGATGTAGAACAAAATAGCATTGACAGCTTCTCACGAGCTTGAAAACAGTGATAATATCGAGGAATATAATTGACACGCAGATCAAGATAGAATGGGCACACCAAACAAAAATGGAATTCATCTTCGATAGTTGGTACAATACAGAAGGGGCAAATACGTTCATGCCTTGGAATATTATAATACCTGCCTGTTTCAATTAGAAGACTGTGATTTGATGCCAAGAAATTTAAGACATTAATTCGGAATAATGATATATCAATAAATTGAACCCAATTTCGATATTGAAAATTATCTTGTATAGCAGCAAATAGGACCAATTTAGGACTAGATTGAATATGATCATGACACACTTGATTTTCCATGTCTACACAACTTTGTTTAAAGTGTTGCAAAAGTAAATCAGCACTACCAACTCCTTGTTGAATCCAAACTTCTGCGAAACCATAGGAGAACAACAATGTTTTAACCCTGAGTACCCAGCAGGCAATACTTCTCTCTGCCCGTTTAAATTGAAAACTGTAAGCCTTCTTTAATATAACATTGCTTTCTTGTGTTAATAATCTAAGCCAAAATTTTATAATTTTTGAAAAAGGGGACACTTTGACATAATGATTGTCTAGCCAAAATAGACTTTACAAAATTATTTGAGGTATTTCTTTTCAATCCCAAAGTTAATTTACAGAATTTTATGTAAATATTTTCCACATCGGGTGATGTGTGAAATCCCCAAACTTCGGATGCATATGTCAAAATTGGTAACACTTTTACATCAAAAATTTTAAAACAAACATCTTGGGGTAGAGATGTAAATTTACCTAATTTAGATCGGAGAATTTGGATGACTTTCCATGCTTGTTGGGATAATGTCTTTTGAGTTAAATACCAAGAACCAGATGAGGATAATTGAACACCAAGATATTTATAATTAGATACTGTTGAAATTTTGTCTCCGCCAATTCGAATTTTTTCCTGATGTCTAAGCTTCCCACCATTTCTGAATACTAGCACTTTACTTTTTCAATATTAATAGTGAGTTTCCATTTATCACAATATCCGGACAGCTTATCAAGACGCTTTTGTAGACCAACAACAGACATGTCCATTAAAATGATATCACCAGCAAACAACAAGATACATAGTTCTAAATCGTGCAATGTAACACCATGGGCTGCACATTCCAACTCATCCACAATGTCATTTAATATAAAACAAGAATAGAAAAGGTGACAACTGACATCCCTGCTAAACACCGGAAGGACATTCGAAATAATCTGTAAGACCACAATCTAAAGCGACACACGATTTAACAGATTTATACATATTCTTAAGAACCTTAAATATTCTACCCTTAACACCACCATTCCATGGTTTAAAAAATAAACCACTTCTGGACACAGAATCGAACGCACCCTTTAAATCGATGAAAGCACAATACAGCCTTCCTCTTTTATAGGAAACATATTAATTGATAAATGTGTCTACAACAAAGATTTCTTTAAGAGGCATTTAGAAGTTGGTAAGATGAATGAGAACAAGTTCTATGGATTTACAACTTCTTTATTGCAGGAGTGCGACGTTTCGGTGTAGGTACTAACACCGTTTTGCACTTGCTTGAAAACGGTGTTAGTACTTGCTTGAAAACGGTGTTAGTACTTGCTTGAAAACGGTGTTAGTACCTACACCGAAATGTCGCACTCCTGCAATAAAGAAGTTGTAAATCCATAGAACTTGTTCTCATACAACAAAGATGTTATCTGTAGTCTGGAAACCTTTTCTAAAACCACATTGTTCATCAACTAAAAACCTTTCACGAGACGCCCCGGTATTTAACCTATTGCAAACATTTTTTCCAAAGATTTTACCAGCTACATCTAGAAGGGCTATAGGTCTATAGTTCTTAGGGTCACGTGGACTGCCTTTCTTAAAGATTGGGAGAATAATACCGAATGACCACTGGGCGGGAAAGATACCGGTAGACAATACAAGATTAAACAAAGCCAAGAGCATGTTTAGCAAACCTGTGGTGCATTCTGAAAGAAATCAACTGATATCCCGGACAGGCCGGGTGCTTTACCTGGCTTCATGCTACCTAACGCTGATAACAACTCAGCTGTACTGATAGATTCGTCTAACTCACTTTAAATATCAACAGTTCCATCAATCAAGTCAGCTGATATTGAGTTCACAAAATTATCAACAAATTCATAGAATTCAATATAATATTTACATTCCCTGTGTTTCTGAAACAAAGATTCAAAATGACTTGTCCATTCGTCAAATTTAATACATTTATAAATTATAAATGGTTTATTATGTAAGGTACTCCGGAAATCTTTACTGTTATTTGTGTCCAGACACGAAATTAAAGTAGCAATAAAACTGTTTTATAACCACGGGCTTTGCGTGAGCACAAGTCTTTATACTCCCTCCATGCCGATGTATATTGCAATCGGTCTAATTGGCTACCGGAATCATAGAATGAACGGAGCCATCGACGTGCATTTGCACGTGCAGTCTCACATTCATTATCAAACCAGTTACTCCCCTTATTTGGCAGACCGTCCTTTCTTGTGTGAGGTTTGATTTTACAGTGACTTGCACAGGTTGAAACAATGTTTTGATCAAACTATTTTAGTGAAATGTACTTTCTTGATTAAGTTTTCTCAGTGAAATGTACCTTCTTGATTAAGTTTTCTCAGTGAAATGTACCTTCTTGATTAAGTTTTCTCAGTGAAATGTACCTTCTTGGTCAAGCTATCTCAGTGAAATGTACCTTCTTGGTCAAGCTATCTCAGTGAAATGTACCTTCTTGGTCAAGCTATCTCAGTGAAATGTACCTTCTTGGTCAAGCTATCTCAGTGAAATGTACCTTCTTGGTCAAGCTATCTCAGGGAAATGTACCTTCTTGGTCAAGCTATCTCAGTGAAATGTACCTTCTTGGTCAAGCTATCTCAGTGAAATGTTCCTTCTTGGTCAAGCTATCTCAGTGAAATGTCCCTTCTTGGTCAAGCTATCTCAGTGAAATGTACCTTCTTGGTCAAGCTATCTCAGTGAAATGTACCTTCTTGGTCAAGCTATCTCAGTGAAATGTACCTTCTTGGTCAAGCTATCTCAGTGAAATGTCCCTTCTTGGTCAAGCTATCTCAGTGAAATGTACCTTCTTGGTCAAGCTATCTCAGTGAAATGTACCTTCTTGGTCAAGCTATCTCAGTGAAATGTACCTTCTTGGTCAAGCTATCTCAGTGAAATGTACCTTCTTGGTCAAGCTATCTCAGTGAAATGTTCCTTCTTGGTCAAGCTATCTCAGTGAAATGTACCTTCTTGGTCAAGCTATCTCAGTGAAATGTACCTTCTTGGTCAAGCTATCTCAGTGAAATGTACCTTCTTGGTCAAGCTACCTCAGTGAAATGTACCTTCTTGGTCAAGCTATCTCAGGGAAATGTACCTTCTTGGTCAAGCTATCTCAGTGAAATGTACCTTCTTGGTCAAGCTATCTCAGTGAAATGTACCTTCTTGGTCAAGCTATCTCAGTGAAATGTACCTTCTTGGTCAAGCTATCTCAGTGAAATGTACCTTCTTGGTCAAGCTATCTCAGTGAAATGTACCTTCTTGGTCAAGCTATCTCAGTGAAATGTACCTTCTTGGTCAAGCTATCTCAGTGAAATGTTCCTTCTTGGTCAAGCTATCTCAGTGAAATGTACCTTCTTGGTCAAGCTATCTCAGTGAAATGTACCTTCTTGGTCAAGCTATCTCAGTGAAATGTACCTTCTTGGTCAAGCTATTTCAGTGAAATGTTCCTTCTTGGTCAAGCTATCTCAGTGAAATGTACCTTCTTGGTCAAGCTATCTCAGGGAAATGTACCTTCTTGGTCAAGCTATCTCAGTGAAATGTACCTTCTTGGTCAAGCTATCTCAGGGAAATGTACCTTCTTGGTCAAGCTATCTCAGTGAAATGTACCTTCTTGGTCAAGCTATCTCAGTGAAATGTACCTTCTTGGTCAAGCTATCTCAGTGAAATGTTCCTTCTTGGTCAAGCTATCTCAGTGAAATGTTCCTTCTTGGTCAAGCTATCTCAGTGAAATGTACCTTCTTGGTCAAGCTACCTCAGTGAAATGTACCTTCTTGGTCAAGCTATCTCAGTGAAATGTTCCTTCTTGGTCAAGCTATCTCAGTGAAATGTCCCTTCTTGGTCAAGCTATCTCAGTGAAATGTACCTTCTTGGTCAAGCTACCTCAGTTAAATGTCCCTTCTTGGTCAAGCTATCTCAGTGAAATGTACCTTCCTGGTCAAGCTATCTCAGTGAAATGTACCTTCTTGGTCAAGCTACCTCAGTGAAATGTACCTTCTTGGTCAAGCTATCTCAGTGAAATGTACCTTCTTGGTCAAGCTATCTCAGTGAAATGTCCCTTCTTGGTCAAGCTATCTCAGTGAAATGTACCTTCTTGGTCAAGCTACCTCAGTTAAATGTCCCTTCTTGGTCAAGCTATCTCAGTGAAATGTACCTTCTTGGTCAAGCTATCTCAGTGAAATGTACCTTCTTGGTCAAGCTACCTCAGTGAAATGTACCTTCTTGGTCAAGCTATCTCAGGGAAATGTACCTTCTTGGTCAAGCTATCTCAGTGAAATGTACCTTCTTGGTCAAGCTATCTCAGTGAAATGTACCTTCTTGAAAGGTGTTTAACGAGCTCGTGGACCACACGCCTTTCCAACCAAGCGCTGTAGGTCTTTCTGTTGATAATTGTAATTCAAACACAAGATTAAAATATGGTGTATCAATTTTATTTTACAATATATGACAAAATAATATAAATTCGGACAAACCGGCTGTCCAAGTCTTGAAAAAAGGCAACGAAGGGACATTTTACATCTGTCAATTCTGATGCGTTCGTGATGCGTATATCTAGACAATACCTTACTGCGTTCGTGATGCGTTTTTCTTGCCATTACCTTATTGCGTTCGTGATGCGTATATGTGGACATTACCTTACTGCGTTCTTGATATGTATATCTGGGCAATACCTTACTGCGTTCGTGATACGTATATGTGGACATTACCTTACTGCGTTCTTGATATGTATATTTGGGCAATACCTTACTGCGTTTGTGATGCGTATATGTGGACATTACCTTACTGCGTTCTTGATATGTATATCTGGACAAGACCTTACTGCGTTCGTGATACGTATATGTGGACATTACCTTACTGCGTTCTTGATATGTATATCTGGGCAATACCTTACTGCGTTTGTGATGCGTATATGTGGACATTACCTTACTGCGTTCTTGATATGTATATCTGGACAAGACCTTACTGCGTTCTTGATATGTATATCTGGACAAGACCTTACTGCGTTCGTGATGCGTATATGTGGACATTACCTTACTGCGTTCTTGATATGTATATCTGGGCAATACCTTACTGCGTTTGTGATGCGTATATGTGGACATTACCTTACTGCGTTCGTGATGCGTATATCTGGGCAAGACCTTACTGCGTTTGTGATGCGTATATGTGGACATTAACTTACTGCGTTCTTGTTATGTATATCTGGACAAGACCTTACTGCGTTTGGGATGCGTATATCTGGGCAAGACCTTACTGCGTTTGGGATGCGTTTATCTGGACAAGATCTTACTGCGTTCGTGATTCGTATATTTGGACAAGACTTTACTGTATGGTAATGCATATTTACAGCTTGTGAGTGACGTCCGATGGGTTTCGTGAACACTAATCTTATGTAAATATATGCATCTTCCCCACATCTGCGTAACTTCCGCAACCTCAAACTCTCAACTGCTTTGTATCATTTTCCGAAGTTTCTTTGCCTCTTATCAATACTTTAAGGGTTCAAATCAATCGTCCACTTATAAATCTTATGAAGATAGCTTCTCTTCGCCGAAGATGAGGACACTGCCCTCGAAAAACGCAATTAATTTACTTTACCGCAATTAAATTACTTTGCAGCAATTGAGTTACATAGCAGCAATGAAGTTACTTAGCAGTAATTACTTTACTTTGCAGTTATTAAGTTACTTAGCAGCAATTAATAAGCTAAGAAGCAACTAAGTAATTAAGTAACTAAGCTGCAGTTAAGTTACTATGCAGCAATTAAGTGACTTAGCAGCAATTAAGCTACTAAGCAGTAAATTAAGTTACTAGCAGCAACTATGTAACAAAGCAGAAATAATTGGTTAAGAAGCAATTAAGTAGTTAGTTACTAAGCAGCAGTTAGGTTACTCAGCAGAAATAAAGTAACTAAGCAGCAATTAAGTGAATACGTCATGTAACGTCATTGTAAGAAGCAAGACAATTTGTAACGCTCTCAGTAAAAACTTGCCAACAAACCAGCAGGCCAAAGGTTAAGTAGCTAAGCAGCAATGATCGGGACTAACGATGTATTCCTTATCAGGAAAATAGTATTTGGTGACAATATATAAACCACAAATGCTTGTATAACATGATCCCACCTAATATTGAAACTGAATACTTTCAATTGACAAAATATTTCAAAATGTAAAAAAATTACAATACATAAAAGAATATATCTGACTGTTAAATCATGCAATACACTTCATAAATTCCATCACAGGGACAAGCAGAACGTGAAGGTGACACAATTTCAGCCTCACTCAAGGAATTATGACGTCATACATTTTGTTGCTATGCGACTGTGGGTGGTAACCGCTGTTGCTATGTGCCTGCTTTTCCCTAGCAACGGTGTCCATGAACTGGTCATACGTCATTCGGGAGGAGTTGCTTCTCTGACTCCCCCTGGCGGCCATCTTGTCAACGTCATTTCCGGTGTGCAGTTTCTCCAAACTCTACAGTGAGAGAGATATTTGTTCGATTACGCATGATAACTACCATATTAAAAACATCTTACAATAAAAAACACAACACATATTATTTAATTGTTTTTGTAGCAGAATAGTAAATATACTTGTTTCTTGTATTCCAATATCTCTGTATTTACAAGATAACCAACCGTTGCTATGATATGTAATGTCAACATAAGTTATGGCAGTATAATAGTGTGGAATAAAACGTCCATTATCAACTTGAATGGGAGGATTAGAAGGGAGAAGCATGGTTTGTATTTGTTGTATAAGTGAACAGGAAGGTTGTATTTGTTGTATAAGTGAACAGGAAGGTTATATTTGTTGTATAAGTGAACAGGAAAGTTGTATTTGTTGTATAAGTGAACAGGAAGGTTGTAATTGCATACATCAGTGGGGGAGGGGATTGGTATTAGTTACTGACAGGTAGAGGGGGCTGTAAGCTTCAGACAACATTTGGTCAATGCTGACCCTACCTGGTTTGACATAGAAATCTTCCTCACAACCTTGTATGGGGAGAAAAGGCTTAAGAGGACAGTCCAAACGGGGTTATTTTTTGTAGAAACGAAATTCAGAAGGACGCTCCCGTCATAGATATAATTTATCATTAAATGATTTGTCCACACTTGATATGTAATATGTTATTGAGTTTAAGATTTCATTTTTTTAAGATTTAATAATTTGAAAAAATAGGATGCATCACTCAAGAAGAAAAACATCATGAAATGAAGCCAAGTAATAGAGCTAAAACGTGGAGCGCACTATGATGGCATGAGTGTTAAAAGTGATAAATGTTTATTTGATTTTTGGGGGGGGGGGGGTAAATATGCTTATTTTCTATCAAATTAATAATATCTTGCACTTTTTAACAATTGAGCATAATACAGCAGATTTGTTTTCTCATTTTGCTATTATTTCAAAATGGCAGTTAAAGGCAGATTGGCAGGTGTCTTTAAGTTGTTTCTTGTGGACAAGACGATTGTTTCCGGTTCTTTAACTACTGTTAACCCTGATAAGAAACTAGTAATTTGATGTATAAATATCCATAATTTGTGTGTGGGTAGATCTATCCTGTGAATGGATTGGCAATGTACCAAAGCGAAATTAATGCCAGCACACTTTTAAAAATCACTCTAAGCAATTGAACATGGCAGTCGATATGATAATTCAATAACCATCACGTTACCGTTCCAACTGAGTTATAATAAAGACATGCATGAATTCGAAATCCCGGAGCACCCGCAGTATTTCTACTGTTCCCTTGTTTGACTCATGCCAGAAAGATGTTCTCTAACTTTAAATTGATGTATAAATATGATCAATCTTTGTAGTTTGTATCTCGCTCATATAGTTGGGCATTGGTGTGTCTCATTTGTGATAGATATCAACTTTTCTGAAGAGGGATTTATTTTATCTTAGCATCAAATATTTAATTCACCACCATTCTACTAAAACTGTCGAGTTGAATAGCAAAATTAGAACTTTGATAGTCCAATAGGTCAAATAATGTAAAAAGAATTTTAGGTCCTTTTTACTAAAAACATTTTTCATCCATCATTTACAACAGTTTGTCAATCAATCAATCCATTCAATAAGTATAACGACAATCCCTGTTGACCTATATCTATGAAGCTGATAAAACAACACATTTGTTCAAACACAAACAGAACGAGACGGGAAAGACAGTTGATCCAGTGTTAGTAAGAGGTAGCGCATCCAGTCTTCAATCCGCATGCACCGAATCGACCAGGCTCAAGCAAATCCTGCCACAGAATGTACAAGCTCCAACCCTTCAGATAAAATGTTAAATAAAAAGGGAGGGAGAGCTTTGCCCTGCAGGAGACCTGTCATGCACCGGGATAGTGTGGGGAGAAGATAGGGTTAAATTACCAAACAGCTTTCTCGGGCTGTGAATGCTGATCTCTTGGTGACGAGGCAGGGTAATAGTGATACGAACCGTTTTCATATGCATAGTCATCCTTAGTGATCTGTTGACACATTGGTATTGGTGAAATATCCAGTGACATCACAATGTTAGGGGGAACCAAAATGTTGTATTCAAAATCTCACAATGTCCAAAAACATCCAAGTGACATCGTGATTATAGATAATTAGGGAACCATTTAATCATGACTAGATGTGGTGGCATGTATTTGACACTGGGCTACCGTAGTATACAAATCCCTTTGATTGCTTTAAGTTCAACGGCCGACACAGCTGATCGAATAGACTTTACTCCAGTTGATTCGACAATGGTGGTAACTAACAAAACATATAAGAATGGAGTCTGATGCATCATCTGTTTGATAAACGTTTTGCGTCGTGAAAACAATAAGAATTAATACACATAAGAGTATTTTAAAAAAACCGAGTTATATGACTTAACGATATCATTCATAAGAGCACATTGAAATATACAGTTTAAACATACAGAAATACTCGAAATATAACTGAAAGAGGAAAAAAAGTAGGGTCAACTGAACCATCCTGAACATAACTACCTGTTGGTTACCTTCGGTACCGTGAGGTTCGGTATTTCAACCAACAGCGCCATGTACCATGTGGTTACCTTCATGAAGTTCGGTATTTCAACTAACAAGTAGAGATTTCTAACGAAAGTTCCTTAAGGAGGGTAGTGCGAGTTATTCTTTACTTGTCTTCCTATAACAAGATTAAGTAAAGGTACTACACAGAAGTAAAGCTACGAGACGTAAGTTAAGCTGCGAAGGACAAGGAAAGCAACTCACGGAGGAAGAGCGTGTGTGTCCCATCTCCCGACACTTGCACACGATGACAACGAGGCCGATGACGCAGAAGGCGACGGCCACCCCGATAACGATGAGCTCGATCAGAGTCAGCCCTGTACTGTGCACTGTAGGTAGAAAACAGAAACATGGTGAAGAAGCTGATATAAATGTTGGTAATTAACTTCATAACGACCCTTTATTGTTCAATATTAGACCCCAATTTTACTCAGTGTTCTCAAGGCTACATGTACGGTAAGGACTATTTAAAACTAAATCACCAATATAAGCAAGACAGGATTGGCCTTACAACGCCTAAGGGGCTAGTGATTATGGCTTAGAGTTACCATTTTCGTCCATTGACCTGAACTCGTGAGAGTGAAGAATGCTTTCTACGTCCAAGATGTCTACCGGAATTACGCCGGCCCCTTCCTGCTAGTTTCACTAAAGTCATTGAGGTAGACACTCACCTTGAGCCACCAAATTCAAACACTTTGGTACCGTCACTTCCGGCGCCAATGAGACCAAAGCGGTCCAACTTCCAGCCAACATTATGCGGCCGTAAAGATTGTGGGCTGAAACTTTTCACCACGTTTTTATTTTCTTAAGAAATCACCAAATTAAGGCAGACTTACCGTCAGTGGGAGGGTCCCTGATGTTGAGATCGAAGTCTGGATCCACCTTGTGAGGTCCGATTTTCCCGGACTGCAGACCCGAGAAGTAGGACCTGACCGCCGTCCCGTGCTCTGTCTTGCTTTGGGCTGATGAGGACACCTCGAAGTCTGCTATCACACTGCCCTTTCTGTGGGAACATAAGCTTCAAGGTACAGAGGACAGTCGACTGTACTCCGAGGAATACATTTGTAAAAGGATAATCTATTTTGGGGTTCAAACTTAATCCAGTCGTGACGGAGAGGATATCAATCCTCTTCTTATGTCTGCCTCGGATAGTTTACAGTTACGTTTCAGATATCAATTGATAGTCAAACATCAACAGTCATTACATTTACTGTTACGTTTCAGCTATCAATTGATAGTCAAACATCAACAGTCATTACATTTGATCAATTACTATTGTGTAACATGTTTGATGCGTGTGTCCAAGCGGGTCTTTTATTCCACGTAATTCCTGAGTGCTAGAACATGACTATAGAATGTTCAAACTCATAGAAATATAAAGACACAAAAAGAAACATAAAGAAACCTGAAGACACAAATGGAGACAAGTGAAAGTGATGCTAGGGCGGACATACCTCAGATTTACCAGCTTAACTTCTTGCAGAGGGACCGGCTTGTTATCTCGCACCTGCCAGTTGAAATGTAAAACTGGTTTATATTTCTAAACATTTGCAATTATTGTGAGGCTTCATGTGTCTCATCCACTTTCGTAGATTAAATTAACGCTTATGCGTTTTGCCACTTGAAAAAGGCAAACTGTTATTACTATAAGTGAAGCCTTGACGTCTTTATGATGTAAGCTCAAGTTAAAAAAAACTACATAGACACTCGATCATCGTTAAAAGGTTATCATTACGTTGAATAAGGTAGGTCCTATAGACAAGAGGTTAAATCTGTCCCTATCCCGCTATCCCACTACCCCCGCTATCCCACTACCCCGCTATCCCACTACCCCGCTATCCCACTATCCCGCTATCCCACTACCCCGCTATCCCACTATCCCGCTACCCCGCTATCTCGCTATCCCACTATCCCACTACCCCGCTATCCCACTATCCCGCTATCCCACTACCCCGCTATCCCACTACCCCGCTATCCCACTATCCCGCTATCCCACTACCCCGCTATCCCACTACCCCGCTATCCCACTATTCTGCTATCCCACTATCCCGCTATCCCACTATCCCGCTATCCCACTACCCCGCTATCCCACTATCCCGCTATCCCGCTCCCCGCTATCCCACTATCCCGCTATCCCGCTATCCCGCTATCCCACTATTCTGCTATCCCACTACCCCGCTATCCCACTATCCCGCTATCCCGCTATCCCACTACCCCGCTATCCCACTATCCCACTACCCCGCTATCTCGCTCCCCGCTATCCCGCTATCCCACTATCCTGCTATCCCGCTATCCTGCTATCCCACTATCCCACTATCCCGCTATCCCACTACCCCGCTATCCCGCTATCCCACTATCCCGCTATCCCGCTATCCCGCTCCCCGCTATCCCGCTATCCCACTACCCCACTACCCCGCTATCCCGCTCCCCGCTATCCCGCTATCCCACTACCCCGCTATCCCGCTATCCCACTATTCTGCTATCCCACTACCCCGCTATCCCACTATCCCGCTATCCCACTACCCCGCTATCCCACTACCCCGTTATCCCGCTACTCACGTAATCCACGAGGACTTTTTCCAGCTTCTTGTACTCAGGCGAGAACTTGTTGCTGTAGGCGGGGATGTATTCGATGTCGGGGAAACGGAGAGACACCAGAGACGTGAAGGTGGACGCTGAACCTGTACAGTCATGTTCAGTGAGACATTTCACGTGCTTGTTTATACCACAGGGCCTGACTATCCAATGAAACGACATTCATTTAAGAATTGACTTCAAAATTTATTAAGTTCATGGAGGTATAAACTTAAAAACCGCTGTGCAAACTGTGTAATTTACGCGAAGTTTACACAGCGGTTTTTAAGTTTATACCTCCATGAACTTAATAAATTTTGAAGTCAATTCTTATAAATAAATATACACAAATTCGATGTTTTAATACGTTTATTTGCTCCAAATAAATACAAAGCAACAAATACTACTGCACTATTGACGCGAACGAATTCAACTCTCAAGAAAACGAGAGAGAAAAAATGTCAATCAAAACGTCATTATTATTTAAGCTCCGCCTAAAACTAGTTCACCAGCCAATGAAAATTCACAACGGAATCACGCAACGTCTTGTCACGTGGCCTTGACATTCCAGGGCTGCGTTCGTTTTGCACAGAGTGTGTCGCACGAGCGATGAAATTCCTAATCGAACGACCATAGTGTCACTCTCGTGTGCACTCTAGAGTCACTCAATGTCCCTCCTGCTAAATCGGGGAGGGAGGTCGTGAGAGTAACGGAAGTACGTCACTTGACACAGTGTTTATAACATACCACAGGCATACTTACTTAAATATAAGTTTGTTTTAACACATTAGCAACATGCCAATGTGAGGTTTAGATTTGGTTAAAGGAAATCTATAACATATCTGTGATTTTGGAGACCATGTGTTGTTAAAATTTAATCATAAATTGTTTGTGACAAATTCAATTTTTCGGCCATATTGTTTACAGCAAGGCAACCAAGTGCGACACTCAAGAGAACATACAAGTCGTTCGCTCTTAGTGGCATCCGAGCATGCGCAAGATTACACTCGAGTGGGTCAAAACGAACGCAGCCCTAGTGTCAACCGTTGTACGTAAACACAGACTCGCGACTGTTGGATTCGGGATGAAAATAGCCGATTAGACTATCGTAGGTGCCATATATGTGGCTTAAAAGCTTAAAAGCAATCAGATCAAATCGAATTAAGTTTATGTTAAACGGCACAGTTCTCTAATCTTGTTGAGAAACAAAGCTAAAAAGTGCGGCATTTCAATGGTCGATCCCCTTGCAACAGCCGCGACTGCGGGAGAGGGAAAACGACCGGGTGTATTGTTATGAGGCCATGCCATTTATCAAAGAAACTATAAAATATGTATTTGATATAAGCTATTTGTAATTTGTGTCTTTTTACCGAACTGGTACAGCATAAAAAACGTTACTTGTTTACGAATAGTTCCGTCATTTGGGGCGTGGCTAAGTGTGAATGGGCGTGGCTAAATGTGATGTGACGTCACGAAATTAAGTTTATGCAGGTATGAACTGAATTTCTGTTACAGTGTTCAGCGAATCAGATACACGGATAACAAATGACATTTATTTATTGAGACATGCCTTAATGAAATGATCAAACTCACATATTGAACAAATTAATGGTTGGGAGGTTTATTATCTATTCACTGTTCCATCACAAGTTATGAGTTACACGTTTGACAAAATACCGGACTCCCTTAACACCCATACCCAAGTCGAAAATAGGCCAAAGCCATTAGTTAAACGATATTGACTCGGAAATAGTAGAGAGCTGTGGAACCTAATAATAACCTGCTTCTCTCAATGGTCAAAGGTTATGCGAATTCTAGCCGGGTTTTTTTCAAAATGGCCGCTATTTCCAATTGGAATTTGCAGAGCTCTGTGCCAAACTTTTGATGATAATATTAAATCTCCAGAAAAAAATCCACTTTTCTACTATTTTGTTCCACCGCACAGCTACTGGCCCTTATCTTCCATGTAAATACTAAGGGTGCCCGGTGCTACCCTGATGTTACCTGCGGCACACTGGGAGGAGAAGCAGACCCGCATCGGAGAGATGGCTGGGATGTTCACGTGCTGGCTGATACCCCCTTGTGCGTCGTACCCTCCTCCGATAGCCAGGAAGAGGTATGGGCAGTCCGAGTCGGTGAAGGTGAGGTCCTGATTGTCCCGGGTATCCCGGGCCCTGGAGAAGCGGATGGTGGTCACCCCGTTCACTGTAGACCCATTCACCCCACTGAGGTCCTGGCTTCCGTCCTCGACCGGTGGGGCGTACCCAGTTAGATACCTGGAGAAGAGGTGAGGTGCCGTTAACTTAAGGCTGCTTTTAAGAGTATTATTGCAAAAGAAAGCCCGTAACACTATTGTGGTTATGTATAGCGGTGGACCACAGGTGTTACTGCCTGAAAGTCAGCACCCAAACCGTACTCAGTTTCTTACTGCAGACAATATTGTCGAGCCCCTGCCGGGATTCAAAAACCCGAACCTCTTAAGAGCAGCATCGGCAGTACGGAACAGTTAGATTTACAATGTCATGCAATTTGAGAGGTATGGAACAAAGAAAATACATGCTCCCATTCATGTATCATGTACAGAACAGAAGCGAACATGTGATACCCCCTCGTGATAATGAAGTCGGAGAACATAAGCAGAATTGAATGTTGGTGTTCCCTTATGACGTACGCGTAGTTTAACCTAACTTATATTACCACATTGACTACGGTTTCAGTAGAGTTTTGTTATTGCACTATGATGGTTCATTCTACTTCCTTCATGCAGTTGTTATAGAGCCTGTTCACAAGTTACCGACATCAACCTCCTGTTCAAGAAGGATGAACACATTCTAAACAACATATAACTATTACATTAAATACATTTCCTTATCTAGAAATTCAAATTCACTAAGGTAAAAGAGGAAATTACTTTTACTTACCGATCTGTTACCCTAGCAACGCCTCCGTCAACCCAACCTATCACAGCGTCAGAGTTCGGCTGAAAACAAAATTCCATGACATATATTTCATCGCAAAGATTTATATTTATTAGAGATAATTGTTCCTCATTAGCTTAAAAACATCAGTGATAACCTATGTGAATATAACAACATGCCGGAAACTATTTATGCAACGGTGTATCATGGTGCCTTACATTTTCATATCACAGGGTAGAAGTTGTGATGGAAAATAAGAAACTTAATATACAATTATGAATGTAAGGAATGGATGAGTCAGACAGCGGGAGGTTTTAGATCCTCCTCGATCGACCCCTTATGATAAAATGGTTCTTCCTCTTCTTCTTTCTTCTTTATTTTCTTCTTCTTCTGACTGAGACCTAGCGACGATCCCTCCTTTCATAACATCATCCCTCCTGAACCCTAACCTCTCCCTCGCCCCGCCCCTTCCTAACCTACCATGCTTGTGTCCGGGGAAAAGCCGAGCCCGACCCAGCGCCGCTGCCCGTTGAGCCTGGCGGTGAGGGTGAAGTGGACCATATCCGCCTCCGGATCCATCTCCCATCCAACCTGCAGGGAGCAACTGTCACACACTGGCGGGAACACACCCACACACCCTGCAGGGGCCGCGCTGCTACCTGTCGACAAGGATGAAAAGGGTCATGATTTGGAGATGGACAATACCACACATACTCACATAATGCATCCAGTACAACACACACAGCTACTTCACAACATTGTATAACAAGACAACCTAAATCCACATAACATACAGCATACTGTAAATGGACTCAACCCTACAATTATTCTACACTCCACATACTGTCCCCTGGCTTTAATATAAATCACCCTCTAAATATTATACATGCAGCTCCTCCCACATCTCCACCTCCTCTTCCTCCTGAACTTATTAACGTAAAGGTCTGTAGACAGGGGAGGGAACTCCTGAACAAATTAATTATTACTAGGAAGTTTGAAGTTACTGTAAAATCTCCAAAGTAAGTAAGGAATTTGGAGATGATCATATAAATTTAATGTGTGACTGCACATTGCAAGAAACTCAAATTTTATACTTAAAGTTACACAGTCGCTAAGGATTTCATTTATATAAAAAGTTAACAAGATATGCCATGAAATATAATCTTTATAAACGTTATGCTAAGTGTTCAGACTATAACTAAGGCCTACAGAGTGATAGACTAGTGAAGGTACCGAAGAAGTTGATGCTTGCAGTTCCCCTGTTAGGCCTGTGTCCGTGGTATTTGAGCTCATCTGACCTGTAGAACATGGTGTCTGAAGCCCGTCCCACATCCAGCCCGGACTGCTGAACGTGTGTGTATCTCCCGCTCTCCTGCCCCTTAGCCCAGATGACAGTCATCAGTGCCCGGTCAAAGTCGTGGTCGCTTCTCTCTGTGGCTGGAACAGTGGGAGTGAGCTTTATTAATTGTATGAAATATTACTCAACACAGTTTCTTTACAGTGTTAAAACACATACATAACACATACATAGAAACATAATCACAACACAACCTACCTTTTATTTTCTTCCTGAAGAGAATGACTGTTTCGTCTCCTTCTTCAAAACCCATAGCTGCCGTGAGACTGTTACTGCCGCCGTAGAATTCGTCGTATTGCGGGGTGGACCTGTCTCTGGTGTAGTAGTCTCCTATACGACTCCTGTTCCCCCGCGCCGACCCGATCACCATATCCGTACAATCCATCTCGTGCGTTTGACCTGTGTGTTTGTCGAAACGTGTTAGCAACTAACAATACTGCGAGAATCTTACACAGAAACCATGAAAAGTCATTATTCATTTTGTCTCACCTCCGTCCTTGTCTCCTCGGATGCTTGCTGTTGGGTAGCCGGTGCCTCGGGGACCACTCCCAGGTTCGGCTGTCGGCTCTCCCTCACCCTCCGGCTCTGGAGTTGATTCGCCCTCTGGCTCTGGAGTGGACTCGCTCTCTGGCTCTGGAGTGGACTCGCCCACCGGTTCTGGCGTGGATTTACCCTCTGGTTCTGGAGTTGATTCGCCCTCCGGCTCAGGGGTGGACTCGCTCTCTGGTTCAGGAGTTCCCTCCCCTTCCGGTTCCGGTTTAGGTGACCCTCCTCCTCTTCTCACTGGTGCAGGAGCATCACATGGTGGGAATCCACGTCGTTGGTTTGGTTCAGGTTCGCCTGTTGTTTCTGGTTCCGGCTCACCTGTCGATTCTGGTTCAGGTTCATGTGTTGTTTCCGGTTCTGCTTTCCCTGTTGTTTCTGGTTTAGGCTCAGCAGTGGTTTCTGGTTCAGCTGTTGATTCTGGTTCCGGCTCATGTGTAGTTTCTGGTTCAGGTTTGTGTTCCGGTTCGCTGGTTGTTTCGGGTTCTGGTTCATGTTCCGGTTCGCTGGTAGTTTCGGGTTCGGGCTCACCTGTGCTTCCAGATTGCGACACAGACACTCCAGGTAGCGGTGGGAATAGCTGGCAACCAGATCGGAAATCTGACGACGAGGAGAAAGAGAAAAAGGATATGTACAACATCATGTTTTGAAAAGATAACCTCTAGGCTGGATGTGTGGTCAGGTGAGAAGACGTTACCTTTAAAAAAGTATCAATATAAAAAAGAAGACATTATACATTTTATGAACCATCAGTCACTTTACCTAATATGTAGTTTATACCAGTTATCCCAGTTGTACTAGAGAAGAGATAACTTACCCGTTGGTTTCCAGCCCAGACCGACCCAGGTGTTTGTCTTGACCTTCATCACAACCTCCATCTCCTTCTGCGCCTGCAACAACATCAGACAGAGTTCGATATGCTTTAGGCTTCAACAACACCAACAACAACACCAGACAGAGGTCAACATGCTTTAGGCTTCAACAACACCAACAACAACACCAGACAGAGGTCAACATGCTTTAGGCTTCAACAACACCAACAACAACACCAGACAGAGGTCAACATGCTTTAGGCTTCAACAACATCAACAACAACACCAGACAGAGGTCAACATGCTTTAAGCTTCAACAACACCAGACAGAGGTCAACATGCTTTAAGCTTCAACAACATCAACAACAACACCAGACAGAGGTCAACATGCTTTAAGCTTCAACAACATCAACAACAACACCAGACAGAGGTCAACATGCTTTAGGCTTCAACAACACCAACAACAACACCAGACAGAGGTCAACATGCTTTAAGCTTCAACAACACCAGACAGAGGTCAACATGCTTTAAGCTTCAACAACATCAACAACAACACCAGACAGAGGTCAACATGCTTTAAGCTTCAACAACATCAACAACAACACCAGACAGAGGTCAACATGCTTTAGGCTTCAACAACATCAACAACAACATCAGACAGAGGTCAACATGCTTTAAGCTTCAACAACATCAACAACAACACCAGACAGAGGTCAACATGCTTTAGGCTTCAACAACATCAACAACAACATCAGACAGAGGTCAACATGCTTTAAGCTTCAACAACATCAACAACAACACCAGACAGAGGTCAACCTCATTTAGCCTTCAACAACATCAACAACAACACCAGACAGAGGTCAACATGCTTTAGGATTCAACAACACCAGACAGAGGTCAACCTCATTTAGCCTTCAACAACATCAACAACAACACCAGACAGAGGTCAACATGCTTTAGGATTCAACAACACCAGACAGAGGTCAACCTCATTTAGCCTTCAACAACATTAACAACAACACCAGACAGAGGTCAACATGCTTTAGGCTTCAACAACATCATTGTTGAACTCTTACCTTACCTTAACAGACTTTAGCTGCGCAGCTGTATTATGAACTGATAGTGTAGAGAACTCACCGGCAGCTCCCTGTAGAAGAGCGTGAAGTCGGGGCTGAGAGTCCTGGTCTGGTACAGGTTGTACTGGATCTGTTTGCTCCTCACCGCCGACACTGGGCAACATACAACACCCTCACATCATCACTCTCGTATTAGAATCGTGTATTAAGATATTGGTCATTAATTGGTTTATCACTAACATTCAAAGACGTGTACTCAAACAGATGAATAGAAGATAAAAGGCTTTCTTCAGTTAAATGCTGTATAAGATTGTTTATAGATAAAACCACCACATGGTTGAGTGTTGAATCTGAGTTTAAACAGGAAAGTATGACTTAGGTGACTTAGTCGATGAGAAGAACCACCACATGTATATAAAATCTACGATTCAAGTGATGATCAACTCACGCTGGTTGCATTGTGGCCCGAACCAGCCGATGTCACAGAAGCACTGGTGTCGCGGGTAGGATGTTGCCTCGGTGTTCACACACAACCCGTGTTCGTTGCAGTGGGCCGTCGTGCTGCAATCCTCTGGAACAACAGGGCTCAGGGTGACGCGAGTTTATCAAGTAAGCACCGTATCTGCACATTGACTTTTAAAGGAAATTCACTATCCCTCAATTTACCTAGAATCCATTCATTCAATCTTTCATTCGTTCATTGTTTAACTATTTAATCAATTCTTAAAAACAAACAAGCGTCACGAGGTTACAGCGAAATATATAATATCAGCCCCCGTACTGTACACTGTGTAGTTTACACACATAGTTTAAGGGAGGCTGTTACTTTTTATGATACATAATTCAGGTAATACCAAAGATAAAAAGCGACTGAAGTAATCAGATATACCAAATTAATGTCAGTCCTCCGACAGCCAGACCTAAGATAGTGAATAAAAAAACATATACATCAATGAGCATTCAATCAATATAGACGAGGATCTTAGAGGAAGTAGAAACAACATGACTGTAGACTGTGATCTCACCCTTGTACTGACACCGGTCCCCCTCATACAGTTCGTCACAGTAACATCGGTTCGCGCTCCACACTCCCTTGTTCGAACACTTGGCTCGTGCGTCCATCTTGTTGGCTGAAATAGGTATCCGTTTACAACATGTATGTGTTCTGAGTGTTCAATATTGACAAACTATTCCTTTAACGTAACATAGGACCAGGACATTCAAAGTTACACAATGGCACCCTAATGATACAAGTTCGTTGATTGCATGATGACGGTTTCATCAATGGAAACAAATATATTAATCGTAGATCGTTGATCGAAACGATGGCTTTAGAAATTTACGGTGTAGTTTTATCTACATTGTCCTATGAGTTTGTTGCCTAACTTCCGAAGATGAAGGAATACTCACACTTGACGATATTGATGTCGGCACAGCTCCAGAAGAGATAGGGTTTGCTGCATCCTCCCCACTCTAGGGCCTGTCTCACCAGGCGCAGCGTACAGTTCTCACAGGCCCGATTAGGGAGTGTGATCTCGTAGCTCAGGGTGCTGTAGGAGACAGGGACAGGTTAATGGTGTGGAGGGTTGGTTAACATTTAACTGTATCTCGTAGCTCAGGGTGCTGTAGGAGACAGGGACAGGTTAGTGGTGTGGAGGGTTGGTTAACAGTTAACTGTATCTCGTAGCTCAGGGTGCTGTAGGAGACAGGGACAGGTAAGTGGTGTGGAGGGGTTGGTTGACAGTTAACTGTATCTCGTAGCTCAGGGTGCTGTAGGAGACAGGGACAGGTTAGTGGTGTGGAGGGGTTGGTTGACAGTTAACTGTATCTCGTAGCTCAGGGTGCTGTAGGAGACAGGGACAGGTTAGTGGTGTGGAGGGGTTGGTTGACAGTTACAGGGACAGGTTAGTGGTGTGGAGGGGTTTGTTGACAGTTACAGGGACAGGTTAGTGGTGTGGAGGGGTTGGTTGACAGTTACAGGGACAGGTTAGTTACTGACAAGCAGGGTTTGGTTATTTAGTTAACTGTACATATCTCGTAGCTCAGAGTGGATTTGTTCTATACCTTTAATTTTTTGTATTTTAAATATAAGTTATAAAAGTGCAGAACTAACGTGGTGTCGTTGTAACCGATGTATTGTACAGAAGCCCCCCTCACTGTTCCACTGTCCGGCTCGGGTTCCGTCTCTGGTTCTGCCGTACTCTCCGGCTCGGCTGTCGATTCCGGCTCGGCTGTCGATTCCGGCTCGGCTGATGTTTCCGGTTCTGGTGTCGATTCCGGTTCTGCTGTTGGTTCTGGTTTTGTTTCCGACTCAGGTTCAGGATGAGGGAGAACGGTTCCCATGCCCTCGTAGCGCACAACAGACTCGTCGTCATGGTCAAGAATCTCCAGATAGAAGCCGCCCTTGATAAATAGATACACTTGTCAACAACACAGGCACGTGTACAATCACTAAAACCTACTGTCTACCATTAGGTCAAGCCTTGAAGAACCAGATACACGTGTCAACAACACATACACGTGTACAATCACTACAACCTATAGTTTACCATTAGACACGTGTCAACAACACATACACGTGTACAATCACTTCAACCTATAGTCTACCATTAGGTCAAGCCTTGAAGAACCAGATACACGTGTCAACAACACATACACGTGTACAATCACTTCAACCTATAGTCTACCATTGGGTCAAGCCTTGAAGATACAGATACACTTGTCAACAACACAGGCACGTGTACAATCACTACAACCTATAGTCTACCATTAGATCAAGCCTTGAAGATACAGATACACGTGTCAACAACACATACACGTGTACAATCACTACAACCTATAGTCTACCATTAGATCAAGCCTTGGAGATACAGATACACGTGTCAACAACACATACACGTGTACAATCACTACAACCTACAGTCTACCATTAGATCAAGCCTTGGAGATACAGATACACGTGTCAACAACACATACACGTGTACAATCACTACAACCTACAGTCTACCATTAGATCAAGCCTTGGAGATACAGATACACGTGTCAACAACACATACACGTGTACAATCACTACAACCTATAGTTTACCATTAGACACGTGTCAACAACACATACACGTGTACAATCACTTCAACCTATAGTCTACCATTAGGTCAAGCCTTGAAGAACCAGATACACGTGTCAACAACACATACACGTGTACAATCACTTCAACCTATAGTCTACCATTGGGTCAAGCCTTGAAGATACAGATACACGTGTCAACAACACAGGCACGTGTACAATCACTACAACCTATAGTCTACCATTAGATCAAGCCTTGAAGAACCAGATACACGTGTCAACAACACATACACGTGTACAATCACTTCAACCTATAGTCTACCATTAGGTCAAGCCTTGAAGAACCAGATACACGTGTCAACAACACATACACGTGTACAATCACTTCAACCTATAGTCTACCATTGGGTCAAGCCTTGAAGATACAGATACACGTGTCAACAACACAGGCACGTGTACAATCACTACAACCTATAGTCTACCATTAGACACGTGTCAACAACACATACACGTGTACAATCACTACAACCTATAGTTTACCATTAGACACGTGTCAACAACACATACACGTGTACAATCACTTCAACCTATAGTCTACCATTAGGTCAAGCCTTGAAGAACCAGATACACGTGTCAACAACACATACACGTGTACAATCACTTCAACCTATAGTCTACCATTGGGTCAAGCCTTGAAGATACAGATACACTTGTCAACAACACAGGCACGTGTACAATCACTACAACCTATAGTCTACCATTAGATCAAGCCTTGAAGATACAGATACACGTGTCAACAACACATACACGTGTACAATCACTACAACCTATAGTCTACCATTAGATCAAGCCTTGGAGATACAGATACACGTGTCAACAACACATACACGTGTACAATCACTACAACCTACAGTCTACCATTAGATCAAGCCTTGGAGATACAGATACACGTGTCAACAACACATACACGTGTACAATCACTACAACCTACAGTCTACCATTAGATCAAGCCTTGGAGATACAGATACACGTGTCAACAACACATACACGTGTACAATCACTACAACCTATAGTTTACCATTAGACACGTGTCAACAACACATACACGTGTACAATCACTTCAACCTATAGTCTACCATTAGGTCAAGCCTTGAAGAACCAGATACACGTGTCAACAACACATACACGTGTACAATCACTTCAACCTATAGTCTACCATTGGGTCAAGCCTTGAAGATACAGATACACGTGTCAACAACACAGGCACGTGTACAATCACTACAACCTATAGTCTACCATTAGATCAAGCCTTGAAGAACCAGATACACGTGTCAACAACACATACACGTGTACAATCACTTCAACCTATAGTCTACCATTAGGTCAAGCCTTGAAGAACCAGATACACGTGTCAACAACACATACACGTGTACAATCACTTCAACCTATAGTCTACCATTGGGTCAAGCCTTGAAGATACAGATACACGTGTCAACAACACAGGCACGTGTACAATCACTACAACCTATAGTCTACCATTAGACACGTGTCAACAACACATACACGTGTACAATCACTACAACCTATAGTCTACCATTAGGTCAAGCCTTGAAGAACCAGATACACGTGTCAACAACACATACACGTGTACAATCACTACAACCTATAGTCTACCATTAGATCAAGCCTTGGAGATACAGATACACGTGTCGACAACACATACACGTGTACAATCACTACAACCTATAGTCTACCATTAGACACGTGTCAACAACACATACACGTGTACAATCACTACAACCTATAGTTTACCATTAGGTCAAGCCTTGGAGATACAGATACACGTGTCAACAACACATACACGTGTACAATCACTACAACCTATAGTCTACCATTAGATCAAGCCTTGGAGATACAGATACACGTGTCGACAACACATACACGTGTACAATCACTACAACCTATAGTCTACCATTAGACACGTGTCAACAACACATACACGTGTACAATCACTACAACCTATAGTTTACCATTAGGTCAAGCCTTGGAGATACAGATACACGTGTCAACAACACATACACGTGTACAATCACTACAACCTATAGTCTACCATTAGATCAAGCCTTGGAGATACAGATACACGTGTCAACAACACATACACGTGTACAATCACTACAACCTATAGTCTACCATTAGACACGTGTCAACAACACATACACGTGTACAATCACTTCAACCTATAGTCTACCATTAGGTCAAGCCTTGAAGAACCAGATACACGTGTCAACAACACATACACGTGTACAATCACTACAACCTATAGTCTACCATTAGATCAAGCCTTGGAGATACAGATACACGTGTCAACAACACATACACGTGTACAATCACTACAACCTATAGTCTACCATTAGATCAAGCCTTGGAGATACAGATACACGTGTCAACAACACATACACGTGTACAATCACTACAACCTACAGTCTACCATTAGACACGTGTCAACAACACATACACGTGTACAATCACTACAACCTATAGTCTACCATTAGATCAAGCCTTGGAGATACAGATACACGTGTCAACAACACATACACGTGTACAATCACTACAACCTACAGTCTACCATTAGATCAAGCCTTGGAGATACAGATACACGTGTCAACAACACATACACGTGTACAATCACTACAACCTACAGTCTACCATTAGATCAAGCCTTGGAGATACAGATACACGTGTCAACAACACATACACGTGTACAATCACTACAACCTACAGTCTATCATTAGATCAAGCCTTGGAGATACAGATACACGTGTCAACAACACATACACGTGTACAATCACTACAACCTACTGTCTACCATTAGATCAAGCCTTGGAGATACAGATACACGTGTCAACAACACATACACGTGTACAATCACTACAACCTATAGTCTACCATTAGGTCAAGCCTTGGAGATACAGATACACGTGTCAACAACACAGGCACGTGTACAATCACTACAACCTATAGTCTACCATTAGATCAAGCCTTGGAGATACAGATACACGTGTCAACAACACATACACGTGTACAATCACTACAACCTATAGTCTAACATTAGGTCAAGCCTTGAAGATACAGATACACGTCTCAACAACACATGCATTCTTCTATGGAAATACATGTTTGAATGTATACAGACATATTGACAGACAGATTTATTCAATAAAAGTCCATAGACTCATTATAAAGCATGTATGGTCTACATGTACAGCTGCGTATCTTAAGTTTGTTCACTTACCTTTGTATTCTAGTGCAAATATAATGTTATTTGTAACGTCTTTGAGACATCATATCATTGTGACAACGAAATCGATAATGATGAATTGTCACTACATAAGTTTATATTCATTTTGCGTTGACATATTCGTATGTCAAACCTAGTAGATAGCTGTAACAAATTTGGCAGGTCATTGAAGTGACCAGGGGTCAACATTTTGAAAACACTGATTTCTATTTTGCTCTACAAAATCCTACATATATGATCAACATGGATGATTTTAATCGAAATTTAAGAAAATCCGAATTTCACAAATATGACCCCATCTGTCTATTCAACAATGCCAAATATCGACATTCAGCACCAGTGACAAGACGAAATCCCGAAATATGGTTTTGGAATGGTTATTTTACACATGGACAATTGATGATCTTCTGTAAGTGGTCCTGGAGTTATTTATAAACGTCAAAACGAAACCCAAATTACATGATATTTGCACTATGATCACAAGCAGGTGAACAAACTGTTGGTATGCAGCTGTAAATCTGATAGACGAATATTTCTGTAATGTACAATAGGATGAAGATCCTTCGTATTTTTCTGTAAATATTTATATTCAGAAAAACGTCTACAGATAAAAAGCATGAAACTCTTCTTCTACAGCGTTTATGCCATTCAACCTACAAATGTAACATACTTTTTCATTCTGATTAATGTTAGTTTATACCCAAAGTTCACCTGCAATATTGAAGTTGCCACATCAAAATTTAAACAAAGCAGATCTGTAAGGAGCGTCACAATTTAAAAATATTTCCACATTTACGAGTGTATACAGAATAAACATTGGTTGTAAACTATTTTCTTCTGGTTCTCAACGCGTTCATCGGTCCACAAAGGTCGTGTTCTCAATGATATCAAGTTGCTGGGTACGGGTTCATCACTGCTATTACACACATGTAGACGTGAACTGGATGTACACTCTAATCCGTTAATGAGTGCCCGCAGAGCTACTACTCCGTGACTCGTACCCAAACCTACTATTGTGCCGGGCTCACTGAATTCGTTAGGTACTCATTTGAGAGATATACTGATATAGGAGAGAGGTACTGTTTATCGAAAATCGTTCATTATTTACCGTGATTTTTATTTTGATAACATGTTGAACGTACTCATTCCGAGAAACGTGTGATTGTAATACAAGTTTATTTGTCCCCCGCCGCCGCGAAGCATCTACAGCATGTTGAATTGTACATGGAGAAATATGGCAATGTATAATCCCATCCTGCTACATCAGCGTATAGGTCTCCGCTTATGCTACAACCTATCCCCTGACATCCTCCTATAGTCTTCTGTCGTATCGCAGACGGGTGGTTACTGAGCGCTAATTATAGCCTGTCTGTTTTCAGTCAAACTATTTCGAGCTCCCTACACTGTTGTCTAGTGATGTCGCACGTGGAAATCTAAGAGCGTGTGATTTGGAGCTTAGCGAGACACTGCAATGAGAATCAGATTTATTATCTAATAACACTCCTATTGGTTAATTTGAATCACGAGGTGAGCACGCGGAACGATTCCAAGAAACTAGTTTGCCGCTATCGGTGAAAGGGCATTATTGATTGGCTTGCTATATATAGCGATACGACAGAAGACTAGAGGAGGATATCAGGGGATAGGTTGTAGCATTAGTGGAGACATATATGCTGATGTAGCAGGATGGGATTATACATTACCATATTTCTCCATGTACAATTCAACATGCTGTAGATAAACTTCAGATCTGTTCTTTCCTTTCAAACGTCAGTCTATTTGAATCGATTCGTTACAACCGAGACACATACATTGTTCTCAATAGTCCTTATTCTATATTCAAATGATACAAATGTTTCTGTTTGAATAACCAATAAATAAAATAACTTAAATATGATATATATGATAAATAGACAATCTTAAATAAAACTTGGTGTGGTAAGAACGTATACTGTATCTCCTAGCCTCATGTACTTATCTTATGTAAGTGGTTTTACATGAGTAGAATATGACTCTGTTCACAGCAGTACAGCGATGATTAAGGATACGACTTAGTCATGAAATGTTTCTCAATTATTAAAATTCAAGCATTCATAAACCTCAATTGCTCCCTAAACATGCAGTGTAGTCTTAAATTCATTTTTAGAACATATCGTGATAATATTAAAATAGCAATGTGTTTAGAAAGGCACAGTTGTCCTGAAGCTCCAACTAAAGTAAATATGAGCCGCCCAATTATCATTCTCAACGGGTCTCAAATAAACAGTAACATTTGTTTGGCCATCTCACGACTAAATTGTATGACACAGTAATGTATGTTTTAATTCGAGATTAAAGCAATAAGGAAGTTTCATAGCTTGAAAGCATAAGCTTTTTATTGTCCGTCAAAGCTAACATATACCATTAAATCTCCACTCGTCATGTCACCGCCATATTTTTATCATTTATAGAAACCCCTGCATACCATGTGCAAACATTTGTAGGAAGAACTCCTGTGATTAAATATTATTAATTATGAGTACAATTTGCAATCAGATGTTCGAGAACGTGAGTAAGACCATATCAATA
The DNA here is from genome assembly GCA_916613615.1 of Steromphala cineraria. Taxonomy (NCBI): domain Eukaryota; kingdom Metazoa; phylum Mollusca; class Gastropoda; order Trochida; family Trochidae; genus Steromphala; species Steromphala cineraria. The sequence goes on from OU744722.1 coordinate 87,095,069, forward strand.
AATGTTTCATAGAAATTATTGAACACCCTCTTGCACCTTTCTGACCTACATGTAAACGTATATATATATTACTGGTCCATGTATATGCATATGACCATTGAGCTGTGACTTGCAATGGATCGCTGACCCTTACATCTCCAGTCATGCGTAACCTGGTTGAACCATTTGTTCACTCACCTGGCATAAACAATTCGACTTGCCGTGTTTTATTATCACTTTCAGTCACGGGATTGAAAGGCGGTCTTAAGCATATAAATGTTTTGATGCCTGGTCGGAGAAAAGGCATTTGAGAGAAGGGATAAATACCTTTTAGATAGTGAACAAATATACATGAAATAAGAAACGAAAACATTATGCTTGACTATGTTAGTGAACAAATATACATGAAATAAGAAACGAAAACATTTTGCCTGACCATGAGGGTTTGGGTTCCAACCATGCATTGCCCGAAAACGTACAAGAATCTGTTCTATTGTTCTGTGCTATTCTAAGACAGTGTTGGTTGTTCCAAATATAACAATATTACAGGTATTGTGATGAAATGTGATGAAAGGTGAATCGTGTAATTGTTCATGTGTGCATTATTGTGCAGACACTTCATGCTCAGTAACAACTGGTTCAGCGAGTGTTCAAACACACTTTTCGTCACAAGGAATATTCTGGACCTTACTGTGGCAAATAGTTCATATACATAAAGATCTTTTAGCTATTATTTCACGATTCAAATGGAAAAAATGGGAAATGCAAACCTTGTGTCGTGTATTTTGTCTTAAAAGAACTTTTGTAAACTTGTGTATAGCCTAGGTGATACATGTACTCACCCCTCAATATGATATGAAACTACATCTTTATTTTCTCCATCATTTAGACTAGATTGTGTCTATGACAGCACCATATCTTTTACACACCTTAATTATATATCATCCGACAAGGATGTTTTGACTTTATTCGAGTTGAGCACTTGAGTAGTATATTTGAGTTGATATAGGCAATCGTAATTTGCCGACATAACCCCCGCACTTCATTCAACAAATCCATTGCAAGGATGTGTAATACATTATTACTGCAGCATATTCATTTGACAAAGGCATAAAACTGACAACCTATAATCGCTCTGTCTACGTGCACGGTTACGTGTCTGGGACGGTGTTGTTTATTGCACTCGACTACGAAATCATCCATTTTATATGGGAGACGCAATCATGGGTCTTAAGGAGACTACACAAGCCAACACATCATTTGAAACGAATCCAATGGTTACAGCTGACACAATCTTTAGAATTGAGAAACCGAACGTTATGTTTCAGAACAAACAACTTATTACTGCTGATAGACGAAATGATTTCTTGTACTGGTCATTATTTCAGTTTGATATCAAATCAAACCATGGCATATCTATTTTCAAAATAGTTTTTATTTACATTAAAGGGGCAGTAGCACTTATTTTGATAATTTTATATTTTAAAAGTTTCACTGATATTTGTACGTTAATGCTAAATGTATTGTTTTGATAGTGTCATAAATCTCATTACACAAGCCAATCGGTCATAATCAGGGGACAAAGTATGAAAATTCACATAAAATCCATTGGTTGCCATTTTTTGTAAACACCTTTAATTCATTTTGTGTAAGAAAAAGGAATCTCATTGTTGAACGTTACAATGTATATTTGAATTATTACTGCTCCATTTAGTTCAAATACATTGTCTTTAATAGGAACCATTATTTTTCATTTTCCTGACATCACCTTATATTCCCCTTTAAATTCTCATTGAAGAATCTTCAAGGATGATTTTAAGATTGTAAGCGCTGCACATGCATAAACAACACATATAAAGTAACAATGTAGACTCAAAGATCGGAGTAAGTTGTTACCTGGTGGGGGAAGGCGAGGCGCCATGTCACGGTGATGGTGGATCCCGCCTCCAGCCCTGTCTCCGGACCAAGACCTGCAGAATAAGGGTTAATATTGAGGAATATCAGAAATACAGAATAATGAATTCCCATTGAGTTGTTTTTAAATATATTGAAAATCATTCTACAACTATACTTGTGAATTAAAATAAAATGTATACAACTAGAAATGATCCGTTGACATTTTACGAAGTCGTCCCTCTTGGTGTCACATCTAACAAGCAAGTTAAGGTATGCAACACGATTGTCATATTCATCAAGTGCTAATTGTATATTTTAAATTGTCATATCATTCATTCACCCACTCGTATGTGCTTTTTAGAATATAAATAATATGATGGTACAAACTTTATGTTTATCAAGAAAACTTTATATTACATTTTCACAAATGACTTTGCTAATCGAAAATTGAAACATCCTAGTTGATAAGTGTATTGATTTTATCATAAACTTGTAACTATATCCATCAAGTATTGGAGTGTTAATATACACTTGCTCATTCATAGCACTGAATACATAGTTTTACTTACATTTGTCATTTTAATAACTTCTTTACGACAGCTTCACTAAGTACCACCACAGGATGTAAGGGAACCTCTTTATAAGCGTATTTATCAAGGTTGTATGGAAATAACACTTAATGGTAATCAGATATACAATTTAATAGGGTACATTCACTGACATCATTTTATTAGCATAGATCACGACATAGGTGATGTCGAATATATTAATAACATTACAATAATATATATTTATGATTTTATATAATATGAATATCGATATAAAGAATATGATGGCTATTCAAGTTGTGAAAACATTGTATTCTTGGAGATCGCTTAAAACAATCTTCAATCCATAAACGTAATGTGCTTTCAGATAATAATGCTGAGGAATATATGGATGACAACTTCTTTGTTCATTGTATGCGTAAAAAATGCCTCTCAAAGAAGTTGCTATCAGATAGTCAAAGAATAGATATTCTGATAAACTAGGCAATGTTTTCCAATGCGATTCGATTAAATTATAAATGATAAAGTATAACAAATGATGTTGTCAGAAGCGCTATTCCCTTCAACTCGTGTATTACTGCCTATAACTGTTGAATGGAATATGGACACCGCACGGAGGAGTTAACTTGGGCAGCAGTATGTGGTCATGAAATACTGCCATAGCTTATTGACCCGGCTTATACGGAGATATAAATGCAAATGAGAGGACTTGTTAATGTAGCATTGGAATTAAGAGAGAATGATTGTATAATATGCAAATGTGAGAGGAACTAAATGTTAAATTTAATACTTGCGCATTGTGAAATACACAGGATGGCTTATCCGGGAATAATATAGTAAAGTTTACTGTACAATTGAAGATGTTAGTCTGCAGATGTGTTGATGTCTCGAATATGATGTTCTCTGACGACATCTAACTTTACTGAGTGTAACGTATATATGATATATACAGCTACTTTCTAATAGATAGAGAACGAGTAGCAGTACATTATCGGGAGATAAATTTACGGTTTTGAGGAGGTTGGACGAGGCGATAATGTGCTGCTGCGAGTTCTCTATCTATCTTAGAGCACAGTCAAATGGTTGAAGCATTACAAAATGGTCTATATATATATATATATATTTGATAAGAAACATTCTCTCAGTGCAACCAAGAAATTCATTGACATTGCTCATTTGCATATGCAAATACTACGGTCATTGACGTCGTCATCGACACTGCGAGCAGCGACTTCCTTAATTTGTGCGTGGTGCATTAAGCGTATCTTTTATATAAACCGTATGAAGCATGTACATGTAACAACAAAAGCGTCGTGCTAGCATGGACATGCACGGTAAACGCGTTTTATGCAGATGTTGATTACTATAACATCAGAGTGCATATAAAGATTTGCTGCTTTTCAAAAATGAATCACAATCGCTTCACAATTGACAGCGGACAATGTTGTTTTGCCTTCACAAGTGTCTCTTTTGCAGTTAAACATTTTAAAGGATTTCTAGAAATTACCCAAATCCAATGTCGACAAAGGCTACAAAACAAGTAGATTTAACACTTACTTTTTGTATATCATAAAATAAAATACCTTACTTATACTGGTATGTCATTAAATCTGCCTATTGTATAACAATTACAGTTTGTGGAAATTGTAAGTTTTCCTTAATTTGTGTAATTGTGCAATTTCTATTATTTAACGTCTGTACTGCATGTGATATAAAAGTAATAATGTATAATGTATAGTTCAGGCTATTGCAGCAAACACGTTTACCTATATTATTCATTTAAGAAGGTCAATCTCATGTTTAAGAAGACGAAAGGAAATTATGGAAGAAAACCATCATGCCTTTCGAAAAGGACAGAAAAATTCAAATTTCGTCTTAATAACATGTGTACATGGTTATTATTTACACAAATTAAGTCTGTTTTCTTTGTTTTCATTACTTTTTATAAAGGATGTGTAAACCAGTTTTATAAGCATGATAGCCGAACTCAACCTGACACGTGTATACTGATCGGGATATGATTATACTCCACGTGACCACAATGCACTGTGCTCTATATATGTTTTAAAGGCATGTTAAACTTCCCTGTACGATTATTGTGACTCATGGAATAATTGCAAAGGGACTGCCCAACAGCGTGCACAATGGTGTATCTTACTCAGGGAATGTGTGCACGATATGTCTACAATTAAACAACAAGCTATACTGCAGTTCACAGAATGTTTACGGGGTCTTTATGTCTTTACGACATGCCATGACATTCTTGGCGGACGGAGCGGACCCCACTTCCTTCTTGCTGTCTACCGTTTATCACATCCACAGTGCAAGGTGTGAGGTAGCATCACCTAGCAACGAACATCTTCACAGTAAACAGTGTACATCAGAAACTAGCATTGGTAATTTCATTAAAATATATCGTGAACATCAGCAACTAACATTGGAACTATATCGTGAACATCAGCAACTAGCATGGGTAACTATGTCGTGAACATCAGCAACTAGCATGGGTAACTATGTCGTGAACATGGTAATGAAAGCTAAAAAGTAACAATATCAGTACATTTCTTTCAATCCCATACAGAGAATAGTTGCATATGTTCCTCAGGTATAGCATTTACTAAATGTTTCAGCATTGGCGTTTATAGCATACTTTCACCTTATAACTTTCAGATGAGTTCTTCCATACTCAGCAGTTTTCCTAATAGCTATAATCTCAGAAGGTAAATCCGATCTGTTTCAGATCATTCATGTTGCATGCAGGTGAACCCCCTGACAGAAATAACATATTTCTATTCACTGTCTCAGCCTTCACCATCTTGAAGTGATATATAAGTCATAAGAAAACATGTCATAGACAATCCCATCGTTAAATTATTATATTGTGTACAACTGTCGCTGCCAATATCCAGACAGTTGATGATGGAATAACACAATCTCATCTCGAACTGAAGATATAATTTAATCAAAAAGGAGTACGTTTAGAGGCACATTCCCGGAAATGCTAATGTAGTAAGATGTTTGGTGGGAGGTATTAAATATTTCACTATACGAGTTTTCTCTTAAAGTCCACCTCACGTCTTTATAGGTTTCTTTCCCTCGCCCCCATCACGTCCAGGAAATGTGTCGTCTCTGTAAACTAGAGCAAACCTCTGACCCTGAGTAGAGGGTAAATGTTTAATTATGGATGTGTCCTGCAGTGTCCTGGCCCAGGTAATATTTAGTTTATAGCTTCCCACTTGGATATGACAGTGGTCTCTCGACACGGAGCATTAAGAGGGAAATGTTCCCTATAGATATGGGCCTAGCACCAGGGGGCCAACGACAATGCTTTATAACCATGTCAATATGGGACATATGTTCGCCCATAGGTATTAACGGAATCGTTTTTAGTCATTTTGTTTGACAGGAATTACTTTTTATCTTCTGCGTGTCCGCAAAAGCGAATGGAACATGTGTAATATGCACCTCAGGAAAAAAGAACACAAAAGAGCCGTTGCTTTCTATACAGTTCTTATGCGTGACTATCGAGAGAGGTTATAGACCATTTTAGGTTAAAATAATGATATGACATCAAATGTTGTTTGATATCAAACAAAGTGATGTCAAAGTAAACAACATTGACCAAATTGAAGGATCAAAGGATCAAAGAGACCAAAATATATAAAGTTATTTTCTTTATATTACAGCAGTTTTAAGAAAGTGAAGAAGATGATGATAACTCTTATTGTGAATGAGAGGTGTGGGAGTAGCCTATTGTCTTCTTGAGACTTGCCATTAAGTTCTGAATCCGAGAATGAGTTTAGGTGATGCAGATTCAATTGAAACTTAATCCTAGTCAGACTACCGAGATGTGAAGTAATATACCAAAAGTTCAAAACCAATTATTAACCTCGAGTTGTTCATATCAAGATTTAGATGAACGCAGATGTATGATAGTTCTGCTTGTGTATCAAACACCTATCTAGAAGTGGAGTACACAATAATATAAGTATAAACCCATTATGTTTGGTGATCGCTCTATATGGACTGCACCTGTGGACTAGCCCAGCACGTGGTCGTGACTCAGGTACCTCTACAGCTCGTTAAGAGATTGCTTATGTTTTAACGTAAGGTTTAACGGTTATCCTTGTGCAGAAACGCCCTGTGACGGACTTTGTGGGGCCACAATACGTCTCATAGGTTGCTATCTATCTCGCCCTCTCAGAATTACCGTCGAAATCAAAGTTAACGATTAAACAAAAACGAACATGATTGATTTCAAGGTGAACAAAAACATTTTGAATCTTGGGTGCATGGCAGTCAGACTACAAACGAATTGCACCCGATAACCTTCTGAGATACAATGAGTACAGCATAGCTGCTGGACCGCTCTGTGATTAGCACAGTATAAACCACTGGGGACTCACTGGTCCCTGGGAGTTACGTCACAGTGGTCACTTCCCTCCATACATGCACCCCTCAATCTGAAGGCTATCTCCCGCCCCTGTACTGTCTCCCCAGGATATGTTCCCGTCTCCTCCCACCCAGCACAATCACGCACCGCGATCAGTGACCAGGAGAATGTAAATGACCAGTGTCCGGTGATACTTAAACTGGTTAACCTCTCTCCTGCCCTCCGGCTTGTTGCCATCAAATGCTAGAAGCTGGCGATATCTCTAGATGTGAAGCCTTGTGTATTTCATAACGTTCAGTTAATGTACTTGCTCCTTGATCAATCAGTTCATATCGGCTTATACATAATGTATACAATAAACGTTTCAATTGTTAGAGTTCCCCATGAGGACAAAACCCCAAACGACGTAACAACACACCAGAAACCTCGTTCCGGACTATTTAATTAAGAAACTACTTCTCTCTGCTTTCAATGAACTTCAGTAACGTATATCAAGCAACAAATTGTGTAACGTCGACCTAAGCGAGCCTTTCACCAAACTCCATTCACTATTGTCGGTTGCTGGGAGATTGCATCGTACCAACTGACATGAAGGATGATGCAGCTTCCAAACGACGGACAGGCAGGTCTGTGTTGTACAGATGCACACAGCGTGTCTCATGTTGTCAGCGAGTGTCGGAGCGAGACCAGTCATACACGGGTAGATGTCTACCTTGACATGAGTTCATGTTGTAAACTTAAATATGATATGATACAGAAGTATGGTAGATGCATAAGAACGGCTTCGTATAGGAGTTCATATCAGTTAGAAATATTTCATGAATTGAGTTTATTCGTCGTAAGAATTTTGCTATGAATTTTTTTTTTATCATCGAGTTTTAGATTAAATATTAACAAATCTTTAAATCATCCTGGGTAACATGAGTTGGAAGTGAATGAACTTTACTTTTTTGCTCAACACGAGTTTGAGGGGGCAGAAACTTGTTGTTTTGTAGTATTGCTCTCACACTGAAAAGAACTGAGGCAACGACACGTAACGTCATTGTGATTCAATCATTGACCTTAAGTCATAGCCTTGTCAGTCTTCTACTTGATGATGTCATGACATTGTGATGTCATTTTCTTTAATGTATTATGTCACTCTATCATGGGAGAACTAAAGGAATTTTCGGTAGAATGTACATGAACATCGATGGATGAATGTTGTTAAGGACAAAGTCGTTACAATGTCTCATTAAACATTTGCAAACTAATGAGTTGCCGCCTTCGTCAAATAGAACGTTTAATCTATCAGGATCGTATTATAGATTACAATTTATATAATACTCGATTATATATACTGTATTTATACTTGAAAACTCGTCAAGACTTCGCAATAGCACAACCGTTTCCATCAGTGAAACGTCACTGTGGATCTATCAGTAAATCTGCATATCTACGTTACACTAACAGAGATATTCACACACGAGTGGTCCCTATTAACGCTGTTCAAACGCCTGCTGTAGCCTCGAGCTATCCAGAAGTCCACAAAGATGGTAGGACTTACAGTTATAGATGCAATATACATTTAAAAGCGTTATGGGCCCAATGTGTCGGGATATAAACAGGGAAATGTTTGGAATAGATAGTGCAATGATCGTCTAAAGAGTTTTGTTTTCAAGAGCGAACAATCAAATCATCCGAGTCTGGCTAGATGGAATCTCCTCTCCAACAATTACTGTACTTAAAGTCCTCTTATAATAAAATATTCTCTCTCTCTCTCTCTTATTGATATGTGGTTGGTAAGGTTATTGTTATTATAACTACATACCCTGACTTTCCCTTCAACATCTGACTGTTTTCATTATTAGTGTGTCAACACTAGTATACTATTCGGGTCATTATTCATATGTAATACATGTTTGTTACGCTGTACTTTCAGTCTTCAGTTCGCATGTTTGCGTCAATGTTCTCCATCAATTCTCAATAACCATCTGGGTATGTCAGATTTGCCTTTTTACCCAATTCCGCGTAGAAAAGAAGAAGGTATTGTACAATTGCTATTAGTGCATGTATCAAGGTAAGTAAGTATGACTGCGCATATTGATCGATTTGTAAAGACGTATTTATAACACATGTATTGACGACTATGTTTGGTATGCTGGTTATACCGGTGTGAAGCACTCCATCAGCGAGCAATACATTCAATGGATATACGTCTGAAAGCGTTCGGTGAGAAATGGAGTCAGTGGACCGTGCTGATAAGTAAAACTGCCTTTCACCGCAAGTACATTTATATATAAACAGTCTGACCTCGGAGTGGTACACCATAACAGAAACATGTAGCATCCAGTTTGCTACATGTACTTTAATAGTGAGGTTACGATGCTTCAAGTATGTTTTAACAATGGCATAGGGAGTACATTCTAGACTATCTATGTCAAGGTCTTGAAATGTTAATTAAGTGATGATAAAAGCTTAATATGAAACACAAACATGAATTAGTTTCCTTTACCTTTCAAACATGACACGCACATTAAACCATCTTTATCACAGAAACAAGACACACCGATCATCACCCGCGTCTGCTACACCATGGTTTAGAAACTGTCCAAGTGTTGAATTGTACTATAATCATGTTGGGAAACATATAATTTGTTTATTAACAGTATGTTTGAAAGATACTTCGGATAAGGAGAGCCGTGTAATGTGTCGAAAACTTATAGACTTGTAAATCGTCCTTTGTCTCAGATATATATCATTTGAACTCTTTTCCACCAGATATCCGCTAATATACTTTCTATTGGTCATTTTAAATAACTATGTTTATTGAGATATCAGTACGCCGCTAATGGTTTTAATATTGCCGAAGCGGCGTAAGACAATAACTCGCTCACTTCCTCACTCAGATATCAGTATACAATTACAGAATAAAAGGGTAGTAGACACCTGACTCGGTAACTGAGAAGACTTCCTGAATCATTTTTATAAGCAGGCTGAACATTTTTATCTTCTGAGCTTGGGTATGTTACCTGTTTGGGTTTTCTAGTCATCAAATTCCCTTATATACAGACATACCAAAACGTTCGACAAACCATCTGAAAGTTTTGATATTATTTTTGTTGTTGTAGAATAATGAGATTTTGATTGTTAATTTGTCGTCTTTTAAACAGACTCCGTGATCACAATCCTAATTTACAACATTTACAATCCTTCAAATGGACATCTCAGAATTTCCTTACTTTTATACAGAAGATCACACGAATTAAACATACAGACATCCTCTTTCAAGAACAGCATAACGGTAACGTCTTCCATAATAAATCGAGAGCAACGTTTATCTAAACTAAATTGATCATAGATATAAAGCTTTTGGGTTTTGAGAATCCAGTTGTATATAGATACTTCAGCCTAAAATCAAGGAACCTACTAGTTATTCCTATAAATAATTAAGATACTCAGCTATGACTTTCCTTCAAAGAATCGATATACCTTACAAAAGGTAGCACTGTAAAGACTAAATACCCTTAACATATCTATAATAGGAAGCCACCTACCTCTGGGAACCCCACAAGGGGGTTGGGTCCTGGCGTTGTCCAGAAAGTCAAAAGCGTATCCCCGAGCAGGGGGGTAGGTCAGCGCTATGTGACCATAGCAGACCTGTAGGGTCGTCAAAAAGACAACAGACAACAGCATTGTCAACGTGTTCCAAGCAAAAAGTTATTCCAAGAGGTTGAACCAGTATCTAAATGTCACCCAGAGGACCGATGGACGGTCCTGTCTCCGCCGCGAGGAAAAGCTCAAACTGCGGAGAGGCAGAGAGTGGATATAGGTAATAGTGCTACGTCACCCTCGCCACGCCCTAGTGAACCTGATCTTACACAGGCCGTGTGGACGTTCCGCTTCATTGAATGCGGTCTCCGGTCCTCGGCACATCTTGGATGTCTCTGCACTGTGACTTGCAGTTTATACCATGACTGGAACTCAGGTGAATCAGAGAGTTGGTGTCACTCGTGACGTTTAGAACTACTAATAGCTCTTATAAACTCATTTGAAGGCAACCAGAAGGTTGACTTGTCGGCCGGTTCATTATTAAATCACTCCGTTCAAAAGGAAACTATTGAATCAATTTGAATGTCGTTGTATGTCTAATACTTTATGGAATATATCGATACACATTTTTTCATAAAGTCATATATACATGTATACCTTGTACCACTTGAAAGGTTCTAAAAGAAGTTTGCTAAAATTTTGTTCCTTAATCAATTTATATGTTTCAGCTGTCAAGTGGTAAGGGAAATTTATTCACTGATTATTCAGATTGGTTATATTTCATTTTAAAGAATTTGATAAAAGCAGATATGTATAAACCCAACATTCTCTGAAATCACCATTAAAATGTTTCTCATTTGTAAATGAATTATTCATCCATTTGACCGACACTCAATGAAATGTTTCTCCTTTAGACCACCTTAATAACGAGTGATGAATTCATCCATTCAGTATTCCTCTTTATCTATCCTTACATGGAGAAAAACATAATGTATGCATATGTAGATGATAATTCATTTAGTTCCTTAGTCAAAAAGGTATGTATGTTAGATGTAAATGTAAACCCTTACACTGAGAAGTCTGACATCATCCCTCAAACTGGAGCGTGATACAAACAAATCTGAACGGAAGTTTTCTTTGAATGCTCCTTGTATCAATGATAAATGATATATATTATTGATTTTAGAATATTGGTAATTCACTAAGTATCTGATCAATGACAAGTTGACACTTAGCGAGATCACGATGATACCTAATTACATACTGCGTGCCACAATTTACAATTTTGAAAATAAGTTAAGCCTTTTTTTTGCTAAACATGAATTTGTGTAAGATAAAGTTGTTTTGCCTAGATCATAAATTAACGCACCTACGATTTCGACGCTGTGAAAGTAACATGTTTATCAAAATCTTGAATATTTAAAACACTTGAAAATTAAATGTGTGTTGGGAATGTTATGAATTTGTAATAAAAGCAAAGGGGATGATAATTCGTTCTGTTGCGTCTTGTTAATGATCCATCCATGACAGAGAGTCTAAAACATGCTTCTGACATACTGTGGTAATCAACTCGTGCATATTTCTACACAAAACGGCAAAAGAAACGCCACCATGTAAGGCACATAAGGCAAGCTAGTTTGATTGACATGGGGACATACAGCTAACATATAGTTATATCGTATTAATCTATTGTAATCTATTGAAACCTTTTATCGCCACATATCTGAAAAGTAGGCCTTTGAAAAGTTGACGTTTAAAAATCTCTCAGACTAGACGAGATAGGTGAGTGGAAAAGGCTCCTTTGGTGTGTTTTAGGGCGCCCTACCTCTATGATGGCTCAACAAATCAGTGACCAAGTATAAAAATATATTTTTTATTCAATATTCATAGTTTATGAATATTTTAAATTCCAAATTTTAGCTGAAATGCATCTTTTACGACTTTTTACCCAATGTGTTTGATCTAGTATAAAACTTAAATAGCTGATACCCTGATGAATAAACTTGTGTATCATGGGTTTATACATAACGTTCATAATAAACGTTATTTGGCAGCAGCGTTTGTTCTAGATTAAGTTTCTTTTGCCGTTGAGTGTATACAGTTAAACTGAAGTTAACGCAAAAGTTGTGGTTGCAATTGTGACCGCTGACTGAGTGAATATCTGTTATAACCATCGAGCGATCAACGAGATGGTTTTTATAGATATTCACGAGGTCGAGGTCATTATTTCACATCCAAAAGTAGAACATCAACCAAATGTTTAGTTATTTGATAGTTGTAATTGGGTAATACTTGAATACACTCCACTTCTAGAACTTGCTTTTATTTCATTTACACAACCCGCGAATTCACGTGCAGATTGAGCGTGACATAGCGAAGTTGTCAACCAGACAAATCTGAGCAAGTAAGCAACTCTTTTCAGTTGTTAATTTGAAAACAAATGGTCACAAACGTCACAGAAATTGTTATTTATGACAAATGGTGTTCTTATTCATATTGTTTAAGGCACTATTCAGTCCATCAAATGTTTCCCTCTTTATGAAGCAAAAGTGTTGCTGCACGAACGTTGTCAATTTCACCTTGTGATGCACGGATTTTATGTAAATCTCAAATCGCATACACCAAGACCTGCTTGTATCGATACGCTAAATCTTCTCTCTATACAGGGATACACAGACAAGCAAATTCTCCTATGTTTTGGCAAGCTGTGTAGAGCAGGAAGTTATTTTTATTTCAAACAAGTATTCATTGGTCGTATTCTGCAGTTATATGACACTTACAATGCCAAGAATGATTATATGTCACCTGTATGTAACATGAAGAGAACTATGCATAAACATGATATGTTACATGTTACATCCACTGTGCCACGCAATCTGCCTTGTCCTCCATTGTAAATGAACGGATAAGAACATATGAATCTTGTATACAAGATAAACAACTTCTCTCTAGACATGATATGATTTGATACAGAGCTGTACGATGTTATGTTCCAAATAGAATCTGGCAAATGTGCTTTATGTATCCACATAAAACTATATCGCTCTCGAATATTGTCAAGCTGAGTACTTCAAACATCCAGTCGGCTAAATGTATGTGTGGTATTGTTGCCAATGTCATTGTTGTACATGTATTTAGTTTTTTGACTCTTAACATGCAAATACGTAATGTACTGTTTGAAGATATATGTGATATTACAATGTATGCCTGTGGATAGTTTTGTTGACCTATGGTCACAAGAGGATGATGTAATAGTATGTCATCCATAGAACCATAAATATGGTCTTCCATCATGATGTACTGTTCAAACTTCATCCAAAAATGTAAACATTTGTTTTCGCACCATTTTCTGTTGTAAATAGAGTTACATGTAGCTTACTTGCCCTATAACTGTATTAACATGCTTGTAATCTTCAAGCTTGGAGGAACTAAAGGAAATATATCTATCAATCGAAAGCACTTGGTTTAAAGGAGGAGAGGAAAATGAAGTGGTCTCATGTTTTGAACCAAATTATGGCCGTGTTTAAAGGCCTTTCAGGAAGCAAATGTGAGTTGAATATTAAGTACATCCATGGATGTGTTATTGAGTGTTAGTTATCCGTGTATCTACAAAGATTCACAGAGAATAACATGATATAAAACATGTGGACAACACGCAAATTTATATTTCATCATTTTGCTGTTGAAAATGATTCGTATGTAAATATTATTTTAAATGTAATTTAGTAATGTAAATAGCAATGTGTGCATAATATTGATAGATAACATCTTGATTATAAGTTTTACAACTCTGAAATTGTAATTTTTAGCATTTTTCTTTCTTGCAATCAATCACATCATTCGACATGCATCTAGCAAAAAATGTTTTTACCTAGAGAGAGATCAACATTAAGCAGTAGAGTCAAACAATGAGCAATTTACAAAGATCGCCGGTGATTTTATTTCAACAACTGACGTTACACTTTGGTTTCAGGGACTACATATTGACATTTGATTGACTATCCAAACGACACTAAAGTCGACCTTGTTGTTGGTAATTCAAGAAAAGACCAAATGCACGGAACAGATTTCAGCCTATCATAAGATTGGGATCATTGCTTGACGTTGGGACTCACGTGGATTCTGTATTCTACTTGCTGAAACTTTTCAGCTAATTTGTGTGCGAGTGTTATAATGAAATTACTAGTGAACCTTGGGGTCTACATCCATCATGGATGCCAAGGATATTCCAAAATGAAATCACCATAAACAACGTTTCAAAATTGTTTGATATTATGTACACTTTCGTAAATAGGTCTTTGATGCAAAGCAATATTTCAAGATGTTGGGTACTTTTATGTACCCTAAAAAAACAGTGGTTGTAAGTTAGTTCGAGGGGCGATACCACAAACAAGTGAGGCGAACCGAGGTGAGGTGGTATCGAACCGAGAACACATCGACCAAACGCACCCTGGATATGAAGAGGTAAGTAATACATTTTACCCATCGCAGGCCTGGTTATAGGAAATAGTTAACCTCTGAACTGACCTGACCATACCACGTGGTTCATAAAAGGTAAAACTACATCCCACATGAAATAACGTACTGCAGTCTCCATCAGGGATGTGTAAAAAAGAACTGATTTGCAAAGGAAACCCAGCGATCGAGAGCCATCTTGCAACGGTCATGGGCTGTAACACGTGACCATTGCAAGACTTTCCACACGTGATCACAGATCTAGTGGCAGTGCTTTCGACAGGCCACGGAGTGGAAGACCGAAGGTTACGACTCCTTTGGAAGACCGGTATTTGGGTATCCTGCACCTCAAGAACCGATTCGCAACCTCATCCGTAAATAGACTTGGACATCCAATGAGATGATGGTCCGGCACCCACCGACTTCGCAATTATGGTCAACGTGCCCGTCGAGTCCTCAAAGGCGTAGCGTTAAGCCACATTTAACGAAGTGCCAGATTGAGGTGGGCTAGGAACGAACAGATTCGACAACCGGACTTGTCATCCATTGAGCACCTTTGGGACCAACTGGAACATCGAATCTGTAATCAGTTTATGTCTGTATCATATCATTCAACCAATCAATCATTTATTCTTACAGGTACACAAACATTATACACCTTTTTTATTGTTAAATGAATGGATGAATGGATGAATAAATGGATAAATAAATAAATGGCTAAAAGATACATCAATACCAAATAAAAAACAAGAGTGGTGTAATAATATTACTGTTTTGTTTGTAGGAGGGACTTTTTACTTGATGAATTATACTGAAAAGGTCATATTCATAATTAAGAATTCGTTTGCTAAATTTCAGATTGAAATATTCCATATCGACTTTCTGGTTAAAATAGCACAACAATGTATTAGAGCATTGTTTGTGGTGATAACTGTTTAAAAGACACGTTATCATTTTCCAATTTTTGACTGTTCATTTCAATGTTACAGCACACTGGGTATGATATACGATTATGGTCATTTACAATTGGTTGATCTTCAAATGGGAAGTAGAAGTTCAAAATTATCAGTTTCGATTTCTCAATGCCACGATGTCTCAAGGACATCCCACATAACTTGATATTTACACTAAATACGTCTTTAACGAGTATTGCACTTGAACATTTAAAAAAAAATCAGATACAGTATAAGTTATACCATTCAGAGGCGGGGTGCATAACACCAAGCTCGAGGCGGATATCTCCCCATGCACCCCACCTCTGAATGGTATAACGAATTTATCTTGATGAATGTTTAATCAAAACGCATCTAATATGAAGATAAAGTGTAAGAAATAGTTAACTGCCTAAGTCCTTTTACTATAGTTTGTTCAAAGCTTATCGGTTGATCAAAGGTTACCAGCTTGATCATGTGTTCGAGGTAACATACATTGTACATTTCAAGACTCTCAATCTGCATGCTTTTTTCATGCTATTTATGTGCCGGGGTATTAATAATTTATCACACCGTTGAAAAGGGTGACATCAGTATTTTGACCATGGCTCCTTTGTTGTGAACCATGGTATAACTAAAGCCAAATTCAGTTATACCACGGACGGAACTACTTTTTATGAGCAAGACAATGTCGTGATCAAAACACCCTCATTAGAAACAACATAACAAAAATAAAATATGCATTTTACTACTTAAAATTGATTTTACAGATTAAGCAGCCTTTCGGTTCATTACGCAGAAAATCATGTTCAGCTTTATTTCAAAAGATATCCCTTTAAATGCATTTCGATGGATCTCCACGGTCGAATTTCGGCACCCGTCATCCGTATTTTCAGCTATTCGTGTAGTAGCATTGAGATGACTGCACGCTGCTTTCCCGATACCTGTAAATGAAATAAAAACGCCGATATCAGGACTGTATACTTTCATATCCTTATTCAGTTATAGAATGACAACATTTCTAACACAGCTTTTACAATGTTTACAGCGAGGTTACAATGGCGAACAGTATGAACGGTTCTTATTCAAGCAGCGGCCAAATTGGGTGTCCGGCACGTCGCCACTAACCAATATTCTAATATGGCCTTCAAATAATATCTCAACTGAATAGACTATTGTTTCGTGAAACGGATTGTATTAATTACTTGTTTATCGTTTTTATTCTCACCATATTCACAAGCACAACTTCTTTTCTAAGGTTCCACGTAGAGAGCTGTCAATATACGTCCGACCCCTTTCATTTCCCTTGCCCAAATGACAAATTCACAGCTTGCGCATGTCGAAAGTGAAGCTGCACGTGCATCGCGTGATGATGCGACCTAACGCGAATTGCACGAGCTCTATGGTTTTGTTTTGATGTAAATTACTTGTGTGATACGGTCGCCGTCAAATAGTTCGCAATCATTTCAACAAAAATAATATTATCTTTTGATTTAAGACAGCGTTTATTAAATTACGTTCGTGGCCATGATCTAAGTAAGTTAAACCATTCGGGCCTTGTTGTCTAATCGCTTAAATGATTAGTTAGACCACTCGCGCTACGCGCTCGTGGTCTAACTAACCATTTAAACGATTAGACAACAGGCCCTCATGGTCTAACTATTACTTATCCGGGGTCATGTGAACCAATCAGAGATCGAGATTCTTACATGAGGTAGGATAATATAAGTTATAACGAATTTATCTTACCGAATGTTTAAAAAACCCCGCATATAATGCGAAGATAAAGGGTAGGAACTTCGTAAGTCATTTTACTATAGTTTGTTCAAAGCTACATCGGTTGATCAAAAGTAACCAGCTTGATCATGTGTTCGAGGTAACATACAGTGTACATTTCAAGACGCTCAATCTGCATGCTTTTTACGTGCTTTTTATGTGCCGGGGTATAAATGATTTATTACCCCGGTCAAGAGGTTGATATCAGTATTAATTCAGGGTCACGTGGACCAATCAGAGATCGAGATTCTTACATGAGGTAGGATAATGACGTATATTTACGAAATGTTTAGCATTATATGTGCGTATAGGATAAAACGCGACCCTTTTTATCCGAGGGATTTGCCCAAGGTATCGAATGCTGTTAGTGTAGAGGAATTATTGTGATAGGTATTCATCGATGTAGCCGTATACATCTCCAGATGGATGATGTTTAAACCTGTATGACCTCATGACTGTATGTTTTGCACTGTTCATTTGAGATACACTCGGATTATCTGTACCTAACCAGTTTTGCGATATGAACTATTTCATATATTCTTTCCAGCCCGTTGATATTAAACTACCCTCTACAAATTAATCTGTCCAACCCTAGAGACAGCCATTGGCAGACGGGGTTGTGAGACGTGAGGGGGCGGGGTATGGGGTTTGGTCCGTTAGTGACGTGTAGTAACGAGTCCCTGCAGTAGCCTGCGACCACATGTGTACTACTAAACAACTGTAAAGACAATTTGTATGTTGTCCCTCATTTACTTTACAATTAGCCCAAAATTATAGTTATGAATTTCATTAAACAATAACTATCATACTAACATATTGGAATCGTTTACTGAGAGGGATACAGTTTAATTATTGACCTTTGATTTCAGAAACAAAGAAGATTACAGATGGTCAGGTTTAAAACGATGAAATTTAGTTTTTAGTGTCTTTTATTGCTTTTAAAGGGGCAGTAGCACGTTTTTAGGGGGAATATAAGGTGATGTCAGAAAAATGAAAATAAATGGTTCCAATCTAATGACAATGTATTAAAACTAAATGAAGCAGTAATAAATCAAATATATAATGTAAAGTTAAGCCATGGGATTCCTTTTCCAACACAAAATGAATTAAAGGTGTTCACACAAAAATGGCTGCCAATGGATTTTATGTGTATCTTTATAATTTGTTCTCTGACTATGGATGATCGGTTTGTGTAATGAGATTTTTGACACTATCAAAGTAATACAAAACTGTTTAAAAACTGCAAAATTACAAAACTAATCAAAATTTAGAAAACAAGTTTCGAAATCAATAGCCGTAGTTTATGTATGCATGTTGGTATAAGCAAAAATTCAACTAAATTATTTCTCAGACATTCAGAGCTCCGGACATTAGAAGCTGGTCCAGATGATACATAGGTCACGTGAGTGTTCCTTAAGTTCTTGCTGATAGTCTATGTTGGGGTGTATGACACCTGACATGTGTAACTGTTGGGAGGGAACCTCACCAATATCCGGCTAATATCAACTACCTTCAAACTGTGTCTCCACCTGGCATGTGTAACTGTTGGGAGGATACCTCACTAATATCCGGCTAGTATCAACTACCTCCCCACTGTGTCTCCACCTGGCATGTGTAACTGTTGGGAGGAAACCTCACCAATATCCGGCTAGTATCAACTACCACCCAACTGTGTCTCCACCTGGCATGTGTAACTGTTTGGAGGATACCTCATCAATATCCGGCTAGTATCAACTACCTCCCCACTGTGTCTCCACCTGGCATGTGTAACTGTTGGGAGGATACCTCACCAATATCCGGCTAGTATCAACTACCTCCCAACTGTGTCTCCACCTGGCATGTGTAACTGTTGGGAGGATACCTCACCAATATCCGGCTGATATCAACTATCTCCAAACTGTGTCTCCACCTGGCATGTGTAACTGTTGGGAGGATACCTCACCAATATCCGGCTAGTATCAACTACCTCCCCACTGTGTCTCCACCTGGCATGTGTAACTGTTGGGAGAATACCTCACCAATATCTGGCTAATATCAACTACCTCCCAACTGTGTCTCTACCTGGCATGTGTAACTGTTGGGAGAATACCTCACCAATATCTGGCTAATATCAACTACCTCCCAACTGTGTCTCCACCTGGCATGTGTAACTGTTGGGAGAATACCTCACCAATATCTGGCTAATATCAACTACCTCCCAACTGTGTCTCCACCTGGCATGTGTAACTGTTGGGAGAATACCTCACCAATATCTGGCTAATATCAACTACCTCCCAACTGTGTCTCCACCTGGCATGTGTAACTGTTGGGAGAATACCTCACCAATATCTGGCTAATATCAACTACCTCCCAACTGTGTCTCCACCTGGCATGTGTAACTGTTGGGAGGATACCTCACCAATATCCGGCTAATATCAACTACCTCCCAACTGTGTCTCCACCTGGCATGTGTAACTGTTGGGAGGATACCTCACCAATATCTGGCTAATATCAACTACCTCCCCACTGTGTCTCCACCTGGCATGTGTAACTGTTGGGAGGATACCTCATCAATATCCGGCTAGTATCAACTACCTCCCAACTGTGTCTCCACCTGGCATGTGTAACTGTTGGGAGGATACCTCATCAATATCCGGCTGATATCAACTACCTCCCAACTGTGTCTCCACCTGGCATGTGTAACTGTTGGGAGGATACCTCATCAATATCCGGCTAATATCAACTACCTCCCAACTGTGTCTCCACCTGGCATGTGTAACTGTTGGGAGGATACCTCATCAATATCCGGCTAGTATCAACTACCTCCCCACTGTGTCTCCACCTGGCATGTGTAACTGTTGGGAGGATACCTCACCAATATCTGGCTAATATCAACTATCTCCAAACTGTATCTCCACCTGGCATGTGTAACTGTTGGGAGGATACCTCACCAATATCCGGCTAGTATCAACTACCTCCCCACTGTGTCTCCACCTGGCATGTGTAACTGTTGGGAGGATACCTCACCAATATCCGGCTAGTATCAACTACCACCCAACTGTGTCTCCACCTGGCATGTGTAACTGTTGGGAGGAAACCTCATCAATATCCGGCTAGTATCAACTACCTCCCCACTGTGTCTCCACCTGGCATGTGTAACTGTTGGGAGGATACCTCACCAATATCCGGCTAGTATCAACTACATGTACCTCCCCACTGTGTCTGCCCAACTGGTGTAAAGTGCTGTATCATCCGCGTGACTCTCACGAGGACTCTGTGTTTCACTCATAACTATTAATACAGCAGATCGTGCCACAGACATATCTTTACACCGTGCTATAACTGTTCATAAAGCTATTTAAATGTGAATAATAATCTAATGTCCTCTTGCAGTATAATGTACCTTGACGGTAGAAACCTTTTGAATGTCGACTTTGAAAAGGACAATCTCTACATGAATTATGAGTACATGTGCATATTAAACTTTAAG